>JALJCO010005771.1:0-74488 GCA_023101725.1 Atherinomorus stipes
CTGCACCTTATGGTAGGTTTGATCGCATCTGTGGCTGTTTATTTACTCAAATTATTATCCAGATTCTGATTTTGGCTTCCCAAATGTATATTTTCAAACAATCATTGAAATGCATGCCCAGTTACAGTAGCAGAAGACTCAGCAAAATAATGCTGGTGCTACCTGAAATACTGGCTTACCTGGATTCTGATATTGACAAATAACAACTTTAGTTGTTAAGGAAAAACGGTAGCTAAACTGAGGGATGCATACAGCTAAACTGTGCATGATCACACAGACAGTACAGTAAATACTCAATAGCACTTCTGTGTCAGGGATTTATTCCCTCCATCCATAGGGTCCAAAATTCATGCAGTTCTATAAAAGAATACAGTAGTACTCTAAACAACACTGATACTATACTCCAAAAAATACATGAAATACCGTCAACAACAAATGTGACCACCACAGAGCTCACCCCACTTTCTCATCCATTTCTTCCAAATCCAGTGAGTCAGTACATGTACAGTACCTTTCACACATTATGAAACACCCACATCAACATACCCACCACCCAGAGGCTAATGCTGTGCCACTTTGTGACTATAATTATACCAGTATGGCTCTTACACTTGTCCTAATGCTGACATAAGTTTACTGGATTGTGAGTAACTTTGCTTTAAATATAACAGAACATCTAAAGACATTTTGTTTTTATTAATTCAATATGTATTTCTGTATATTCATTTGTTCAGACTGTTATATCAAAAATACTTTCAGTAACATATTGTTTCTTCCCGAGACACACAAATTAATGTCATTATCCCATTGATTTTTAATTATGTTTCCACTTTTAACATGGCTGCTGTATTTTGCTGAACATAAACCCTTACAGATGTACTGTAGCCAAATAGTTATAGCTCTTTGTTGGTGAATGGTAGTCAAAAGCTTGGAAAATTAACTCAACACATTATTATTTTACAGATTGACCTGGAACACATATCTAGTACTAAATCCCAAATCTATTCTTTGAGCAGCATGTGACAGATCCCATTAAAAAAATGTATCAATCTATAATAATTTTCTTTTTCTTTTGGTTTTTTTTCAGTGGAAAGACTTGGCCTCCATCGTGGCAGCCATCCTGAGTCCCAGCCAAAAGGGAGAATCTTCAACAAATTTTCTCTGACATTTCATAACTTGACTAAATATACAATTATCTAACAGTTAATGTTCTTTCTGTTTCTGTTGGTATGACAAACCTAATGTCATATGGTTTGGTTTAATAAAGACTAACAGAATAACTGATACTATGTCTCCATGTTTTTTCAACCATTGTATATTTTTACAATGTCATATGTAATGATTCAAGATATGGTAAACTTTCTATGACTAGTTGATTGGAGTGAGAAACACACAGCTTCTCTTAAAATAGGACTCTTCACATTACCACATAAATCTGCTACAGACTATATATCGTTGATTTGTTCTATTACAGCTTTTCAGTAAATTGTCCTAAGCTTGCTTTGTAAATTTATATTTATGTTTATGTTTGGTGTTTAAAACAATATTGTTTAATTTTTCATCGATGTTGAAGAGCCTGAAGCAGTGATGCCACTCTGAACCATTTCCTCAGATATTGTAGAATAGGATCAATGAGAAAAGAACAGCTGAGGGGTGATGGAAGCAACCATGAATTTAAGAAGACATTTTTCATGTGATGAACTAGTACTTTCTGCCCCTCAAAATATAGGCATTGAACATGGAGAAATGTATAGGAATGGAGCCGAGCATACAAAAGTGATCAAATAAATGAAGTCAATTCACCAAAAATAATCTTTCTTTATGGTGGATCAATTTACGGATGGATAGATAAACAGAGATGCATAGGGCACGGTGAGACAATGTCAGGAAGAATTGCTACTCTGTCCTTGTAAAGAGGAAAAGTGTAAGAGTGAACAGGAGCTGCTGTCACATGTTACAACACTGTGTTGACCTGTCTGCCATAAGTGGGCTACATACCTTTCAAAAAAAGCGCTCAAACCACTGGCAGGATGATGGGCTATCTAGACTTTTCTAGCTCTGTCACATGATTATTTACTGTTTTATGTACATTATGCTTAACACTAAAACCAACAACAGTGTCATTTTTACTCCCTTAGCATTTAGAATTTAGGGCTAATTCTCTCTAATTTAACACAAGGCTTTTTGTCTCAAGTGTTATAACTTTTCCTAAAATGATCATTTTTGTTATCTAGTGTAGGCTGTTTTGCAATGTATTTGAAAATAATAAAAGAATATGATCATTTATAGGCTAGCTAGAACCACAGAGGGGGCCACTTTGACTCCAAAGGAAACAATAGCCTGCCACGAGATGGTGAGCATCAGCATTTTTAGGCAAATGAGCTCTGAAATAGGCTAAACGATAGATCAAATGTTTCTTTTGCTTTTTATTGGGAAAATAAACAACTAGATGGACTGAACATGAATATTTATATTGTCAGTGTCTGCACCCAAAGAGAAACTCCATCAGATAGACAAAGATGGTACTGGAATGTTGTGCTTTGTTGTGCTCACAGGACGAAGGCAGTTACAAAACATCCTTGCTTAAAGCGAGGGACACAGATGTAAAGGACTTGTGGTCAAAAGAATGGGGACTTTCCTTTTTCAGCAACATCACATACAGAAATCGGTAGAATAGGTAAATCCTAGAGATGGGATTTATGGCTCTTTGAAGGGAGCCAGATCTTGAGGAGCTGGTTCTTCTAAAGAACCATTCAAATGACTGGCTCCTTATAATTTTTTCAGTCATTATTTTTTATTTAGAATTCAATCAACAGTAACTAACAGGCTATTTATCAAGTAAATAATGACTGGTAGTGATTTATAAAACAAGATTTGGATAAGATAATTCAAACTTACATACTCCATGAATATTTGGGTTGGGGGTGAAATATTCAGAATTATATCTCATAATTATTTTTATCAATCAAATATCAATTATAAAATAATTAATTATTACTATTTCTTATTAACCTTGTGTTTTTATTGTATCGTCCCGTTTCACTACATCTGTAAATCTGGGAGGCCTAGAGGAAAACCAATCTCAGCATCTTTCTAACAAAATATTATCTATCCCTCCTCTGTACATGTCAAAACCATCTCAGTCTGCCCTCTTTGGCTGTGTCTCCAAAAGATATAACATGTGCTGTACTTCTGGTGTACTCATTCCTGATCCTATCCAACTGGGTCACTCCCATAGAGAACTTCATCATCTTCGTTTCTGCTACCTCCAGCTCTGCCCTCTGTTTTTTCCTTCAGTGCCACTGTCTCTAAACCGTACAACATTACTGGTCTCACCACCATCTTGTACACCTTTCCTTTATCTGTAGCTGATACTCTGCTATCACACTTAACACTTTTCTCCACCTATTCCACCCTGACTGCGCAGGCTTCTTCACCTCTTTTCCACACTCTGTGCCTCTTGACTTTTGACCCCAAGTACAGTGCTGTAGTTACTTATATATTCTCCTACCTTCTTTATCTCTACTCATTGTAACCTCACTATTCCACTTGGGTCCTTCTCGTTCACACACATGTACTTTCTTGTTTCAGCTAATCTTCATTCCTTTCCTTTCCAAGGCAAACAGTACCTCCCTCCACCTGTTCCCTACTCTCACTACTGATCACAATATCATGTTCAAACATACTATTCCATGAAGATTCCTCTCTAACCTTGTCTTTGACAGTGTGATCCTGAAATTGATGGAACCTTACTAGGGGCAAAGGGAGAAATGTGGCAATAGATACATTATTCCCTCTGGCACACAAACTTTCCTAGCTCTGCTGTTGGACAGTATCTGCTATTGTTCTTCAGTAGGTGTTAATAGTTCATAACAGGATAAGACAATTGAAAAATTCTGATAATTTGAATGTTATCTTTTAAGATATATTGTTGCCACACATTTTATTGCTATGGGTGACAATGTCATCTGGCCTCCAGTGCTCTTGTTTCATTACTGACCTGTGATATATTTTTTCCCCCAAAACAATTAAGTGTAAACACATTGAGAAAAAAAAAAATTGTTCACTCATAAGGGAATGTTGTAAGCAACCCCCTTTTTTTTTTTTTTTTTTTTTTTAAAAGATTCCTCCTGCTCATTCTCACCTTACTTGCACTGCCACTCGTGATCAGACTCCATCTGCATTGCTCCTCTCTATGGTCATATTCTAAATTTTGTACCTTTACCATGTTACACAAAATGTTGGTGTGAAATTAATTAAAACATTAGGTTTTTGAAGATTTATTCACAAATAAGAGTCGGTAAGACACTTAAATTGATAGAAATAGGCTCATTTCAGTGTCACTGCAGACAAAATACAGAAAAAGTAGACACTGCAACCAAAACATATGCAGTTAAACAGCAATCAATATTAGATCTTTGAATTGAAACTTACTTGCAAATTACAAGCGTTTTAAATGCACCAAGATAAAACAATCCATTGTTTTGAGCAATTAAAAGACTTTAGTAGCAATGAAATATCTCACTATGTGAAGTCACAATAAATTTGATAAAACATTTGATAAGACTTAACAGCATCTATTAGCAGAAGGCTTTCAGGTGAAACTTACAATCCAATCAAATTTGCTATTTTCCTACAAAAAAAAAAAAAAAAAGTTGCGATTCAAGTCCGTAGGTGAAATGCAGTAAACTTTGACACAGTATAATTGTGCGCAGAAAAGCAGTGAAGTGCTTTAAGATTATCAAGCAAAATAATGAACACCTGAAAAAACAGTGTTGTATGCTAAACTTAAACATCTTTTTCCCCCCATGGTGGCAATGGCACAGTCAGAAAAGCAGTTGCTCATCAACAGGACGAATGGATTGATTCCAGGCTTTGTGCTCATCACATGTTGACCACTCAAGTCCAGTCCATTTAACTTTCCAGTTGGAAAGAATAGTTTACATTTCTTCATCACTCTCTTGGCTACTGGAACAATTGTTATCCCAATCATCCTCCACAGATGTCTCCAGATGTGTTTGTAGTAAATCTCGGTCCAGAACAGCTACACCAGTATATGCATTTGCAGCCTGATCTTGTTGGCATTTGAGCACGTGTAATCTTCTATTAAGAACACAGCCAAGTCCATGGGTAGCCTCCTCTGTCAGGTCACAAAAGTCTGTAGAGCAAGCAAAAAAAAAAAAAAAAAAAAAGAAATCACAACCTGTCCTGATAGTACAAAAATAGCACCCATCGAAAGTACATGTTTCAAATAAAAAAACATGCAGCTGATAGTTTAACAAAAAAAAAAAAAAGGCGCAAAAATCAGAAATTTTTACTTACTGCCAGTTGTGATGCTCCCAAGAGTAAGCTTTTTGAGGGCCTCCACTTCTTGGATTTCCCTCTGAAGGTATCTGAGGTGTTGTGACATTTCTTTTACCAGGATGCTTTGCTCTTCCTCCAAACGTCTGACAAGCATTACTTGGTCAAAGACACACTTCTTCAACCTGAATGCGTTTCCTTTTTACAAGACAGATGTTGACAATTGTTAGATCAAATTAATTGTTTAATTTAAATGGATTAGATATTAACACTTTTACTTAAAGCAGAAACCCTGCAAGTGGTTCTCGATACACACTTTGCTAAAATGACTAGCTTCTTAAGGTTGCCTTGAGGAACAGTTGGTGAATTGCATGAAAAGAGAACCTTTACTGTAATAATGTGTGATCTGGTACCACTAGCCCAGCCTAGTAACAGAACAAATCCTATGCAAACATACCATTTTCATGTCTCTCCCAAGGCAGTATGTAATCCCCCGTTAGACTGCAGGCTGCCTCCACATCGATTGGATCACCCTCAACCATGGCGTTGTACTGCAAGACCTTTTGGTGAAGTTTCTTCTTCATCTCCGTAATGTTTTTTCTTTTTCTTTGTCTCGCCTTGCTGCTGTCTGTAAGAAGAATATAAAATTAGGAAAAAAAAAAAAAAAAAAAAAAAAAGAAAAGTCCCCCCCCCCCCCAACTTATCTGAATACCCACCGTGCTGTCGGTACAGATCTTGCTTCTTGCGCTGCAGTGCTACGGTGATGTTTTCTATATCAGCCCTCAAATCCTCAATACACCCTGGAGTGTAGGATCTCTCTAAGAAACAATCAAATAAGAACAGTCACATTTTATACATTATAGAAACAGTAGGGAAGATAAAATATGTAAACTAAAACACATTGTTGCATTTCAAATTTACCTGTGACTGCCCATTGCTTGACGTCAAACACCCACTGCTGAACTGTCTCCTCGTCAAGACTGTGCTCCTCTTTGATGTTGCAGAGGGAAGCAGATTCCATCCTAGCCTTGTCCATAATCTAGAAGTGGGAAAAAAATAGACAGGCAGTTTAAAATGAAACAAAACCAATGTTAAGTTACTGTTGGAGGACTTTAAAGATGAAATATTTAAAAATGTAGTGAGTAACAAAACCAGTCAATGGCAGAAAAAACTAATTCAAAACTGTTTCAATTGTCATAGCCCAGAATAGCGCTGAATTTTTCTTAGAAAAAGTAATTTATATCTACTTGCTGCTGGTCCGTACACATGGAAACTGCCTTATGTGCCACTGTTTTTACTGCAGTATTTATGAATGGACAAAACAGAAGTGAGAACCCTGCTAACTTTCAAACTGCTGCACCATCTTTGTTTAATGGGAGTTAGAGCACTGTTTGGGATAAGTAATGCCTTAAAAAGGACAAAAAAAAAAAAAAAGTTACTCAGTACAGTCATGACTACGCCAGAGACCACTGGATCCACAGATGGAAACATCTTTGTCTGGGAGAACTTTGTCTTCTGGCACAGTCACAAATACACTGCCTGGCCAAAAAAGTTGCCAACTGGATTTAACTAAGCAAAATAGGTACAAGCCTCCTATTGGATAATTATTGCATGGGTGATTATCTGTCAGCTGGCAACAACTCATTTAACCCCAACAGGGGTTAAATTTACTAAAACACCATGTGAACAGACAAATCCGTGGTGGTGGAAAAAGATGTTAGTCTGTCTGAGAAGGGTCAGATCATTGGCAGCATCGAGCAGAAAAAAAACATCTAAGGAGAAGCAGAAACAACTAAAATTGGGTTCAGAACTGTCCAACACATTAAAAACTGGAAGGATAGTGGGGACCCAGAGTCTTTGAGAAAGATATGTGGCCAGTAAGATAGATGAAGTGATGCAGCCAGGAAAACAGTCTTACCTTGGCATATCTGTGGGCTAGCGCTTGATGAAGATGAGTAGTCTTTCGTCTGTTCCAACCCATAGCCTGTTGAGTGAGCATATTCACTCTTCCTGATCAAAACAAGCAAACAATAGAAAATAGAAATCAATCACATCTTGTATAAAAAGACATTTCCATCTACAAATTCTACATCATAATTCAGGAAATGCAATATGTTGTGCGATTGTGATAATCACCTGCTTTTGTCATGTATTTTGTGACCAGAGCAGCCCTGGACAGGAAGCTGTTCACCTATTACAAAAAGTCAGAATTTATGGAATGGGCTCCATGCACAACTCCACTACTTCTTGAACTTTAGCCAGCTCCTTTGTTTGCCGTCTTTCCTTACTGAAGGAACTGATTAATCCAGGTGTCCGACCTCATTAACTGGCCAGACACACCTGGATTAATCAGTTCCTTCAGTAAGGAAAGACGGCAAACAAAGGAGCTGGCTAAAGTTCAAGAAGTAGTGGAGTTGTGCATGGAGCCCAAGGTTACAGCTTTAAAGTTACTTTAGACATCCAAGAAACCCCCACCCCTCCTCCCCCTCTTACTGACAGTGGGGCTGACGGATGCATGGTACAGAAACTGCGACCTCACTTCACTGGCAGAGAGATCCCCTGATCCCCACCCCTGATGTGTCTGATGTTGTAACCTGTCTGAATATGTGCTCAATTGTATTGGTGTTTCTTTCACCTAAACATACTTCCCCTGCAGGGGGCGCATCTTAGGTTCTTTTTTTCCCTCCTCTCCCCGCCTCTGCCCCAATGTGTCCCCTTCATCCTGGAAACAGGTGCGCTGCTCATGTGGCTGCACCCTCAGTCTGCCCGGTTCTGTTTGTATTGTGTCTACTGTCTATATAATCTTGGACGGGTTGTTCTGAAAACGGAATTTCATTGCACTGGGACGCCAGTACAATGACAAAGTCTTCTGAATCTAGAGAAACAGCAATTATTCACCATGACAAGTCATTGTTCAGATTATGTATACAGAATCTGGATGGAATTACAAAATAACTGTACATGAACCTGAATCAGAAAAATGTTCACATTGCTCGATTTAATACAAGCATTTTTTTTTTTTTTTATGTAATGGCTTAATCAGAAGATGTGGGGTCATGTGAAGTCTTGTACATCGACATACCTGTTCCACTTCCTCTCCAACTGTGTTTCCTGCTCCATCTTGGCTTCTGCCACCCCACTTTACCTGCAATAGTTTTGCATGTTAGAAATTGCACAAATATTTACCCAAAAGTTCCAACTTCCGAAAATGTAATGACGATTTTTTTTTTACATTTCTCACATATTCACAAAACATTGAAGATATCAGTATTTCATGGCTCCTAAAAGTTTCCCCTTTACATTTAAATAGTGTGATTAAATGTACCTCACATTTCGCTGTATGGGCTTTAGCGTGCATGACGCTAAGAAATGGTTGCATTTCAGTTAAAGGCAGAAGTTCTGGTAACCTCTCTGCTACCTTGTTCAGGTAAGGCCAGTACCTTCGATAGGAGCAGAGTAGCATGATTTTTAAACATTACCATATGAACACAACTTAGTTTGAACTGCAACACTGATATGTCATTTTAAACCGTATAATATGACCCATTACTTGCAAGTAACATCCATGCAGAAGAACGTAACATTTGCCCTCTTTGACATTTCCCTTTGGAGAAACATTGGGTATGCAAATATTTCGCCACGGTAATGGTTTAATCCTCGTAAGAGGTACCCATGTCTGATGAGAAAAATAATTCAATGGTTAGTAATCACCATTTGTGTAGTCAATTTTTTAAATTCCTAAGTTACAAATAATGATTAAGAAAACAGTTCCACTTGCACATTAAGTACCTGCAAACAGCAACCTGAATGCCCTCCTCATCAACATTGGCAGAAGACTGCTGAGACATTTCTTTGCCAGCAGTAAACTTTGCTGGACCACAGGTGGTACTACCCTTTTCCTGTGTATTAAAAATTTCCTCATAAAAACAAGACAAATACAACAATCATTGTTCAATAACTGAACCCAAAAGCAACATACTTACACTTTTCATGTTGCCTCTGACAAGGTCAACAAATGTTGCCACATCCTCATCCTTGGCCAAAAACACATCTTGATATAGAGGTGAATCATCAGTTCTGGATGTAATGCAAAGTAATAATTAGAATAAGCAAGAAAATACAAGAAAAATATGGAATACATGACAGTAATACTGTGCTTATACCAACCCTTTTGATTTGCGGAAACGGTAATGTTTACGGTTTCCATCACAGCAGACAGCCAATGTATCGGGTGAACATGCTGGACAGACAAAATGACGAACGTGGCACATTTCCTCTTCTTGGAAGCAGCAGAAAGAAAAGTCAAAAAAGCTTCGCTGAAATGTATCGGCACAGACACTGCCAACCTGTACATTAAAACAAAAGTGCATCAATCATTTTTAAAGCAATTACAAACTTACTGGATAAAAAGCTTCATATGTTTTGTTTGATTGCATGTTTATTGTTGTGGCATATTTACCCTCCCAGCTTCATGGGATCTGTGCTCCAACATTTTAATGAAAGCTTGCCTCGACATGGCTGGGGCCACTATTTTCATTTGTTCAAAGGAAGTGAAAACGTCAAATTTGAACAACGTTTGGCAGCTGGTGCTAGCTGGCCAGTACCGATACAAAAGCAGGTCTTTCACCTCAGGAGTCCACACTGCATGACAGGATGGACAAGAAATGTGGGGCAAGCAAGCGTCGTATCGTCCTGGGAAGAAATGTAAAAATTACGTGAAGAATAGGGATGCACTGAAAATTCGGCCACAAAAATTTTTGGGAAAAAAAAACAAAAAAGAATTTTTTTTTTTTTGGGAGAAAAAAAAAAAAAAAAAAAAAAAAAAAAAAAAAAAAAAAAAAAAAAAAAAAAAAAAAAAACCAAAAAAAAAAAAAAAAATATTTTTTTTTTTTAAAAAAAAATTATATTTAATTTCTTTTTTTAACAAATCAATAATAATTATATTTTTAATTATTATTTTTTTAATAAATATAAAAAAAAAAAAAAAAAAAAAAAATAAAAAAAAAAAGAAAAAAAAAAAAAAAAATTTTATATTTTAATTTAAAATATATATATATAATTAAATAAAAGAAAAAAAATAATATTATATTTTTTTATTTATTTTTTAATAATTTATTTTAAGAAATAGAAAACATAATAAAAAAAAAAAATACAAATATATAAAATAATATTTTTTTTTTTTTTTTTTTTTGTTTTTTTTTTTTTTTTTTTTTTTTTTTTTTTTTTTGTGAAGATGTACAGTTTTGAAGACCCAGATGGGTACTGAACAAAGTTTACTGAAAATAAAAAAGAGGTTTTATACACAGAGATGACCTACAGTAACTAGGAGCAGGTGAAGCAAATAAGCAAATGAACAGTAAGTGAATAAAAAAAAAAAAGAACACAGGAGGAGACAACCAACAAAACAAAAAAGAGGAAACTGGAGAGCACTGAGAAAATTACCAAAAGAATGTAGAAGTACTAAAAAACAAACAAAAAAAACAGATTCATGACATACTGTACAAAGTAAAATCGTTTGACTTCTCTTTTTTAAATCTGAACCTTCAGTATTCAGGAAAGGGTTAAATGAGTTAGGTTTTTTTTTAAGTTGGCAGTCATTGCTATTTTGTACTTAACTGTATTGAACTCTTATACACAAATAAGTTGAATTCAACATACCATTGATTGTCACAACTAAAGTGTGCTTCCCTAGAGTTGCTCTGGGTTCACAGGAGCAGTCACAGATAGACTTAGGTGTTGGTAGTGGCAGCAAACATGCTGTAATAGAGATTTAATGCAATGATTAGCAGTTTTTAAAATAAATAAATAAGGACAGATTTAATATTCATTTTGTGAAACAAATCTATAAGTGAAAATGATTTTTCAAATAGGCATGTTTTCAGAGTACCTTGGCCAACCAAATTGTTTCAAATAGCTTGGCCTGAAAATAACTTTTTTTTTTTTTTTTTTTTTTTTTAAGATTTTACCAAACAAAAAAGGTATACATACTTTGTTGACAGAATTGTGGCTGACCCTTTTCATCTCTCATAACAGCAGTTGTTGGAGGTATTGGTTCTAGGAAACCATGGATCAGAGCCTCTCTGTCGTGGAATATGTTGCTCTTGTGGACTTCCACATCACAGGAGTCACAGAGGAATTCTGTGTTCTGTGCAACACATTCTAGGCACCTAATTACAGCTGTCAAAGTTTTGCATCTATGGCACTTGGGGGTGATGATCCTCTCTGATGAGAGTTTTGCATCCAGCAGGATGGGTCTAGCAGTCTTCATTCGCACCTCTGTGGAAAGCCGTCTTTGTGCCCATATAGAAATTGTTTCGGATGCCTCTGGTCCTTGAAGTGAAGACAGGGTGTCCCTTAACTCTTTTAGACGTGAATCTTTAAAAGTAAACAGAGTGACACACAATAATGCAGGTTACAGACACAATGGCATGCATAAGTTCTTCTAAAAAAAAATGTACTATAAACAAACTCACCAAGGCTTTCAAAGTCTTCATCTTCAGTTTGAAAGTTTTCCACAGGTAACAATCCACTTGTTCCAGGCTGAGAACCTGTGGAGTCTTTAGTAAACCGACAACTTAGTCAAACAAGGGTGTGTGTGTGTGTGTGTGTGTGTGTGTATTGAAATAAAACTGCACCAAACTATAAAATGTTCTTCAGATCCCGTTCAAATACACAAATAACTCAATGTGTAGTTAAACAACAGTGCTGATAAAATTACAGTATAGCCATTGTGGAGGAGGCAACACGTAAACTAATTGGATGTCCATACTCATTAGTGAAATCTAGGAATGGATGAATGAAACGTGAAACACATTCAAGGCCACTGATATTTCAAAAGTTTGATGACTTTTGTTATTGGAAATGAACAAACCTGATGTAGACGTTGTTGCTTCAGCCCGTTTCTTACATCTCCTTTTGGACACAGATTTGGAGGATCTTTTCCTGCTTGCAGCCTTTTTGTTTTCACCAAAAGAGGTGCTGTCCTCAGACATGGCAGCCTATATAATTGCAATACTCAATTAATAGATAAAAAGTTGTGACAATAGAAAAACATAAGTTTCTTGTCACATGGAAATGGAGGGTGAGGACTCAAATGTAAGACAAAACCATGCAAGTGACCAAATGCAGGACAAGGAGGCAAGCAGGATCAAGAACAAAGGTTAATTTTAAGGATTAAAAATCAAGAGGATAACTTACAAGATAGCATAGAAACCACAAGAAAAAAAGGGAGGTATGACACCTAAAAACTGGCAAAGAGGAGCTGAAAACTGGAAGTATAAGTACAAAGAGGGAACAACGAGCAACAAGGAACAGGTGGAGCAGATTACAAACAAAAACCAGGTGAGACCGGGAACAGGAAGTGAAACAAACAGAATGCAGAAAAAGAAACTACAAAATAAATGAGGAAACATGACAGACAAAGAAACTAAGAAAACCAAAACTAAACCAAAACTCATGGATCATGATCAAGACAAGTTTAGCAAATCAGCAAACCAAACCAGGTTCGTAAACAAAAAGAAAATAAAAGGAAGAGAATACAGATTTAGATAACTTATTATATAAAACAACATACAAGCTGGTACTCAAAAGTAATAAGACTAAACACATGGATCATGACATTCCTGACTGAACATTAAAGTCATAACCGTCAAAGTAAGCAAACTCACCCTTGCCTCCTGAAGATATGCATCACTCAATAATGCTGCCATGTGGACCCTGGCCTCGCAAGGATCATCAAAGATCTTTACATCTTCCGAGTTGGAAGACATTTTCATGGATGATGAGACAGAGACAAAGGGAGACAAAAAGACTGGGGAAGGGAGAGGCAGACAGACACAGAGAGAAGAGAGAGAGAGTGGCTCTTAAAAGTGCCTTTTGTTTTGTGTGTATATGTGTTGGTGTATTGCTGGTGATGAAGAAAGGGACAGTGAAAGAAAAAAAGGGACAATGACAGAGAGAGAGAGAGAGAGACAAAGACAGGGCAAGTGAGAGGCAGACAAACAGTGAGAAGAGAGAGTGGCTCTTAAAAGTGCCTTTTGTTTTATAGTATATGTGTGTTTATGTGTTGGTGTGTTGCTGGTGATGAAAAATGTTGAAAGCTGTAAAAAAAAAAAAAAGAAGAGAAAGACATGATAAGACAAAATATTTCTTAAACTTGTGTCACATCTGATTTAAAACACCATTACATCATTTTTTTTCTATCATCATTATATGTTCTTCAGGTTAAACAAGGCCAGCAGAGTGCAAAAAATGATGCAGTTACTCATTTTTGAGAGCTGACAAGGCTTAATCTATTTGTTGTTATTAAAGAATGTGTTGTAAATCTTAAGATATTAATAAAGATGTATACTTTGGACCCCTGAGCAAGGTTCTTAACCCCCACCAACCGCTCCCCGGGTGCCTTAGGTAGCAGCCCACTGCTCTCTGATACTTCAGACATGGGTGAAATGCAGAGCCCTAATTTCCCCTCGGGGATCATACAAGTAAATAAATAAATAAATAAAAATAATAATAATAAAAGTTATATGCAACAGTGACAGATTATTAGCAGTGATAACTGGCTATAAATTACTTCGTGACTAAAATATTTATTCGTAGAGCATAACACCCCCAGAAAAACAAACAAACATAATTAATCTAGTCCCTGTGAACGTGGCGTACAGCGCTGACCCGCCAATTCCTTTTAGGAAACTCCGGATCCAGTTTTTCACTCGAATCCATTCCTGGTACAGCGTTGGGTATTGTCGCCGTTTAATCAGTGTCATTACTCATTCTACGTTTTCGATTGTTATATGGGTTGTGTTTTATTACAAAAGGAACTGTACATGCATAAAGTAATTTCGATGAGAGGGAGTGAACATCCAAAATACTTGTTGAACGCCTGTCCGTTCGACAAGATTAGCTGCTGCGCACTGTGTCTGCTAGTTTCAGCGTTAGCATGCTACGTTCAGCAAGGACAAATAATCCTGGAAATAATAAAACCTGACGCCGATACACATTCACATCACTTTGTGAGGAAGAAATGCTTACAAATGCAGTCTACAGTGAATCAACGACAGTATTTATATCTCACACGCATACAAGGTAACAAGACTTATTCAGGTACTTACTGTTGTCTGGTTGGATGAGTCGGGAACTGGAAACGCAATAATTATGGGTAAACTTGACTCACGTTGCCATGGTAGCGACGCACAGAGTCGTCAAACGGCAGAAATATTTTCAATTACTTTACAAAGCATTAACCTGTCTAATTCAAAATGCAAAAACAATACAATCAATAATAACAATAGTAACAATAATAATATTAATGATGATAATAATAATAATGATAATAATCATAACAACAACAACAATAACAACAACAACAACAACAACAACAACAAATAATAATAATAATAATAATAATAAAATAATAATAATAATAATAATAATAATAATAATAATAACGGTTGCTCGGTGGAAAACTTTACTCTGATTAATAGGCCACTAATACAGGAGGTGAATTGATAAAGGCTACAGCCTATTGTGTAAGAGTCCATGGCCGGGATTCATTTTAAAGTATCTGATTATAAACAAGCAAGCAAACAAACATACACACACGTGCGCGCGCACACACACAGAGAGACACTAAATAAATAAATCAACAAATAAATAAATAAGAGGAAACAAATGCTTTTATTTTTTGTTATATTTAATTTATATTTCGTGCGTGGGAAGCTCCACAGCCCAAGTCAGGTTCCTTCACTCGGAAATATATAGATGAAAGTAAATGAGGAGAAAATAGTTATTTTCTAGTACCAGTCGTTTTCTGCCATGGATCTCAGATATGTCGGTTATGGATTTTTTATCTATTGATTTTTTTATTCGTCTATTTGTTTATTTAGTTTTAATTCGCGCAAAGAAAGAAATACCACAAAGTTTGGATTATTTCAGGTAGGCCTACTGCTTGAAGCTGCTTGCTCGTTGTGGACTACAGCTGTCGTCGCGAGCGGTGACGTCGCTTCCGGCCTAAACAAGCTCGACCATCATATCACCGGCGTAATGGAAAGACTCAAATGTCCGGGCTTATGTTTTTCTCCTCTATCTATGATCTTTTACTGTCCTTGAAAAAAGCGGTAACGTGCGGAGTTAAATCGCCATGCCAGCGTATCTTTGACAGCTGGTGACGCATATTGCTTGCGACAAGAGCTGTAGTCTACAAGGCGAGTTCAAGCCTTCAAGCAAAAGCCTGAAATAATCAGAAATCTCCACGGTATTTTATTTTTTCTTTGCACTAAAAAATTACTTTTAAATACACAACCATCATCTGTTAAATCCAGGGCAGAGAACAGCTGGGATTAGAAGATCATTATTATTATTATTCGTTTTTAAAAGGCCGGAAGCAGATGTGCGTGGCCTCTGCTCCATTGCACTACATTACGTGTCATTAGGCTCGTTCGACAATAGGCTCGTTCGGATTGACTGCGTCTGTCTACCGTCTGACTTCATGGTCAGACGAGAGCTGCGTGAGTCTCGGGGGCGGATCATAAATGCAGCGCATCTCAGCTGGACAAGTTCGCCAACGTGAAGACTGCAATAACGGAGGATCTCGCGGCATTTGCCTTTATTTCGCTCAAAGTTACTGAACGCTGTGCAGATGTGATCAAGTCTAATTTCAGAGTAATGAAACAGCGTGTTGTTGACGCTGATTGCATGAACTTGTGCTGGACTGTAGTAGACAGAATGTTGTTTACCTGTTAAGGTGAAACACAGAGGACAGTAATCTGGTAAATGTCCTGGCTCAAATATAAAAACCATAAATGCTTTGCCTTGAAGAATAATATAAAAACAAATAAAGAAATAGAAACTTATTTTTTCTAGATGGGGCTGGAAATAAATATTATATATTATTTTATTTTATTTTTATTAAGGATTTGGGTAACCTACTCATGGATAACATAAGGGGGAGCATGTGGAAAGGTGGATACACACCAATAAGTCCATCAAATCCAAATTATGAAGAGGATTTGTGAAAGTTTTGGTATAACTTAGTTAAGCTTTATATTTATCTGAGTAGAATAACTTGTGGCTGTAACACGTTTGTGTTCCTCTGTTGCTGCAGTCAGATATCAGTCTGTCCAGATATCAGCCTGTCCAGATATCAGTCTGTCCAGGTTTGTGAACATTAGCCTAACTACAGTATGAAACACCAAGGCTGATTTTGTAGCCTGTTTAAAACACCTAAATGGATTTATTACTGGGGGACAGTCCCGTCCAAAAATTGGAGCTTGCGTCAGTGAGAGTTGAAACCAATCAGAACCAGGTTCCGGCGGCGGTGGAGGCAGGTCCAAAAGCTGCAGTTGCTGAGGAGTAACTGCACGCTCCGACTGCAGACGGACGGCTCCCGCGATGTTTGATGGTCATGTGGTCTGGTCACGTTTTCCGGTGCAGTGCAGGCGCAGTCTGAAGTCGGACAAAGTTTCTAACCAGCATGCAACATTCCAGGACCACAATCCTTCACTTCCAGCCGAGTTGCGCTGCAGATAGCCAAAGTCGAACGAGCCTTTTGTCTATCTGCAGCGCAACTCGGCTGGAAGTGAGGGATTGTGGTCTTGAATGTTGCATGCTGGTTAGAAACTTTGTCCGACTTCAGACTGCGCCTGCACTGCACCGGAAAACGTGACCAGACCACATGATCATCAAACATCGCGGGAGCCGTCCGTCTGCAGTCGGAGCGTGCAGTTCCTCCTCAGCAACTGCAGCTTTTGGACCTGCCTCCGCCGCCGCCGGAACCTGGTTCTGATTGGTTTCACCTCTCACTGACGCAAGCTCCGATTGTTGGACGGGACTGTCCCCCAGTAATAAATCCATTTAGGTGTTTTAAACAGGCTACAAAATCAGCCTTGGTGTTTCATACTGTAGTTAGGCTGATGTTCACAAACCTGGACAGGCTGATTTATGAACAGGCTGATATCTGACTGCAGCAACAGAGGAACACAAACGTGTTACAGCCACAAGTTATTCTACTCAGATAAATATAAAGCTTAACTAAGTTATACCAAAACTTTCACAAATCTTCTTCATAATTTGGATTTGATGGACTTATTGGTGTGTATCCACCTTTCCACATGCTCCCCCTTATGTTATCCATGAGTAGGCTACCCAAATCCTTAATAAAATAATATATATATATAATATATAATATTTATTTCCAGCCCCATCTAGAAAAAATAAGTTTCTATTTCTTTATTGGTTTTAAATTTATTCTTCAAGGCAAAGGATTTATGGTTTTTATATTTGAGCCTGGACATTTACCAGATTACTGTCCTCTGTGTTTCACCTTAACAGGTAAACAACATTCTACTACAGTCCAGTACAAGTTCATGCAATCAGCGTCAACAACACGCTGTTTCAATACTCTGAAATCAGACTTGATCACATCTGCACAGCGTTCAGTAACTTTGAGCTAAATAAAGGCAAATGCCGCGAAATCCCCCGTTATTGCAGTCTTCACGTTGGCGAACTTATGGAAGCCCATTTCCGCCACTCTAATGAAAAAAAATAACATGCTGTATCTCATAATTATGACTTAGCTATCTCATTATTATGAGATACTATCTCATAATTATGAGATACTATCTCATTATTATGAGATAGTATCTCATAATTATGACTTAGCTATCTCATTATTATGAGATAGTATCTCATAATTATGACTTAGCTATCTCATTATTATGAGATACTATCTCATAATAATGAGATACTATCTCATAATTATGACTTAGCTATCTCATTATTATGAGATAGTATCTCATAATTATGACTTAGCTATCTCATTATTATGAGATACTATCTCATAATTATGAGATACTATCTCATTATTATGAGATAGTATCTCATAATTATGACTTAGCTATCTCATTATTATGAGATAGTATCTCATAATTATGACTTAGCTATCTCATTATTATGAGATAGTATCTCATTATTATGAGATACTATCTCATAATTATGACTTAGCTATCTCATTATTATGAGATACTATCTCATTATTATGAGATACTATCTCATAATTATGACTTAGCTATCTCATTATTATGAGATACTATCTCATAATTATGACTTAGCTATCTCATTATTATGAGATACTATCTCATAATTATGACTTAGCTATCTCATTATTATGAGATACTGTCTCATAATTATGACTTAGCCATCTCATAATTATGAGATACTATCTCATAATTATGACTTAGCTATCTCATAATTATGAGATAGTTTCTCATTATTATGAGATCCTATAAGTTGATCTATGCGATCACTGAATCTAGCACAGCACAGGTGAGGACTCGGACTGAGCTGGTCGGGCGGTCAGAAGCAGGTTGCAGCGTACTGGAGTCAGAGCCCCTGGCTTATAGGAGTCCTCACAAATTAAGAGGACCAGTCAATAAATAGACGATTAAGTGCATTTTGTGTCTTTGCTTCTATTCATGTTTTTAATCAGATGTTTTTTAGGGCCAATTGTTCCATATTACAGTTTCCATTCATTAATATTACATGGTTCTCACTCTATTGTTGCAAATCAATGCAGAAGTGTGCCAGCGAGGCTGTAACGACCTTTCAGACTTTACGCACGGAGTTACATAGTTATTAATCCTAAATGCTGCATCCTGTCTCACACCGCTGGCATGACTCCGCTCGGGAGCAACTGGCAAAATCTTGATCGATCTGCCAGCTTCCTTTGGAATGTCCCTTTAGCCAGGAATCCCAGCGTGGTCAGCACCTGGAGGGAGCATATGACTCCTCGCTTTAGTTTCCCATCATAGCCTGTAAAAGTGTTGCCAGCCATTAAGTTGACGGCGAAGCACCGCACATTTCCACGGTCATTTCACTCTAATACATCTCAACTTCACCTACAATAATCGTACACTATGCTTTTGTGAAGATTAACCCTTTGTACTGGGACCTGTGGTGCTTGTAAACTACAGGTAGGCTAAAGTACTGTAATCATAGCCCACATAAACTCCTCAGTCTCCCAAAGTCCTAAGGCCAGGCTATCTCATAATAATGAGATACTATCTCATTATTATGAGATAGTATCTCATAATAATGAGATAGCTAAGTCATAATTATGAGATAGTATCTCATAATAATGAGATACTATCTCATAATAATGAGATAGCTAAGTCATAATTATGAGATAGTATCTCATAATAATGAGATAGCTAAGTCATAATTATGAGATAGCATCTCATAATAATGAGAAAGCTAAGTCATAATTATGAGATAGTATCTCATAATAATGAGATACTATCTCATAATAATGAGATAGCTAAGTCATAATTATGAGATAGTATCTCATAATAATGAGATAGCTAAGTCATAATTATGAGATACTATCTCATAATAATGAGATAGTATCTCATAATAATGAGATAGCTAAGTCATAATTATGAGATAGCTAAGTCATAATTATGAGATACTATCTCATAATAATGAGATAGTATCTCATAATTATGAGATACTATCTCATAATAATGAGATAGCTAAGTCATAATTATGAGATACAGCATGTTATTTTTTTTCATTAGAGTGGCGGAAATGGGCTTCCATACGAACTTGTCCAGCTGAGATGCGCTGCGTTTATGATCCGCCCCCGAGACTCACGCAGCTCTCGTCTGACCATGAAGTCAGACGGTAGACAGACGCAGTCAATCCGAACGAGCCTATTATCTGCAGCACGCATTCAAGCGGAGGCAGAAAAAGCGGCGCTAGAGGAGCGTGTCGCTGCATTAAAGAAAAAACATTTAATCGGAGCTCAGGAGGAGGAGCTGAGAAAACAAAAGGAGCAACTAGCGTTTGAAGCGGAGTCGGCAGCAACAAGTGCAAAGCTCCACGTCTTAGAAACAAATTCACTGTGTTGCTCAAAACGATCTGATGGAATGAACTCGTATTTTGATAAAGGTCACGCACAAAAAGCGTCTCCACTGAATCCTGATGCAGAAATGTTCGTTTCTAAGGAAAGACAGACAGCGGAGCAAGGTGCAGGAGTTGAGTTAAATCCTCAACCACAGGTTGTTAGGCCCAAACAAAAACAATATCAAACGTCAATGAATAATATCATATGAATAATATGTTGACAAATAGGGATGCTTCAGTTCAGGTGACACAGTCAGTTGTTCAAAATCAGTCAATACCAGCACAGCTTCAATCCCCTGTTTTGACTGAGAACTGCCAGAATGATATTGTCACCATCATGCAAAGACAAAATGATATAACTGCACTTCTGGTTCAGCAAAACCTGTCTTCTGTTCTTCCATCAAAAAATATCCCTGTGTTCGATGGAGACCCTCTTCAATATAGATCTTTTATCAGAGCTTTTGAAAATGGAATAGAAGCTAAAACAGAGAATAAAACTGATTGTTTGCATTTTCTTGAGCAATATACACAGGGGCAGCCCAGAGACTTGGTGCACAGTTGTCAGCACTTACCCCCAAACCAGGGTTATAGAAGAGCTAAAGATCTTTTGGCAGAACATTTTGGAGATGAACATAAAATTGCTTCTGCATATATGGAACGGATTCTTACCTGGTCTCCTATAAAGAGTGAAGATGTAAAAGCACTGCAGTCATTTTCTCTCTTTCTAAGAGGATGCTCCATCTTAACAGAGCAAATCGTGCACATGAAGGAGTTGGACTTGCCATCAAATATGAGGAGCATTATTTTGAAGCTTCCTTGTAAGTTAAGAGAGAAATGGAGGACTGCTGCATGTGAGCTGCAAGAACAAAGGAGTCGAAGAGCAGTGTTTACAGATCTGGTTGGCTTATTGAAAAGCAGGTTAAAATTGCTTCTGATCCACTTTTTGGTAACATTCAAGACTTGCACTCTGGGACCAGTCCAAAGGTTTCTACTTCCACAAAGTCAAGAAAAAGAGGAAGTACCTTTGCCACAAATGTCACTGCAGTAAAAGAAGTTAAATCTCTTCATGCAGAAAACAAGACCAAACCCTCTTTTACATGCAGCTGTTTGTTTTGTGCGCAAAGTGTTCACTTACTGGATAACTGTTTGCAGTTTAAAGCAAAATTGCATCGAGACAAAACAAATTTCATGAAGGAGAAGGGAATTTGCTTTGGTTGTCTGAGAGTGGGTCACACAAGTAAAACTTGGAAAAGTCGTTTGGATTGCAATATATGTCATCAAAAGCATCCTGGGGTCCTACATATAGATCAACAGGATAAAGTTACATGTGTAGAGCAAATCCAAAAGAACCCTCATATCAGTATTGCAACAGCAACAACCCAAACTTGTGGTCATATTGGGGCCGGTCATGAAGATGACTCTGTTTTTTACATTGTCGCAGTTCAAGTTAAGAGCAAGAAAAGTAACAAGATTGTACAGACATATGCCTTTTTAGATCCTGGAAGTTCAGGTACATTCTGCACGGAAACTCTGGCAAGGAAGTTGAACCTGAGGGGTAAAAGAACAAACATTTTTCTGAGAACTATGGGTCAAAAGAAAATCGTCAGCACTCAGATTATACCTGACTTGGAGGTGTCTAGCCTGGAAGGTGACGATTTCATTGACTTACCTGATGTTTTGACACAAAAGAGCATGCCTGTGTTCACAATAAATGTTCCCCGGCAACAAGATGTCAGTCAGTGACCTCATCTGAAAGGAGTCAAGCTTCATGATACTGATGCTGAAGTGGATTTACTCATTGGAACAGATGCTGTAAAGGTGCTGGAACCGTGGGAGCTGATTAACAGTGTGGAAGGCGGACCTTACGCTGTCAGGACCAGGGTTGGCTGGGTCATAAATGGTCCACTCTGTGTGGGGAGCCACAGCCAGAGTAAAAGCCCCTATCATGCTGTAACAGCCAACAGAATTTCTGTTGAACATCTCAAGGAAATGCTGATAAAACAGTACAACCATGATTTTCATGAAAAATCATCAGAGGAGCAGCTTGAGATGTCTGGTGAAGATGTGAAGTTCATGGAGATCGTCTGAACTGATTGAAAATCATTATCAAATTGATTTACCTTTCAGACAGGAAAACCCCAACTTGCCAAATAATCGCTGCATTGCAGAGCAGCGCCTCCAGAGTCTGAAGAAAAGGTTTGACAAAGATAGCCATTACAAAGAGGAGTATTCTGCATTTCTGAATGACATGATAGATCAAGGATATGCTAAAGTTGTGCCAGCAGATGAGTTAAAACGAGGTGATGGAAAGGTGTGGTATATCCCTCACCATGGCGTTTTTCATCCCAGAAAAGGCAAACTGAGAGTTGTTTTTGATTGTGGAGGAACATATAAAGGAACATCACTGAACTGTCAACTTCTGCAGGGGCCTGATCTCACCAACTCACTTGTTGGGGTCCTCATTCGGTTTCGACAAGAACCTGTTGCTATAATGGCTGACATTGATGCAATGTTTCATCAAGTTCATGTTTCCCATAAGCACATCCATTTCCTGCTTTTCCTGTGGTGGCATCATGGTGATCCCTCTCAGCCTGTACTGGAGTACAGAATGAAAGTGCATCTGTTTGGAGCCGTGTCATCACCAAGCCGTGCAAATTATGCTTTGCGGAGAACAGCAGATGATCATGCACAAGAGTTCCCTCTGGAGGTGGTCAGCACAATGAAAAACAACTTTTATGTGGATGACTGCTTGAAATCTGTGGCTTCAGAGGAAGAAGCAGTGCAGATGATAAAGGAACTAACTGTACTTTGCAGCAAAGGAGGATTTAAACTTTCTAAATGCATCAGCAATAGTCGCACAGTACTCACAGCCATTCCAGAGGAAATGAGGGCAAAGGAAATCAAAGAACTGGATTTGGATAAAGACCAGCTTCCGGTGGAAAGGGCGCTGGGACTCCAGTGGTGCATTGAAACTGATGAGTTCAAGTTCAAGACTTCAGTCCAGGACCACTCACCAACCAGGAGAGGCATTTTGTCAGTGGTTGCTTCCTCATATGATCCCCTGGGAATTTTGGCTCCTTTTAGTTTGAGAGCAAAGATGTTGCTGCAGGAGCTCTGCAGAAGAAATCTGGGTTGGGACGAAACCATTCCCCATCCTCTCTCCAAGCAATGGTCTGACTGGCTGGAGACCTCCAGAAGGTGTCAGAGGTCAAAGTGGATCACTGTATTAAACCAAGTGACTTTGGGAGACCTGATAAGGCACAGCTCCATCATTTTTCTGACGCTCATCAAGGTGGTTATGGAGCAGTGTCCTACTTGAGGATGGAGAAGGATAATGCTGCGCACATAGCTTTTCTCTCGGGAAAGGCCAGAGTCGCCCCACTCAAGCAGACAACAATCCCATGGCTGGAACCTGCAGCTGCAGTTCTTGCTGTGCGAGTGGACAAGATGCTGAGAAAGGAGTTGCAACTTCCACTGTAGAAATCTGTTTTTTGGACAGACGGTACAACAGTGCTCAAGTACATCAGCAACGAAACTAGATGCTTTTGTTGCAAACAGAATTTCTGTTATCAGAGGAGCAACAGATAAAAACCAGTGGCGATATGTTGGATCTAAGGAGAATCCTGCAGATGAAGCATCCAGAGGATTGAGAGGGGAAGAGTTCCTGAAAGACAGGAGATGGATAAATGGACCAGATTTTCTCTGTGGGTCGGAGGAGGAATGGCCTACACTCGATGTTGATCTGCCTGTGATTCCTGCAGATGACCCAGAGGTCAAAAGAGATCTGACAGTGAATGCTGTTATAAAGGATCCAGAAAACGCCACAAACTATCTCATCCATTTCTTCTCATCCTGGATTAAGCTTAAGACATCCATTGCACGGTTTCTCAAGGTCAAGGAAACACTCATGTTGTTGAGTCAAAAAAGAAAGGAGTTTTGTGCTGCTGCAAACCTTCATCAACACAGTTTGAACAGCCAAAAGCAAAAGGTGGAAAAGGAGATGCAGACATTTAAAGCCACGCTCAAAGGACAAATTTTGACTCCAGAGGACTGCGACAATTCAGTATGAGCAAAAACAAAGGTTCAGAGAGGAAATTGCTTTAATGAGTGATGGCTCTAAAACTGTTTCTAAGGAGAGTCCACTCTACAAGCTTGACCCAGTAATGGATAGTGGAATTATGAGAGTGGGTGGTCGACTTAACAAAGCAGCAATGCCAATGGAGGCTAAACATCCAGCTATCCTAAGCAAAGACATGCATATTTCCATACTGATTTTGCGTCATATCCACAAACAGCTGGGTCATACAGGAAGGAATCATATACTGTCCAGGTTAAGGCAAAAGTACTGGATCATAAATGCAAATTCTGCTGCCAGGAAAGTTATTTCTCAGTGTGTTGTCTGTAAACGTCACAGAGGAAAGTTTGTTGAGCAAATGATGGCCGATTTACCGGAGGAGAGAGTGCTGCCTGATCCAGCTCCTTTCACGGATGTGGGAATGGATTATTTTGGGCCTATAAGTGTAAAAAGAGGACAAAGTTACCTGAAAAGGTATGGAGTGCTTTTCACCTGCATGAGCAGTCATGCTGTTCATTTGGAAGTAGCCCACTCTCTGGATTCAGACTCCTGTATAAACGCAGTCAGAAGATTTGTCTGCAGAAGAGGACCAGTTTCATCCATCAGGTCTGACAACGGCACAAATCTTGTTGGTGCAAACCGTGAGCTGAAAGAGAACTTGGCTGCTCTGAATCATTCCAAGATCCAGAGAGCTTTGATTCAAGATGGCATAAAATGGAAGTTTAACACACCTGCAGCTTCTCATCACGGTGGTGTTTGGGAGCGTTCAATGATTCGTTCAGTTAAAATCTGTTTTGGTGGCATAAGGCTCGTTCGACTTTGGCTATCTGCAGCGCAACTCGGCTGGAAGTGAGGGATTGTGGTCCTGGAATGTTGCATGCTGGTTAGAAACTTTGTCCGACTTCAGACTGCGCCTGAACTGCACCGGAAAACGTGACCAGACCACATGATCATCAAACATCGCGGGAGCCGTCCGTCTGCAGTCGGAGCGTGCAATTCCTCCTCAGCAACTGCAGCTTTTGGACCTGCCTCCGCCGCCGCCGGAACCTGGTTCTGATTGGTTTCAACTCTCACTGACGCAAGCTCCGATTGTTGGACGGGACTGTCCCCCAGTAATAAATCCATTTAGGTGTTTTAAACAGGCTACAAAATCAGCCTTGGTGTTTCATACTGTAGTTAGGCTGATGTTCACAAACCTGGACAGACTGATATCTGGACAGACTGATATCTGGACAGACTGATATCTGACTGCAGCAACAGAGGAACACAAACGTGTTGCAGCCACAAGTTATTCTACTCAGATGAATATAAAGCTTAACTAAGTTATACCAAAACTTTCACAAATCCTCTTCATAATTTGGATTTGATGGACTTATTGGTGTGTATCCACCTTTCCACTTGCTCCCCCTTATGTTATCCATGAGTATGCTACCCAAATCCTTAATAAAAATAAAATAAAAAATATATAATATATAATATTTATTTCCAGCCCCATCTAGAAAAAATAAGTTTCTATTTCTTTATTTGTTTTTATATTATTCTTCAAGGCAAAGCATTTATGGTTTTCATATTTGAGCCAGGACATTTACCAGATTACTGTCCTCTGTGTTTCACCTTAACAGGTAAACAACATTCTGTCTACTACAGTCCAGTACAAGTTCATGCAATCAGCGTCAACAACACGCTGTTTCAATACTCTGAAATCAGACTTGATCACATCTGCACAGCGTTCAGTAACTTTGAGCTCAATAAAGGCAAATGCCGCGAGATCCTCCGTTATTGCAGTCTTCACGTTGGCGAACTTGTCCAGCTGAGATGCGCTGCGTTTATGATCCGCCCCCGAGACTCACGCAGCTCTCGTCTGACCATGAAGTCAGACGGTAGACAGACGCAGTCAATCCGAACGAGCCTATAATCATGCCAAAACTCCCGCGAGAGTAAACGAGAGTAAACGAGATCTCGCGCAAGGAAACTAGATCTCGCGCGAGGGGAAACGAGATCCGCACGGGCGGAATTGACATCCGCGCGCGAGGAGATCTGCTCCGCGAGAGCAGACTGAAGACGCGCGCGCGCGTACAGACATCCGAACGCACGCGCGCGCGCGATTTCTCCGCTCTCGCGTACGTCTCTGCTCTCGCGCGCAGAATGTTTGTGCTCCTATCGAAAGCCAAAACTGCCAGAAACACGCCCTATCCCAGCATGTTAAAAGTACAAATTCGCGGGGCGGTGATTAGCTCAGTTGGTTGAGCAGCCGCCCCATGAACAGAGGCTACAGTTCCTCAGCGCAGTCGGCCCCGGTTCGATTCCCGGTCCAGGTCCCTTTGCTGCATGTCGCTCCCCACTCTCTCTGCCCCTTTCCTGTCGCTATACTGTCGTATAAAGGCCACTAGTGCCCAAAAAATCCTTAAAAAAAAAAAGTACAAATTCGCCCGTAAAAAACGCCCGTTGACAATTATTACGCCCGCTTTTTACGCCGCAATGACACTGTGAAACACCGCGCGTAAAATACGCGCGTCCTGAAACGCTTACCACGCGTAAAATACGCGCGTCCTGATGTACACACCGCCCGTAGAAGACGCGCGCTTTGTTGTATTATAATTATCCCAGCCCCCTTTTCTACACTGCCACTAAAATTAAACTATGATTATCCAATCAGAAATGACCAAGAGCAGACCTCACCAGTTCATCACAGATCCTCTTTGCTGGATTGTATGTGGTGTTCTAACAACCCTCTTCTATTGTTTGTTAGGCTGTCTGTCTGCTTACATCTCCAACTTCGTTCAAATGCAGTACTAGAACACATTTTCAAATACTGAAATATGTTTTTGTCTTTTTTAAAATGAAGAAATTGCTTTGAATGAGACTTTGTTCACACGTTGGTATCCACGAGTCATTTGCTGTAACTACGCTCTGCGACATGAGTCAGACTGAATTATCAGTCTTTATATATTCACATATATCTTCCATAGTCTCTAGAGAGGCAGAAAATGGGTTCAGTGCATTACTTAATTCCTTTTCTTACTAAATAATACAGCACACGGAGGGAGGTCATGATGCAATTGGCAGGATGCACGACAAACAAGCCGATGTTCATAGCATGTGTTAGTGTAAGTTAACCAAACTGAAGTAATAGTATTAATCTTTATTATTATTATACATCACTCTTGGTGAAACCACAGCATGACCGACAACTCTTGACAGGTCAAACCTAAACTGGACATTTCCGGGTGACATGCGCCACGTCACCATAGCAACCACATAAACTACTGGCCTCGCGATCAGTCTCTCAAAACATTTCTGACTGAGTTGTCCGTTTCCCTACATTTTCCCACTTACTTATTCTCCTCCCATAACTTACCTGGTTCCACATGGAGACCACTTACAGTAGTCTACAAGGGATGGTCATCCTTTGTTAGGGGGATTTGTTTATTGGCCTTAAAAGTTCACCAGATTCTGCAGATTTTTTTTAGATGCTTGGCTTTTTGTAATAAACCCCTTATTACAACACCAAGTCTGCATCCAGAGTTCTTCATCATCCATCCACTTTCCACACTATCGGTATAAAAAGAACCTTCATAGCTCCTGCAGTTTATGTCTTTGTAAATAGAAACATTTCTCCCCACAGCAGTCCAGCTCTTGAACCGACTGTTTTTATGGTCCTGCTTCTGTAAGCACGCTTTAGCATAGAGCACTTTCACATTGACAGTTGCTGTATTCTGAACTAAGAATTTTCTATTCGCTCTTAACGTCAGCCTCGGAGAACCCTCCTGGAACGCATCTGAACTGCCTTGTAGAACTGTCCTCTGCAGAGTGCAGCAGGGGTGGCTGGCTGGAACTGTGGTGATGATCACTGCTGCTGCTCCTACCTTATAGTGGCTGAAAAAGTCATGGAGCCGTGTCCACACGGTTTGGACTGCAGATGTGGTTAAACAGCTGCAACAGTTTATCATAGTGAAATATGAAGATCTGCCATTGATGAGAAAACTTTCAGGTACTGTTGGTGATGAGATTGAAGTTAGTTACATGTACAGTAGGGCTGGACAATTAATCTGATTATCGTGATTTCAATTTTGCCTTTTCAGGATCATAAAACCACTGTAATTGAATAAAAACTATTAATCCTGAAGTGAGCAGACAGATGGACTTATAGTAAGCAAACTGCAGGAAACATAGAACAGGAATGCATGTAGACTGGGTATTCATCTTTATTGCTATTATTCTTCTTATATATTATTCTTATTTTACTCCTTTACGTGTTTCAAATTTATTTCCGGTTGTGTTTTTTTTTAAGCTATATTTGAGGTTGAATTTTGGTGGTTCATTAAAAACTTTATAAAATCAATGATAGTCTATATTAATCGTGATTTCAATATCAGTCAAAGTAATCGTGATTAAAGTTTTTTTCCATAATCGTCCAGTCCTTATGTACAGTGTGCTACACACATAGAACAAATTGTCATGTGGCGTTATCCTGCTAATCTATTTTTTTTTACGACACAATGTCCTCAAAGTATTCTCCGGCAGTTAACTTGTGCACTACACAGACCAGAAACAGGGAATTTTCTTTTACCTCTGTTAAATGAAATTTTCAAAATGTTTTAAAGGATTTTTGCCATAACTGTTCATGTTAAAGTTTGACTGTAGAGCAATGCATTTTATTTCATTTAAATTAATAAAAATGCAATTACTCAGCATATTTCTGGTCACTGGGTGAAGTATCAATATAAACCAATATGTGAGAGGTTTAAGTGAGCAGCTGGTTGACAACTGTGATGTGAAAAGCAATCAAATGGACTTGTTTTTATATTCATGAATTACATTTTTGTCTTTAAAAGTATCATCGGATAGTGAAAAAAAAAAAAAAAAAATTGACCACCAGAATGCAACAACCTTACATTCTTGTACATCCAAAGTACTACTACAAAAAAATGTAAGAGGAAAATGTGTAGACTAGGGATACAGGTCAAAGATTTTACTTAAAAATGAATTGATAAGAATGTATATATTTGTAAATAATTGGCTATTCCACCTCACACTTTTGATGCAAATATAATTAGTAAAATAAAAAAATAAATAAAAATCCAATAAAATCCTATTTAAGAAATATGACTTTGTAATTTTACAGAGTAAATATGCATTCCATTCATTTTTAAATATACTTAACATTATACTATAATGTATAAATACATTTACATTGTATTATTCTGTGAGACAAAAATCTGCCCGTGATAACACAGCAAATAATGACTGACAAGTGCAAAGACAGTGAAAAACAAAGCTAACAATATCAGTATTAAAAAATAAAATGAAGGGTAAAAAAAGGAACTCAATGCATACTGGTGTTTACATCATACATCACTCAGTAGATAATACCAAATACAAGTCTACGACCTCACACCTACACCTTTCCAAATCCCAAACAATCTCTCAGGGCTGTGTCCATAAGTTCCTCAAAATTGCTTTCCTCCTGTACTCTTCTTGGACCCGTGGGAATCCCAACGGGGGCAGAATTTCGGGCTGCAGTTGCAAACACTGAAAAGAAAAAAACAAAGTTACTGTGAACCAACCAAAGAATAGAAATTTTTTATTCATTAATAAAACTTTATTTTTCACATTGACAAAACTTTAATCTTTAAATTAGTACAACTTAATTTTTCAATGCTAAGCTCCAAGTACATTCTTCATCTGACCTACCCAATTAAAACTGTGTAATTTTGTTACATGCAATTTAGCCAAGTTCTTTCAAGTTAAATTTTTAAGTAATAAAGTAATGTTTATGATAATGCATTCTTGAACATTGATTTCTTATGTCTACGTCCAAAATGTTATTTAGCTAAACTTGACAAAAATTAAAAAAAAAATTCTCAGCTTTAAATTTATCACAGCCTGTCTCAATTTACTTTTGGAAAAAAACAGAATTTCCTCAGATAAAACCAAATCAAATTTTAAAACAAATGTGTGATGTACAAATCATTAAAAATATATATGTTAAGTCCGTGAAGCCAATCAGTGAGGTTTAAGTTACTAGAAAGTTACTTAAAAGGTAGAGCCCAGAGTCCCTCCACCGTTTCTGTTTGTAAAAACCACTATTCAAACTGAGCGCCCCTCCCCTCGGGTTCATGGCCTCATTACACTCCAGCCTTTTCAGCCTCAAGAATTTCCTTCAAAGCTCGGAAGTGGGTAAAAGTCAAACTAACATTAACCCTGGTTTTCCAACATTCACTATCTAAAACTCCTTCCTTTTCTCACTGCGTCCGTTGTTTGTTTTTTTCCTCAGAGAGTTCGAGTGACGGGCGTCTGCTCCAATCATGAGTTTATTCCCACACAGAGTCATGCCCTGAGCTCTGTCATTGGCTGGCGATAGTAGACTTTACATGATCAGGATTTTTGGGGCCGATCAGAGAGTCAGAGTTTTCATCAGAGAGTTTTAAAAAACCGATCACCGATCCGATCATGTGAGGAAGCAAATGTATCTATTTAAATAGCTGGTTTACCTGTATTTATACAGTTTACAGAGTATCATAAAAAGGATTTTTGTTTCCATTTTTTGTCCTGAACTGAGATGAAAAGGTTAAACATCAATAACCTCTAATGAGCATTCAGGTTTAATCAGGAAAAACAAAATAATCTGATCCAGTGGCACAAATAACAGCCCAACTTAAACAGTCATATTTGAAATTATTTACAGTCACAGAGCAAATGAAGGCAGTAATGCTGCTTCAGTAGTTGTAGCTCACATCTGATGATGTCATATCAGTGGTCAAACTAATCGAGTAACTGTTTCTCAGAAGAACCTCGACGTGAGAACAGACCACCCACTTTAGCTCATTAGTTCGGTATCACCACAGTAGGCTGGAATATATTTGCTGTGGACGCATGCGTCAGCGTCAGGAGCGTTTGTGTTCATACCTGCTGCAGCACGCAAGGAGCACGCGGCGGCCGAAGCGCTCGATGCTGGAGGTCTCGGCGGTCTGCAGTCCTGTTATTTACAGTCACTGATGGAGACGCTGGAGGTCTCGGCGGTCTGCAGTCCTGTTATTTACAGTCACTGATGGAGACGCTGGAGGTCTCGGCGGTCTGCAGTCCTGTTATTTACAGTCTCTGATGGAGACGCTGGAGGTCTCGGCGGTCTGCAGTCCTGTTATTTACAGTCTCTGATGGAGACGCTGGAGGTCTCGGCGGTCTGCAGTCCTGTTATTTACAGTCACTGATGGAGACGCTGGAGGTCTCGGCGGTCTGCAGTCCTGTTATTTACAGTCACTGATGGAGACGCTGGAGGTCTCGGCGGTCTGCAGTCCTGTTATTTACAGTCTCTGATGGAGACGCTGGAGGTCTCGGCGGTCTGCAGTCCTGTTATTTACAGTCACTGATGGAGACGCTGGAGGTCTCGGCGGTCTGCAGTCCTGTTATTTACAGTCTCTGATGGAGACGCTGGAGGTCTCGGCGGTCTGCAGTCCTGTTATTTACAGTCACTGATGGAGACGCTGGAGGTCTCGGCGGTCTGCAGTCCTGTTATTTACAGTCACTGATGGAGACGCTGGAGGTCTCGGCGGTCTGCAGTCCTGTTATTTACAGTCTCTGATGGAGACGCTGGAGGTCTCGGCGGTCTGCAGTCCTGTTATTTACAGTCTCTGATGGAGACGCTGGAGGTCTCGGCGGTCTGCAGTCCTGTTATTTACAGTCACTGATGGAGACACTGGAGGTCTCGGCGGTCTGCAGTCCTGTTATTTACAGTCTCTGATGGAGACACTGGAGGTCTCGGCGGTCTGCAGTCCTGTTATTTACAGTCACTGATGGAGACACTGGAGGTCTTGGCGGTCTGCAGTCCTGTTATTTACAGTCTCTGATGGAGACACTGGAGGTCTCGGCGGTCTGCAGTCCTGTTATTTACAGTCTCTGATGGAGACACTGGAGGTCTCGGCGGTCTGCAGTCCTGTTATTTACAGTCACTGATGGAGACACTGGAGGTCTCGGCGGTCTGCAGTCCTGTTATTTACAGTCTCTGATGGAGACGCTGGAGGTCTCGGCGGTCTGCAGTCCTGTTATTTACAGTCTCTGATGGAGACACTGGAGGTCTCGGCGGTCTGCAGTCCTGTTATTTACAGTCACTGATGGAGACACTGGAGGTCTCGGCGGTCTGCAGTCCTGTTATTTACAGTCTCTGATGGAGACACTGGAGGTCTCGGCGGTCTGCAGTCCTGTTATTTACAGTCACTGATGGAGACACTGGAGGTCTCGGCGGTCTGCAGTCCTGTTATTTACAGTCTCTGATGGAGACACTGGAGGTCTCGGCGGTCTGCAGTCCTGTTATTTACAGTCTCTGATGGAGACACTGGAGGTCTCGGCGGTCTGCAGTCCTGTTATTTACAGTCTCTGATGGAGACGCTGGAGGTCTCCGCGGTCTGCAGTCCTGTTATTTACAGTCTCTGATGGAGACACTGGAGACAAACACTTGTGCTGCAGCAGTTTAAAGACACACAACGGAACTTTCAGCAGTTTTCTCAGTGACGCGCCCCCTATCGGCGGCTAAACTAGCATCCATCTTGTTCGTACCTGTACTCTAAGCTCACTCCAGCCAGTAAAAGACAGTCTTATCTTGACTCTTGTTCTGTCCCTTCCTCTGTTTCTTTTCCTCTGTTCCTCCTGTGCTGTTTCCTTGCGTTTCTTTACCGAATTCGACATGATGCGCATTCAAAACACCCGCGATGTTGATCCCTGGTTTACCTCCGGTTGCTAGTGAGTGACGCGGTGCTGCAACCAATAGTCGGCTGCAACGTCACGGTCGCGTCCCGGATGGGAATCTTACATAGTGCTGTTTCTGAGCCCCGGGACGCCTCTGGGCAGTGACGGCTCGAAAATGCGCAAAATGAATGTTGGTGCGCCGAAAAAACGAGTCAGAAACGCAGATTTTTAAGGTCTAAAAGTTACGTTGTGTGTCTTTAAGGTAAACTGTTGTTTGCGGAAATGCAGGAAATGCGCTGTGTCCTTTCAGTCTAAGAGCTGACATGTTTGCATCCGGCGTCGCCATCCTTTACCTGTGGGTATTCTGGATTGTAAAAACTTTATTGTCCAGCACATAGTGACAGAACTCACGACAAAAACGCCACGAAGACATAAAACACATACTAGTGAGTACGTGTCTATTCTGCTTTGTTTGTTTACTTGTTTTCTAAGTTTAATTGGTGTAAATGAGAGTTTTACCGGAGCAGATTCAAAATGACAATGACGTCATTGATCGGATCAGTGAATGAAAAGTTAAGGACCGATCAGAAAAGATGAAAAAAACATGAAATATCAGCCGATCTGATCAAACCGATCTGATCGGTGGAAAGTCTAGCTATAGAAACAAAAGTCTCCAGCCAGAAAAGCCGCAAACACACCAAAACAAAGGGAAAATGCAAATTACAGGGAGGGGGAGAGAGAGTTGCAAACAAACTCACCTCCACACGAGAGTAAAGGCCAAAGGTTTGAGACAGATTTCACTCACACAAGTCTAACGTTTATTTTCAGGGGGAAACTGGACTCTACCTTTAAGGAAAATAAAAACAAACAAAACCAGTTCAATGTCGCTACCAACTGACTGCTGGAATTTAGTAGTCACATTAAAGGTTGAATATGTAACAATTTTATTAAAAGCTATATTCATAAAAAAAAAAAAAAAACCTCCACAGGTCGTTTGGGGGTGTACAAAATGAAAGTACAACATTTCCAGGAAAAATTATATTTAACCTAAAAATAATTATAAAATAAATTTTTACGGGTTCGATAATGGCATTATATTTATGTCTATAAGCCGATACATAACACCATAGCAGGTTGCCAAATACGATCTCTGTGTGGACACAATATTTTGGTCATAGTCAGGCTGCTACAGGGAAACCGTAGAGACGGCGAGTGAAGCAGCTGCTTCAGAACCCTGGAGATGTTGTTATCTGTTTCTGAGGAGGAGTGACCTGAGAAGAGCAAAACCTGAAGTAAATGTAGGTGAAGACTTCACTAAATGGACCCACATAAACGTTTTCCACGGAGTAAAACACAGAAATGGTGACTTTCCTCCTGGATCGGTAAGCTAGCTTGTTTGCTAACATGGCTAATGTTAGCTGCGAGTTATAAACTCATCTGTGTTACGTGTTGGACGTGCTGGAGACTGTTGGACATGCTGCAGACTGTTGGACATGCTGCAGACTGTTGGTCACTTGAGTTTCGGCAGATTCTGGCATCCCAGCGGCTGGAGTTGTTTTTCTGCCATTGCAACTAGAACCTAGACACACGTGATGCCGCTGTTCTGTCCGTATTCCATATTCAACCTTTCAATCCTTATTTTCAGTCTCTGTTCTAACAAATCATTAAAACACAGAACCTGTGCATAAAAAAAAAATAGAAAATGTAGTTCAAGGCCCAGTCTCATTTCTCATTTCCACCCCTTTCCACTTTAAACAGAGCCAGGTGGGGTATAGAGCAAAAAATCCCCCATACAAATTTGGACAACCCTTCAACAATCACATATGTCATCAGTGATCAGCCTGCTTGTATGGAAGCAGATGGATGCTAAGCCGTTGCTGGAAATCTGGAGACTAGTTATGGGCACAGTTGATCGATCAATAAGTGATCATTAAGAATTTTTTCGATCACGTAATCACCCGTTCGGCTATCTGTGCAGCTGTTTGCTTTTAAAATTGCACCGAAAAGAAATAAACAAACGGATGTGGATCAAGTCATGGAGATGTTGACGTTTGCAGTGTGGATGTTTTAGATCGCAGAAGGAGTTAGAGGTGAGCAAACTAACACTTAACACACAACGTGGTTCCTCTGTTTACAAGCTGGTTAACAAGCAATCCACTCTACTGTTATCGGTTATCTTCACTTGTAAGCTCACACTCCTGCACTCTAGAGGCGTGGTTTGGGGGGCTGTATCTTTTAAAATGTAGCTTGCTCAAACCGTTTGTGTCTAAGATCGGATACATCTTTAAACTTCATCTACAAAAGAAATAATCACATTTGTGGATTTTTTTTGGGGGGGGGGGGGGGGGACTCTGTAGTAGCCATCTTCATTATTCGCAAATTTGTCATACCCCTTTGTTTTAAGTGTGCATAGGAACACCCTTTGTTTGAGTGGTTATAAACCCCCATCCCTCTGTCCTAACAGGAATGAGACACCCCTACATGTGAACGTGTGAAATGAAGAGGAAGGGCTAAGGGGACAATTGAGATTGGGCCAAAATCTCTCAAAATAAAGTGTTTACCTTTCACATAAATAAATCTTGCTGCCACCCTGGAATATGTAAAAATATAGAAAAAACTCTACAAAACAAACAAAAAAGGGGTCCAACCGTCTCTGTGGCTGATCCATGGTTGAGGACAGAGACAGTTAACAGGTTGTCTTCTTTGGTTCCTTCAATAATTTCTGCAGGACATCACAGGTGTATTACAGCCATCTATAATAGTTCAAGTTAGGAGCAGACATCACACCAAACAGCTCTGTCCATGCTTGTGAGAGTGATGGCAACTCATTAGGAACTTCCAAACCTTGATGATGATGTTGATGTCTTGTCGTAGCTGTAGAGTCCTCTCCCCCTCTAGTGTGGAACACTGCCTATGTCCATCTCTGAAGCTCCATGGCACCATCATCCTCTGACCAAGCTGTTAGAATAAATTAATTATAAAGTTGCTCTGATAAAGCCGGTTTATGGTGAAAAATTTTATCCCCACACCACTGAAATCAAAAATCCTGATGAAGGGGAATATGATGACATCGAAAAAAAGAAGTGTTTCTCAAAAGAAACAGTTGATCTTCTACTGCATCAACTTGTTCGTAGCAGTATTTACAAAATTGCCCTCTTTTGAATTGTTGTGAAAGCTGCAATAATACAATACATGACAAGAAACAATATGTACACTTCACTGTAATTTCAGGCGATACAATAACTTTAAAGTTAAGTTTAGTAAATTTTCACAACTTGGCCACGGACACATTCTGCAATAACTGGCTATGATGTAAATCCTGTGTCCAGGTTTTTACTGTTGAATACCTCATGTGCTACACAGTTCACACTGTGTTGTGGATGTCAGACTACAAACAGTAACAGTCAAGTTTAGACGTGAACAATGTCCACCAAATTAAAACAATTCATTTGGTAATCTTAAAAAGGCAAAATCCTGAGTTTCCCCCCTGAAGGTAAACGTGAGACTTGTGTGAGTGAAATCTGTCTCAAACCGCATCTTTGAGCCTTTACTCTCGTGTGGTGGTGAGTTTATTTGCAACTCCCCCTCCCCTGACTGTATTTAGTCTTGTCCCCTTATTTATTTATTTTATTATTATTTATTACATTAAAAAAAAAAAAAAAAAAAAGATAAAGCTATCGAATGACTACCTTGTGAAAACAACCACGAATCAACAAAACAAATTTAAGTAACACTTCATTTGACGAGGATATGCATAAGTATTCACAACACCAAAAATGTTCTTACAATATCAGTCAGAATGTTTTATTACATGACTGGGTTTTATTACATTTTTGATTGAGTTAGGTGCAAATTTGATTACATTTTCAGTACAATATTACATTATTGGTTTGGCTTTCACCTGCTTCTAAATTTTGAAGGAGATGCTTGGGCCTGAAAAGTGAACGGCCATTAGCCCGAGGGGAGGGGCTCTCAGTTTGAACAGTGTTTACAAATATGTTTACAAACAGAAACAGGGAAAAACTCCAGATTCTACCTTTAAGAGATTAATGCAAAATGACTTACCACTTGCTTTATAAATTTGTCCACATCTTCTCCAAGTTACAGCAGAGACACTTCAGCAGGGACTCTTCCACCTCAAGGCCCTAGTGGAGAGTGCAAACACAAACACATGATGTCTCTTAATGCAGTCGCGTGTCCACTTCACAGACCATAAACACCACACACTACAACTGGATCAGGAAATCCAGCTAATTAACTAACAGGGACAAAATCAGTTCAAAGCTCTGAAAAGCAAAACTAACATGTAACCGAAAAGCTCACAATCAAATGTAGAGCCCATAAATATAAGGTTTTAAAATTAGATGATCTCAAAAGACAGACTGCAGATATTACAGACCAAATATAATGAAGAATCTACAGAATTGTGACCTTAGAAAGAAATTTTCTTGTGATCAGACTTTGCATTCACAGTATGACTACAGTCATGTTCTGTGGGTTTCCTCATATAAATCTATCTGGAAAACAAATAAATGTGTCCTGTAAGACCGTTTGAAAACCAGAGAGCTGAATGGTGAATCAAGCTACATCTGGAGAAAACATTTACTTTCTCTTGCCATAGTTTCGCCTAGCTCAGGAAAATCAAACTCCGATCTCTGACAGGCACTGTCCTGCAGGTGTGAGGCATGTTCCTGTTTTGTCAAATACAGTTTAGATATGGATCGTATGGATGTAATCAAAATATCGTCAACTTAAGTATAGCGGTTTATGGTACTAATCACTGCGTTGTGTGGTTCAACACATGAGCCAGGCCTTCATCACTGGCAATATCACCGTTTATTTTCCACCTGGACTGATACCTGGTAGAGGAATGAACATCACAGTCAGCCCAGTTCCTGTCGCACAGACATACACGGCTAAAAAATGTAAAATGGAAAGAAAGTGCAGGTTAGCTAACACAAGTAGCCCTAGCCATTGTGTTAACAGAAATAAGAGAAAACCACTATCAACGATTTAAGAAACAGCGCGTGCTCGACCGTTTGGGAGCTATATGCTTAAAAATACGCTTAAGCCACCACTTAGTACTAAAATTAAGGTAATTAATGTAAAACAATGACGGAGAATGTCGCTCACTCACCTACAAGAAAGACAGCAAGGTCCCACCGCTTCCCCCCGGGGTGCACCACCGTAATCCACAGGGGTGCTGCATTTAATTACCATGGGACAATCGTGTAGTGTGGTCAGATTTTATGGCAAGTGGAATCAAATTAACTCTTAACTCCGTTACATAAGCACAACACTCTTAATGAGCAAGTAGGCTAATCTTAATCAAATGTGTTGAAGCGGGGAAACGTCTAAGGCATGCAGGACAGTGAAGCTCACGGACTCCCTGATCAAGCTACAAGCTTGGCTCTGCGTTTGCTCTGCTCTTCAAGTATAAAGTAGCAGATAAGCTAGCTGTCAACATCCAACATAAAACAGTTGTTCTGTTCGGCAGCTAAACATAAATGCAACCAGCTTACACTCAAAGGTGAAAGAGGGAGAAAAACAAAAAATATCCTTACCTTATGTAAGAGTCTCTGTGAAACCTTCAAACTTCTGCATTCTCACAGGTGAAGTGAGGTTTGTGGTCTCCGTGTGTGATGCATAGACCGTGACGTCACATGGTCTAGGTCACATTCACGAACACCGTTGGCTTGGTTTGAAACGTCAGAGCCGGGTCATTAACTCAGCTCTGATAGTTTGAAGTCAGAGTTTGCTCCAAGCAAGCTTCAAGACAAGTTGTTGTTGATTTCTTACATAGGAAGTTATTTTTCAATTTAGGTAAAGTAAAATAGAGCGGACAGAGGAATCCTGTAGTAAGCTAGGCTGTAGCATAGGCTACTATTATAATGTAGCCATGGTTGTCTGGCTGTTATTCTCTGCAAGGGAATGCTTCATCTCATCCTCCTCAGTGTCCCGGAGGTGGCTATTGCCCACCTTGTTTTTATTTTTTATTTTTTCCCCAGATCGACATCTGTTAGAATAATTCTATATTATCAATGATAAGTGTGTGACATGCATGATCTGCTTCAGTGTGACATGCTCTCAGTGGAAAATTACTGCTATGGAGAAGTACTCCTATCTTCTGCTACTGTATCTGTCAACCCGTTTCCATACAAGGAGTTGTTTTGTCTAACATGACCTGTGTGAATAAAAAGCTGCAAGGCTCAGAAAAACCTCGGAGATGGTATGAGACTGTCTCCCCTTGCAAGTTAAAACTCTGACTTGGTGTTGACTCTTTCTTGTCTCTCTCATTCCTTCAGGGTTTATTAAGAATTAACCTAACATTTTGGTCCTTCGAGCCGGATGCCAACACAGTGGAGCTGACTCGGGAACGGCAGAACAACTCCGTAGTCTGTGCACAGCCAGCAGGTTGGACCTGCTGATAAGAGTCCAGTCCAGTGAATTCTGTACTGGCCGGGATTGGGTCTGCCGCCCCGAGTTTGGTCCTGCTTGACGGCATCCAAAGAACCAAAGGGGTGAGACCACCAAGTGCAGAGTGGAGGGACATTGGTCCCTACAGGTGTAATTAAAAAAGTCATTGTTTTTCTTAAAAGAAGACAAGACACGTACGTTCCTGTTTTTTTGATAACAGAAGATCCGGATGGTCGCCAGGGTGTGAGACAGGGCTGGGTCCTGGTGGGACTGGGTCCCATTTGTAGAGTAAGTTCCTCACAGGCCTGGCTGGGACCAAATGACAGGACTGGGTCCTGGTGGGACTGGGTCCCATTGTTGAAACGGTTCAGAACCTCCTCAGGGTGTGAGACAGGGCTGGGCCCTGGTGGGACTGGGTCCCATTTGTAGAGTAAGTTCCTCACAGGCCTGTAAGCAGGACTGGGTCCTGATGGGACTGGGTCCCATAGTCATGAAGCTTCATTTGGTAAAACTCTAAATTGTAACAGTTCCTGTAGTACTTTATACTGAAAAGGAACAATTTAAATTGATTATAATTCAGTAATGACTAGTCTGGTTTCAAAAGGTGTGAATGTGAAGAGTGTGCATGTGGAAAGAGTAAAAGGATTTTGGAGGATTACTGACACCGTCCAGACCCGAAACCTACCGGTGCCAACATAAAGTCTGGACTGTGCATGAATCCTTTACTGAAATCATTAAGGCTGTAGGTGACTTCTGATCAGGATCTAAAACCTTCCTCACATTCCCGGGATAGAACCCCGAGTTCAGGTCCGGACCAAACAATAAGTTTGGCCTAGAAGCTTGACGTGAAGGGAAGGAGGAAAGGGTCCGCTGGAGAAATTTCCTTTTGACGAAGTCACAACCTTCAAAACTTCAAAACATGGGGAGCAATCGCAGTAAAGTAGTGTCTGTGTGTTCTGCAGATGCTGAATACATGGCTGTGACACATCCAGAGTCAGTGAGGTTCCTTCATAAATGGAAAAATAATGGAGTCCACATGACTCTGGATGTGGGACAGTGCACCAGGTTTTGTTATTAATTATTGTCTCCCCAGAAAGTGTTACCCGTAACCACGGACACCCCCACCCCAACCTGTTGCACATGATAGCGCAGACCTTAGCACAGCTGTGTCCTGTTGGTTTGGTCTGCTATCAGTCAGACCAAACAATGGGATGGGGAGTCTGTTATGGAGTTTAGAGGACGAATGTAAAAAGTGTTTGCTGAGAACAGTGGTTTGGAGGATGATAACGAGGAAGATGGAGCTTTCAGGCAACAGCTAAAGAATGTGCTGCTTTGGGGTTTCAGGCCTTAAGTCAGGCATAACGCCTGACTAGACAGAGAAGGACAGAAAAGAAGAAGGAGTAGGAGATGATATTCTAAACCTGTTTGAGTTATGTGCGGATGCGGAAGAAATACCAGAAATAACATTATTGGTACATGGGAGAAACAATCTGATTGCCAAAGTATGGATCATGGATCCAGATTCCAGGGAAGGCGTGGTCGGCCAGGTTGTAGTGGCACCTGATTTTATGGCACGTGGCCGACTTTATGTGACCCTGTGGTGTAAACTCCAGGCCCTGATTATACCTATGAGGCAGCAGGTCAGAGGTCAGGACCCCAGGAGCTCATGCTAACTGATTTATTATAACAAAATCACCTGCTTTGTGGAAGTATGCGCATCCTTCCCACTGCTATGACTCACTAGAACCACAAAGCCTCTGTACACTAAACCCGGATTAGTTGAGTTTACTAGAAATCTGCATGGAAACCTGTTGCCTACAACCATTCCAGTTTTTGCACATGCTGCAACTAGACGAGTTAAGTTGTGTCAACAATCACAACTGTTGAGGACTTAGTTTAAGTTACTACTGATAACCAGTCGTCAGTGCACAACATTAGCAGTTAGCAGTAGAAACGACTTATTTGATTTCCTGTAGTAATAATGGAATGGTGATTAACCTCAACTAAACAGTTTGCATTCCAACAAAAACAGAAGAGTGTGAGTCTCACTAGCCAAACCCTCAAGCATATGCTGGCAGGTTTTGGGTACTGAAATCCAGGAGGTGCAGAGAGTGGATGACTGGACTATGTGTCAGTGCTCAGACTGACTACAGGAGGGTAACTTTAAACTCTATGAAGTTGCTACAGCCACACAAATATAAAATAGAAAGCTACTGTGGGCCAGGTCAGGAGTCGTCCTGACGTCCTGATATAAGTCTGGCCACAGTCTGGCTTTGTAGTTTTTATTAGAAACGTCCGTGTCTCTACAAGGCCTGGTACAGCTGTTTGGCCTCGTATCTGTCTGTCCTCAGTTTGTTTTGTTTGTGGGTTTCAGTGACTTCAGTTGTTGTGTCTTACACTGGATTTGTGTTGGAGTTGGATAGCTAGGCCTTGTTTTGTCATAGACGGGTTTTGGTTACAGTTTTTAGTTTGTGGATGCTGCTCCTTTCCTTTTTGTTTGTTTGTTTTGTTTCATAGGAATCCAGTTAAGGTTTATGTTGGTTTTCACATTTGGTTTAGGTTTTGTCTGTTTTTGGTTTCATTACTTTGAGCAGCATTGCTAACCTCATCTCCATTTTCAGTTTAGTTTCCCAGTGTTTGTGTTTATGCCTCATAAGCATCTGTTAAGACGACGTTCTCTATCAGGACAGAGAAATCAGACAGTAGATACAGTTTTAGACGTGTAGCTAAGGACAACTGCACATTGTTTAGGGCATGATGAGAAATCCGTTCCAAACAAACTTTTTTGTTTTGGCCTGGTTAGCTAACTGGTTGCACAGTCAACTACTTCAACATGTGTATTTACTTTGGCAAACAGAAGGGACATTTGTATTTTTCATGTTGTTGCATTTCATTCACACATAAAAATAACTTCTAACATGGTTTCATGGCTGCTAAGTGAGCCTGATGCACACAAACGCTCCAGGTGATAGATAACAGTCTTATCAGACATGCAGCTCAGCTCCTCACAGACTGGGAGAGAAGCAGCTGCTTAGTGGAGCTACTGTATGTTCAGAACAGCTAAAAACATTTCCAGCTATAGTAACACCAGTTTATATCTTAGAACATAAGTGAGAAATATTCATACAGCATAAGTTCTCTAACCTTGCAAACCTTTTTGTTGATAATGTCTAGTGTGTCTCAGAACAGCCCTCACGACTGAAATCTGGGATTTCCTTACTCATCATATTGTTTTATGTTTGCATACTGTAGGTCTTTATAGATTTGCATGGACTCTGCATGGATTTTCATAGATTTTTTGTTGGATTAACTGAATATGAAGCCAAAAATTTTTGTTCGGTACCCACAGATGCATGTGTCCAATAGGTTCAATTAACCAGTATTTCCTGTAACAGTAAACACCTCCACAGCCGACCCGGACACAGGTCCGACTTTCTGTGTGATGCTCTGCTCGCAGACGAGACTTTTTCTTTTGTTCTTTTGCTATGCTGAGTTTGGATTTCAGCTGGAATATGTCCTGCTGACAGGACATCCAGACCTGCCTGATTGTGCAGATTATTTTGGCATCATTTACTTGTTTTAAATCAGGAAGTGAACTGAGCTGAAGGAGGATCTAAAGGTCCAAAGGTGATGTTTTAGTCTAATGAAGAGGTGTCTCAAATACTAGTTCTTCTAGGTTTTATGCAGGTTTTATCGGCCTATAACTACTCTTTTTTGTATATGTTTTACTTGATGTCCTTTTGTTTCGTCATAGTTCTTCGTTTCTTCAGGTATAACATTATATAATACTTTAGATATTTTGTTTTTGTAAATGTTCCAGTATAAATTTTGTTTCTCATCCTGATGTGACATTGAGAACAAGGGAATTAGTGGACTTCTTGTGGATGCTTACATATATGCATCTCCTGTTACTTACAGAATGAATCATGTATTACTCCATAGAGTGATGGTAACTGACTAACTGACAGAAGTGTTTTCACTTTGGGAGAATCTTCCACTAGTGTCATCCTACAGGTTGGAGGTGGAACATGGAGACTGAATGCTGGTTAAGGTCTTCAGAAGAAAACACACCCACACAAAGGTGGGAGGGGCCGTGTCCAGTGCTGCTTGCCTCTCAGCTGTGCAGATTGCTGGGAGGTCGACGTGGATTCCTCCTCACACACTGCTGCAGGTTACCGGTGGCTCTCACACCTCCCAGTAGTGACCAGCCCGGGGGGATTGTACTAATAGAGGATTCCGTCCGGGAGTCACAGAAGACTTTGGCATCAAACAAAGACCTAAATTGCTCTGTGAGGTGCTGGGAGAAAGACCGGTAACCTGATACCCAGTGCAACATCATGGTTCCACGCTCAGAGAGTGACGTCGTGGCTCTGTGAGGTGCTGGGAGAAAGACCGGTAACCTGATACCCAGTACAACATCATGGTACCACGCTCAGAGAGTGACGTCGTGGCTCTGTGGTGCTGGGAGAAAGACCGGTAACCTGATACCCAGTACAACATCATGGTACCACGCTCAGAGAGTGACGTCGTGGCTCTGTGAGGTGCTGGGAGAAAGACCGGTAACCTGATACCCAGTGCAACATCATGGTTCCACGCTCAGAGAGTGACGTCGTGGCTCTGTGAGGTGCTGGGAGAAAGACCGGTAACCTGATACCCAGTACAACATCATGGTACCACGCTCAGAGAGGGACGTCGTGGCTCTGTGGTGCTGGGAGAAAGACCGGTAACCTGATACCCAGTACAACATCATGGTACCACGCTCAGAGAGGGACGTCGTGGCTCCGCCTCCAGACAGAGGCTGGCACCAGGAACCTGGATCATCTCCACAGTGTGAGTGGTGCATAGTTTATATTATTCTGGCTACGCTTTCTTTTACCCTTTTAAACATTACAGAAGATTGTTTACATGTTACTTACATGGCTGAACGGCTGAGAAAAACAGAAGGATGAATGTTACGAAGTTAAAAGTTGATGAAGTAGAGGAGGAAACTGTAGCTGATTTATTTCACCTAATTTAGATGAGATGCTTCACACAAACCATTTTTTCTAGTTCGTGTCACAACTCAAATTCATCTCAGTCACCACCCTGCGTATGAATTCTTCATTTGTGAATTATCTCTGATTTGTTGTTAAAGGACATGAACTGCATTGTGGGAAACCTGTTCCCCTACATTTGCATTTTGCATGGTCATGACCAAAACTTAGAAATGTGTGTGAATCAAACTTAAAATCATTCACATTCACTTTGCACTCATATTTCTTAGTAATAACCTCCAACTTATTTATTTTAATACGTTTTGATCAAATGGTTTTAGTAAATCTAAAATCCGGGTTAAGAGTGCACACTTGTTCACAGTTCATATGGGGACTTTACAAAATGATATAACAGTATCAACATATGTACATGTATGACGCACCGGGTCATTGATCTTCTTTTCCTACATTATTTTTGTATAGTGTCTCTTTGAATTTCCACTTAAATTGGATGATATTTTGAATGTTGTTTAGGTTTGTGCTCTGTTATGCTGCTGATTTATGATTTATTTATGTTCAGTGTTGTATAGTAATTAAGTAAAAATACTTAGTTACTTTACTTAAGTAGTATTTTTTCATATTTGTACTTTACTGTACTATTTCTATTTCTGATGACTTTTACTTTTACTTCACTACATTTTCCGGGAAAAATCAATACTTTTACTCCATTACATTTACCTGAGCATCTTAGTTACTCGTTACTAAATAACAAGTAACGTAACAGCCAATGACAATCTTTGTTTTGTTGTAGTGGAACTAGCAGCCACTAGCAGCCTTGTGCAGCCGTCTCTGAAGCTAAACACGCCTTTACCTGCCTCAGCAGCAGGTGAACGGCTGTTCAGCATCGCTGGTCTGGTCTTCAGTCCAAGACGAGTGAGACTGAGTTCTCACCATTTTGAGAAACAACTTCTTTTGAGGTTGAACAAAAAGTTTTTCAGGGTTCAGTGATGACTGGATGGACAGTTCAAGAGCTGTTGTACTGCAGTCATGTTAACGTTCCACCAGTCAAGTTCTTTGTTTGTTTGCATCACCCCCGAGAACCAAGAGTTTATTAGGAATGATTTAATATTGAATGCACGTGAGTGTGAATGTTGGTATGCATGCACACAGGTCTTTAAAGATGTGTTTGTGTGTATTTTTCTATATGGTTGGTTTATGTAAGGAAGTATGAAGCTCCTTTACACTTTACAAATAAAAACTTAAAAACTAAACTAAACAGAAATAAGGAAAATGTTAAACCAAATTTCTGATTGCATTTTAATAACTGTACTGTTTACTTTTGATACTTAAGTACAGTAAATACTAGCTACTTTTTACTTTTACTCAAGTAATATTCTAACTGACGACTTTCACTTTTACTTGGGTCATTTTATTTTCCAGTTAGGTACTTTTACTTTTACTCAAGTATGGCTTTTGGGTACTTTATACAACACTGTTTATGTTTCACACCTCATACCAACATGGGGGGACTACCGGGTTATTATTGGTCACAACACATTGTTGATCATCATCGTGAACGTGACAACCTACAGCATCAGACAGCAGTACAGGTGGCACACAAGTTTAACGGTATAATGTCCACACGTTCTCTAGACACCAGGCCAGCAGCCTTCATGAGTGCTCTCAGACTGCATCACGCCCCTGAGTCTGAGTGTTTGGGGGGGGAATACCCTCTATGTGATGTTGTTGTACCAGCTGCTTATGATGTCAACAACGCACCATGTGATGGGAGCAAACCCAGCTCTTTCATCTAGAGGGTACATGCCACAGTGTATACCTCCATGTTCCTTCTGAGGAAGGTTCCAGCTGTCCCACAGCGATGGTCTGGGTTTGTGGCCCCTGCAGTTATCTCTGTCATCTGGCCTGCCTGATCCCTGGAGCCCGGGTGTGTACTGACCTTGCTGAGCATCCATGTCAGACTGCTCGTACACAGGAGGGCTGCAACAGAGAATGTACCTAAACTATGACTGCCAGCTGGCTCAGTTTGGTGCAGTTACACTTTCTCATTCTATTAAAATTGTAGCTATGAGTGTGAGAATCTCACTGCTTGAGTGAGACACAGGTTTTGGTTCTTACACCTTGAAATACGTGCCTACATGCCTTCTGACTTTAGCCTTATTGTTGGTTCAGCTTCAGGTCCCTGGTGTCAGTCACTGCTGACGCTGTGCACTCCCATCTTAGCAGTGATCATCCTGTTCTGTCTGTTCTCGTTCTGTATGTTGCCATGTTTCAGAGAGTTGGTCAATAATGCGTTCAGAGGTGGAATGTGACTCTATCCACCTGTTCCTGGATACACACACACACACACACACACATGCACACACACAGATATACACACATACTGTTCTGCTCATTGTCCTCTGTTATCTTATTTCTCTTATCAGTTATTTACCCTGCCTTAATATGTGTTTATGTTCACATGGGTCTTTGTTGTGTATTTTGTTCATTTCCTTGTTCACTCATGATGTTCTCTTTCTTTGCTCTGAGGTGCAACTCTCCGGCTGTTCTGTGAGGATGCCGACATTCCCCTGCAACTGCAATGATGGGACGTCACCGATGACATCGGGGCGATGCAGATGGACCCCAGTTGTGCTTTACCTGGGTTCTGTGTCTGCATATGAACGCATCTCATAGAACATTTTACAGCAGAAATAACATTAATATAATTATGTTTAGTGTTTAATGTTATTTGGTGATTTGTTAGCGTCATGCTATTGTTATCTGTTGTCCTTATTGTTATGGTTGTGTATTTTGTGTTGCAGCCGTCCATCACTTATTGATTGTGTGTGAGATGAGGCATTATGATCATGAAGGTTTTGTTTTCAGTGTTCATCATTGATAAACAGGAGGGAAATGTTAGAATAATTCTATATTATCAATGATAAGTGTGTGACATGCATGATCTGCTTCAGTGTGACATGCTCTCAGTGGAAAATTACTGCTATGGAGAAGTACTCCTATCTTCTGCTACTGTATCTGTCAACCCGTTTCCATACAAGGAGTTGTTTTGTCTAACATGACCTGTGTGAATAAAAAGCTGCAAGGCTCAGAAAAACCTCGGAGATGGTATGAGACTGTCTCCCCTTGCAAGTTAAAACTCTGACTTGGTGTTGACTCTTTCTTGTCTCTCTCATTCCTTTTGGGTTTATAAAGAATTAACCTAACAACATCCTTGTTGTCTGCTTCCAGGATTTAGTACTCTTATTGTCCGAAATACTTCAGCTGAGGAGGGTGTCATACTGGCATCAGAGATAAGCCGATGGCAGCTGATCACAATAAATTGCTAAGAAAAACAAGTGCTTGTAGGTTTAAAATGATGTCCTGAGATAGCCCTGTTTACACGATAATTTATCCATGAACAATGCAAAACTCTTTCCTTAGTGGCTTTAAAAAAAAAAAAAAAAAAAAAAAACAAACCATTTAGCCCAAACTACGGCGAGAAACTCCATGCAGGGAAAGTGCAAAGATGACCAGAAACAAGCGCATGCTGGATTTCTAGAGGGCAGTGAGACTTTCCAATCTTGTATCCAGATGTGGTCACATCCTGACAAACGGGGAAAAAACATAAGCCCCGCTGTCCGCTTGTTGCCTATGTAAATGAGCTGAATTATCTGGGGGCACATAACCTCTGCATCCTCAGTAGCCTAACGTTCTGCACAATCATCTCCTCTTTAACTTTCCATTTAAAGTATAAACATCTGCCAAAGATTTTGTTCGACTTTTTATAATTTGTACCTTTAGGGAAAAGGATAACTTAACACAGCACATCAATAGTGAGAAGGAAGAAAGCTGTAGCCTTTATTTTTGAGCAATTGCTGAGAAAAGCATCATGAATTTTACTTTTAGGAATAAGATCAATTTTGAAAAATCTGTTAGGTCTATATGTAGGTCTAATAGCCTACAGATGTATTGAGAGCGGGAAAGGTGATACAGGTTTTTTTTTTTTTATGCATCTTAAAGAGTTCGGACCTGCCATTTTTAATAGATAGGTAGTGCATATTACCGAAAGGCAAATACCTCCACCACTGCGCCAGTCCATACTCTGGACTAGGCTTACTAGCCTACTGTGAAAATAAACAGGAAGATTAAAGTATGTAAGGCTTGAAATCTTTTAGATGAAATGATGCAGAGAAGAAGCATTTAAAATAATGAAGTTCATTCATGGACATCGAAATGACTCGCAGTCTTCTGAATCCTTTTCCGTTGCTGCCATCTAGCGGCTGTTTGTTGTAACAATATAATCGAATGGTTCATGCTACTAAAATAAAGTAATTTATCCGAACGGTTAGATTCGATGTCTAACAGCGGACTGTTGGACTGGATCGGGAGTCTTCCTGCATCAGTGGATCAGCCATGTGAATAGATGATAACGGCCTTCTAGACCTAGGCTGGCTGATAACACTGATATAGCCTTGTCCTTTTATTTGTATAACATCACAAATGACCATGTCTGCAGTAACATTTCCGCACACATGCTGTGCAAGACTTTATTAAGCTTTTGGTCTAAGAGACCGCCATCAAGACAAGGAGGTCCACTAGATGAAAAGCTCCCTGGTGGCAGGTAATGCAATGGAGAATGAATTTAATAATGTTTAAAATCACACTGAAGTGTTAGGCTACGGGAAACGTCCTTATGTGGCCTAATCACGAGAGAAATGAAGATTCGTTACGGTCCAGTAAAATACTTTCACATTTAAATATATATATATGTGTGTGTGTGTGTATATATATATATATATATATATATATATATATATATATATATATATATGTGTATATGGTGGGGCTGTCAATAATTAAACCTGATTAATCACATTGCTTTTATCACTTCGCACATTTAGGATGAAACATGCCTCCAGGAATTCTGCATTTAGTAGACTTAACTACTAAAACACTTTATTCATATTTATTTAAGCTAACGAAAATGTTTTTCAAGTTTCGTTTTTTCGTTAGTTTTAGTTTACTATAATAACCTTGAGTAGCCTATCATACCAACGATGCGCTGCTCCTGGTGGCAATGCAGCTTTTTTTTTCCTTTTTTTTTTCTCAAATGCGTTCTATGAGAACGAGACGACATTGAGACGACATTGAGACAATTTGCACTGCACTGGATGTGAACTACACTTTAAAATATATTTTATTGTAACTAATTTCTGTGTATTGTTTTAAGATGAACCGATAGACTACATGGAAGAAGCATTCACAACAATGCAGTTAATTCATGCGTCATTTTCCTTCCATAAAAGTAGCCTCGTGTTGTTTCTAGCGGCCTCTTTTATTTTTTGTTTTAGTCTAGTCTTTTTGTCAAACTGACATTTTATTTTTATTAGTCTAGTTTAAGTAACATTAAAACTCTTTTTGGTTTAGTCAGGTTTTAGTCGACTAAAACTCAGCATTTTAGTCTTATTTTAGTCAGAATAACTCAAGACTATTTTAGTTGTAGTTGACAAAAACTGAAGACATTTTCGAATAGTCAATGCTTTAAATTCTTTAGTGATGTAATTCTGTTAATCCCAGTTATTAACCTATGATTACATAGTGTAGGCTTGAACCAAATTCTTTTTTTTAGTCAAACATTGACATTAAACTTACTTGGAGACTGTGTGTCTCAGCAACATCATCGGCTTTTTTGCTGCGCACTTTCTAACTTTTACTTACTTTCCGTTTTACATTGATAGCCTAAAACTTTCTTATGAGCTTATTTTTTTGAGATTGTTGTCTGCTTCCAGGATTTAGTACTCTTATTGTCCGAAATAAGAGGACGCCACATAAGGACGTTTCCCGTAGCCTAAAGAATACAATTTTATTGATGATATTGTATATTTGACTTTGTGCTTTTATTTATTTTTTTTTTTTTTGCAATGTATGTTTAAAAATAAAAATTAAAATTGGCTATGTATATTGTTTATATATATCCAGTGGAAAAATAAGAATGAGAGTGTTACTGAAACTTTTTTCAAGGATCTGAAAAAAAAAAAAAAAAAAAAAAAAAAACAACCCATGATGTAAATAAATTTTCATAACATCCTGGAAGTACATGAAAGTAAAGATCAAAGGTAAATTTGGTCTACTTAATTTAACATTAGATTTTAACAACTTTAATTTCCTTTACTATACCTAGGTTTGTTGTAAATAACAGATTGTAATGGCTGGATTTGGGTCATTCTCTGTTTGCGGCAACATTTTGATTTCATAATTTTTGAAAACTCAAACACATTTTTTTTTTCTGTTTTGAATCTTTTGCTACAATACTGACTAGTGTAACAATAAGAAATGCATAATGGTCAAGCTTAATGATGGACAAAATAATAATTATATGTACTTTTCTTAAACATTGTCAGTGAACATGTTCCACCCTGTTAGGGACATTTATGTACCAACTGCAAATACTTAAACTTATCAAAATTGATCAATAATGACTTTTCCTTAAAAAGAGTATGTCCCTTTTGCTATCATTATGCTTTTTTCTTGAAACTGCAATAGATCATTTAGTTATGTGGGGTTAATATCTGTGTTATGTAAAAAAAAATATTTTATTTGTACCCATTTTTACTGACTATATGGAAAATATTGGCGGTTTTAAAACCTTATTCCTATATGTGCATTTAATGCTCCCCACTTACCGACATGACACAAAAAGATTCACAAAACATAATGTTTTTGTTATAATAATAAACAAAAAAATGCTTACTAACAGGGTGGAATGGGACATAACAGGGTGGAACAAACAATAACAGGGTGGAAAATCTTTGTTTTCAGTTCTAAAATCAGATGATGTCCCTCATTATCCTGGAACGAGTGCAACTCTATGTAATACAATACAACAACAATTTATTCAAATTAATTTTCCTCTTTGATTACATTAAAAGATCAAAAAATGAAGGGAACAAAGCAGCGCATTAAATGTGTATGTGGTTTCATGCTATGTGAGTATGTGACATAGATCTGATAGAAGTGACAAAGTCCTCTGCTCAAACAGAAAAATAATAATGGAAACCTGCGTGAGCAATTACATTTCATTTAGGCCACATTTCAGTAAAACTGAAGGATTTGGAATTCTAAATAATGAGGGCCTTAGTACAAAATTAAACTAAACATGAGAAATAAGAAACAAGTAAAGTATATGGTGAAAGTATAAAGTGTTTAAAAGGTGGTATACTGTAGTATATCCTGCACACAATAAAAATGATTAGATGTATTAATTCCATTTAAATGAATAACACATGTGCACACACACACACACTCACACATACATATTAGAGGTGCAACAATACATGTATTTGAATCAAATTGAACCATGCGGGGGTGTATTGAACCGTGAGCACACTACTGTATGTATCGAATATTGAACAATACAGAGATTTAATTTATGTTCTCAATTTTTGTTCTGACAATGAGCTCTGTGTTGAAAACTCAATGGATCTGTGTTAGACAGCATTCATATCTGGCATTTATTAAGTATGACCCTGATGGTTCGCCATAGTGGATGAAAGCACAATGGGTTAAAAAAAATAAAAAAGCATAAAAAGATTTTTAAAAAAAATTAAATATTAAACCATGACACTAAATTATCAAACTTAGCCAAACCATGATTTTTTTTAAAAAATATTGTTGCACCCCTGATATATGTGTGTGTGTACTACAGTATATACACTGCCCGGCCAAAAAAAAAGTCTCCACCTGGATGTAACTAAGCAAACAGGTAGGAGCCTCCTATTGGATAATTACATGATGGGCCATTATCTTTCAGGTGCAACAAGTTATTTAACCCCAACTGGTGCAATGAGTTGCTTCTCATTTCCTAAACAACCATGTGGAAAGACACATCCGTGGTCGTGGAAAAGATGTTAGTCTGTCTGAGAAGGGTCAGATCATTGGCATGAAGAGGTGAAAACATCTAAGGAGATGCAGAAACTACTAAAACTGGGTTCAGAACTGTCCAACGCATTCTGAAAAACTGGAAGGATGGTGGACCATCGTCTTCCAGGAAGAAATGTGGCCGGAAAGGCAGATGAAGTGATGCAGCATCATGCCTAGTGCTACTGTATGAGCCTGTGGGGGCAGTGTGATGATCTGGGGGTGCTGCAGTTGCTCAGGTCCAGGTTCAGCAACAGTATGAGCTCAGATATTGAGGTCAGCTGATACCTGAATATACTGAATGAGCAGCTTATTCCATCAATGGATGTTTCTTTCCTGATGGCACGGCCATATTCCAAGATGACCGTGCCAGAATTTATCGGGCTCAGATTGTGAAAGATGGTTCAGGGATCATCAGACATCATTTTCACACATGGATTGGCCCCCACAGAGTCCAGACCTGAACCCCACTGAGAATCTTTGGGATGTGCTGTGGTCAGACTCTACAATCATCATCAAGATCTTGGTGAAAAATTGATGCAACAGGATGCAAATAAATCTGGTGACATTGCAGAAGCTTCTGGAAACACAGCGAATGCTGCCGCGATCAAAGCTAAAGGCTCCAACCAAATGTGAAAGGTTTGACCTTTTTTTGTTGGAGACTTTTTTTTTGGGCCGGGCAGTGTATATACAGTATATATATATATATATATATATATAGTATATGTAAAATACTAACATTTATACATAATACAATCATATTGCGACAGACTGGTGACCTGTCCAGGTGTACCCGCCTCTCGCCTGATAATGGCTGGGATAGGCTTCAGCAACCCCCGTGACCCTGAGCTGGATAAGCGGTACAGAAAATGACTGACTGACTGACAATCATAATATGATATTATTATAGGGATTAATTATAGTTATTAATCTCCACCCTAATTTCCACCCTGTTAGGTCTATGAACCTAACAGGGTGGAACTCAACAGGGTGGAATTTTTAGGCTAATCCAGCTGTAGCTCTTACACTGACCTACATTTAGCTAACTAACCTTAGCCAGAATAACACCCCTTAAATGACTAAATTTAACATTTTAAGAAAAAAAAAAAAATCTGCTTTGTAAGCATTTTCCATAATTCACCATAACAGGGGGGAACTTTAAGAGTGCCTCATACAGGTGTGACATTCTTTAAGATGAAAAAAGTGAGTAGTTGAAGCAGTTGAGGTTACCTCCTTTACCTCAGTTGAACTTCTACCAAAACCAAATCATGTCACCTCCTGTAAATAGCTTTTATGGAATCGTAGTCCTTTTTGAGAGGTGATTAAGAACATTCTAACAGGGTGGAAAATTACTACTGGGACAAGTAGATAATGAAGAAAATAAATAATAAAGAACATAGTTTTACCAGATTCAATTGCATAACAAAACAAACTTGAGTTCAGTTTATCATGCTGTTAAAGAAAAAATAAGAGTTCCATGATTTTATAGCCGACAGTACTAGAGGAAGTTGATCACATTGCACTGTGGACATGATAAAATTGATCATGAGTGTTACCAAAAAGGTGTGTAAAATGCAAAATATTATCTGAAATGCCTTTTATTTATCTTTAGATTATGGGAACACTTCAGTGCATAATTAAAGAACTTGGTTGGAAATGTTTGGCACATTTTAGAAAAATTCAGGGTAAAAGAAACATGGGGACATGAAATGTTGCCGCAAAAAAAAAAGAATCACCCATTTAATAGGGTTTAAATTTGGTATAAAAGTAAACGTATGGCAAACTTCTAAATTTAGACTATAAATAGACGTTCATTAGCAGTCATTTAAACGTCTAAGATTACACGAGCCGTATAGTTTTGGTATAAAAATAAACGTATGGCAAACTTCTAAATTTAGACTATAAATAGACGTTCATTAGCAGTCATTTAAACGTCTAAGATTAGACGAGCCGTATAGTTTTGAGTCGAGACGTCTAATAGAACAATTAAACAATTAAAACAACTTGAAATAAATTGTGTGCTTCAGTGAGAAAAAGACAACGGACTTGTTTCTCAGTGCAGTGCGCGTTCAGAAGAGGGAAAACGGATTCTCACGGGGGGGGGGGGGGGGGAGGAGGAGGAACGTAATGTTGTCCTGCAACCAGAGGTGTTGTCAGATTTATGATCTTAATTTGCACCATTTGATTGCAACGTCAGCTTTCCCACCGGCTGCTAATCAGGGTAAACATCAGCAAACATCCTATCTTGCAGGGAAGCCTTAATTGAACAGACTAATTGTCTCAACACACGGTGGTCGGCTATAAAGATTATTGTTTTGGAATGCAGGTGTCTTTGTGGACGTTAATAAAAAGATAGCTTTCTGTGCAAGATTGTTATCTTTTTTTTTTTTTTGTCTCCGCTGTTTAAACGTGCTTACTGACCATTCTTTATTAACCCATTTATTACAGGGAAGCAAACATCAGACCTTGTTACACAGAACAAACCCTTCCTGTTTATTTGTGACATTAGGTCCCATTTTAGCCTAAAAAAAAAAAAAAACCTCATTCAAAAAAAAAAGTCACATTTTCCAAACTTTTATTATTTTATCTGATAGAGAACATATTAAACTAAACAAAAAGTATATTGGTCTGGCTTAGGATATTTCTTATTTAATAATATGATTACATTCTTTAAAAGTGACATATATCAAATACCCCCCCCCCCCTTGTTACCATCTCATCTATTTAAATATATGTTTTAAATGCACAACTTTTGTAACAGCCATTAGCATTTAGCATTATTATTTACCCCATTTTCATTTCATATTACGTTTTTCAGTTTATTGCGCTTGAAGTAACTATTGTGAAATTAGCCTTTTAAAAGAGAAAGTGTACCTTTTCTGAATGTAATAAATTTGATTACACGTAAAGTGAACGATGCTTGGTAACGAACATAATGTGATTAATTTCATAGGAATCAGAGTAACATGTAAGACACACCCAAAATTATGCGAAGCATTCCTGTAGCCTGAAGCGAAGTTATGTCATTGGGTTACAAAACCTGGGAGGTGGGACGGAATAGTACTTTAAAATGCCGAATTACTGAGGCCTGCAGTTCTGTTAAATGCCTCAACGCTCCCCGGCAAAACGGACAGCATTTCCATAAGACCTGCATAAAACCGAACCTGTTTTCTTATGCTTCATCAGCCACATCTAGGGTGAGTAAAATAGCCTACACCGGAGCTCGGAGTCGCTCAATTATATAAACGAACATTTACATTTACTGGTTTTCTATAAAAACTGTCAGTTCCAAGCTGCGCTGAGCTCACAGAGAATCTGGACCGTTTTAATCAAAGATGGGCTGCATCTAAATGAACCTGACTCTTGTAATATTAATTCATCTCCGTCAAATTGGCTATGCTTGTTTTACTTTCATTTACTTCAAATGTAGGCAATTATTTATATTATCATTTATCATACAAATTATTAATTCAGCACCATTATCAGAATATTTTGTGAATTGCTATTCTTCTTAGAAAAATATCTGCATCTACAGTTGTGCTCAGAATATTCGTACCCTCCAATTAAAGAAAGGGAAAATAAATGAAATACGTTGAAATTAACAAAAGTAATGACAAATAAAAAGTCTATAAAAAGTATGTTGATTTGTGATTATGGTGTGAGAGAAATGTTAAAAACAAAACACACAAGAAAGCAAACGCTAAACAAGCATGATGGAGGTCGACGCTGAATTGTTCTTGAGCAAAAAAAAAAACTGAGACAAACGCTGTCATCAGGGGTCTGTTGCATGAAGCAGGTTTAATGAAAACCCTGAGTTGTTTTACCCCGAAATTCGGGAAACTCTTGAGTTTTTCGTAACACAAAGGTAGGTAACTCAACCCAGGGAAAGAGGAGTAACTCTAGCCTCTTTCATGAAGAGGGGTAACTTAAACCCTCGGTCAGTTACCATGGTAACAGACTCTCTGAAACTAACCTGGTCGGGAGCAGGTTAGTGTGGAGAAACCTTGAGTTTCTCACTGTCTCCACCCACTTTTAGTCACACTCGCCGTTTCCTTTCCTCATTCATTCATTAAGTCAGCGGTGAGTTTTGGCTGCTGCCATCTTAAATAAAACATGTTAAAAACATAAATCAGAGTCGGTAGGTTACATCCTTATCTTTTGATAATTAAGATAATGGTTGGGGGATTTTTTTTTTTTTTTGGGGGGGGGACCCCCAAACGCAAACAAGGGGGCCAACAGGGGGGGGAAAAAAAAAAAGGGGGGGAGGGGGGGGGGGGGGGAGGGGGGGGGGGGGGGGGGGGGGGGGGGGGGGGGGGGGGGGGGGGGGGGGGTGCCGACTTAAGACGCTGCATGAAGGGTTAAATATTCAGAGATCATTATCAGACCACGGACAGAAGTTTAATTTCCCGACAGTTGTCATTTCTGACGTTACAGTTACACATCACGGTCAGTTATCTACATACACGAGCCGATCCGTCCGTACATTTATAATATCACCAGCCATAAATGATAATTAGAGGTCCTGTCTCTCCGTTTACAAGAGACGCTTTAACATGATCATTTGACTCTGTAGCTGTCTCTGGTTCTGGCTAAGTGGATAACGTGTTCGCTTGCCACGCAGACAGCTGTGGTTCAATTCTTGTTGTGGCTTTTTTTTTTAATGTTGCCATACGCTTTTCTCTCGAAGCATATTGTCTATTACTCTGCATTTTTTCGCAAATAGATATTTTTTCCTTTCATTGTAGACGCAGGGCATTTGAGAAATGTGACGGTTAAATTTAATCTTAATGCTGCCCATAAGAGCGCTTCTCCCTGAGGGATTTCACTCAAGTTAAATAAATAAAAAGACTGTGGTAAAAGTACGAAGCTGGATTCGAACACCCCCCCCCCCAAATGGCAGGCAAGCACGCAGACCATTAGACCACCAGATATTCATATCCAGTCACCTGGAACCATAGTGAAATTATACGAGACTGTCGCGTTACCATTAAACAGTTCTACTCTATAACATCGTTGTGATTGTAAAGGAGCATTTGAACTTAAATCTTCTCCCACGCCGTCTTTCTTTCTTTCTTTTTTTTTTTATTTTTTTGCTTGCAGCAGCGGCAGCAGTTTGATCTTGTCATATGAGGCTTTAAAAGTTATATCTCCATTCAATGGCGAGCGCAGCCCCGCCCTCGCGTCTACGTTACCATGGTGACTCGTCGAATCGGTGCTCAATTGATGTTGGCTTTTTATCTTGGTAGTGCCGGGTTAAAACCCCGGGTCGAACTACTCTGAGTTGATTAAACCAACTCAAATCAGCTGTTATGGGACTGAAAACTCAGAGTTTCCAATCTCCGAGTAGGTCAACTCAGAGTTCAGAGTTACTCTCGGAGTTTGTTGAACCTGCTTCGTGCAACAGACCCCAGGTGTTTTCTGTAATGTTCAAAAAGACTTCTACACTTGCTTACAGGTATTTTGGTCCACTGTTCATGAGAAAGGTGCTCTGATGTGTCTGGAACAGTTTTGTTTGTTTATTTTAAATTATATTTTCAACCATAATTCAAAATCAATATTTTCCTTCACTTAATGATAATGGTATGATATTTTACAAATTCATTACTAGTTTATTTAGGTTGTTATGTGAATTACTATTGTGAATATAGCCTTTTTCTTATGGTATAGATAATTTTGAGGAAATGTATATCTGCCTGCTGGTAATCCAAGCTAACAAAAATTAAATCTTAGTCAGTATTTATCCTTTACTTTTTTTTTTGTTTGTTTTTTTTTAAAGTTGCAAGTTTAGCTGTTAGACCACCTCCCCCTCTCATTTCCGCTTATTCAGGTCAAACGTACACAGTGCTTCAGTTTCCCGTGGCGGTAATGCTCTCTGAAGTGGGTAGCAAACTGCCAATAAACCCCAGAGAAGACGAAGAAGAAGAAGCTTCCGTTTCCCCACTGAGAGCAGACAGTTAGCTAACTGCTGTTCCTGCGCTTCATTCTTATGTTGTTTTTTTTTAAGGGTTTACACAGCAGATCGCTTACAAGATGACAAAACCCTGGATAATATGTGTCCTATTTACAACCCGTTGTTGCAGGACCTGCAAATATTTAAACTGGACACAGCAGGTATGCTAAGCTAAGCTTTGGAGGCTAGCTGTATGTAGCTTACTTTAGCCTACAGCTAATGTTAGCTACCTACAGCTAATATTTCGATCGTAACTCTGTAACGTCTATATGGTAACTTTTCTGTAACATACCTTCGCTATAGCAGCATTAGTAATGCAGAGATGCAATGTAGTGGTTGATTTAATTTAGTTTCTAAACGGTAACAGTCAGAGAAACACTGAAATATCAGAATATGTGAAGTGGTTAATGGGTTTGTCTGACATGATCTGTCCACGGTGTTGACATGTATGAATATATCCGTTTTACTCTTTTACGTTTAGGTAAACCTTTACCTGAAATCAGGAGGAAGTGAAAACAGGGCCAAAGTACAGAACGAAATCGTCTGTATTTTACATTACAATTTGTGGAAGTCGACAAAACACAGTTGAGATGTCACAGGAGTTATCTGTCTCTACAGAACAAAATGGTGAGTGTTGAACATTTAACATGACATAATTGTAGTATTATATAACCAACATCTGTCTATATATTCTGTCAGGTACTCATTGGTTTAGTGAATTGTTTCTGAGGCTGCGATATACACAACAGGAGTCTGTGGTTGGTACGTACTGCTTTCTTAAATACTTTGATGTCCTTTGAGAGTGAAGTTGTCATAACTCAAAACATAACTTGCGGATGTTGGCCACTCCTTCTTATACATGTTATGCTACATAGAAATATAAATATCTGTACATACGTGTTCTTATTGAGAACTGAGGCGGTTGTAATGTAAATGTAATGTTTTTGTTTTGCCACGCATAGGACTGCGCTGTGTATGGGAACTCCAAACCACATCTCCAGAGAGATTGTATCTTTGTGAAAGTTGTGAAATGTTTCTGTATCCCAGTTACATTTGTCAACATATGAGTACATTTTCTCACCAGCTGACCTACATCGTAAGATATTTGTTCCTTATCTGTCTTTTTTTTTTTGTTTGTTTTTTGTGCTGTTTACATATCAGTATTATAATGTTGGATGTATTACATACACAAAAAATGGGGTGTCATTGTGTTATTATTTTGTCATCCAGGTTAAAGAACACCCCGAACTCCTTCAAACATTCTGGTTTGATGAGCAGCTGCCTCTCAGTGTCAAGACCGAAATATTCGACTTATTTGTTCTAAGGCAGGTCTCCTACAGAGAGTGGTTTGAAAATGCAGACGCTCAGGTACAAAATCCCTTAACCTCTCTCTCTCTCTCTCTCTCTCTCTCTCTCTCTCTGTATTTATATATATGTGTGTATATATATATATATATATATATATATATATATATATATATGTATATATATGTATATATATATATATATATATATATATATATATATATATATATATATATATATATATATATATAAGATAAACAGTAGATTAATAGATGTGTTAGGTAACCAATGTAATAAATATAACGTAATGTTATCTCTTCATATTATAGTGTCTATGGCTGGACACAGAATTGTACTCCGCTGTATTGAGAAGACCCATTAGAGAAGGTGATATGTCTATGCATATTCATTGTCTCTATCACATATTTTGTATGCAACATAGACTAACCTCTTTACATCTATATATTCCAGCTTTAGCACTAGTGCAGGAAATCAGAAATGGACTGTTGCCAAGCCTTCCCAGTGGAGACACTAATATCACAGAAAATGGTACATATTGCTTAATACACATTTCTATGTAAGCAGTAGCAGCACTCAAAACAAATGTTGCCTAATAAATCACATTACTTGTGGGTTGTGGTTTAGCAGACATATTACACACATATTACATGTATATATGTATCCGTTTGTCTGTAAACATACTGCAACAGCAATATATCATTGTAATTTTCAATTGTGTGCTACTTATGTTAATTATTATCATTACTTTCTGTTATACGATGGTCATTCTCTTAAATGATGATACCCAGTGCCATCTACTGGCGTACAGTGGTATATACACCCTTTAGAGTTTTAAGCAGAACTTGATTTAAGGCTGCTGGTTCCTTTTAATGGTTGTTATTTTGTCTTTACAGTTTTTTTTTTTTTTTTTTTTTAAGCCATCCCTTATGTGATATGTTTGGTTATATGTATAGACTCATATATATGATACGTATTCATATCCGTGTGTGAGGGGGGGGGCTGATCTTGTTCTGTTTATCATGTATTTGTAGATGCACTGTACCACCACAACCACTACCAGATACAACCACCAGACACTCGCTCACATGCCGTAAGCCAGAACCTTGAACAAGAAGTCTCTGATGATCGTGATGAAGCGGAGAACGCAAAAAACAGCCAGATTTACATTCAGTCTCCTCAAGTGGGATTAGGTGAGTTACAATAAGGTCTTGGTAGAATAGTGTTAATATTTCAATTATTGATTATTACCAGGACGAACTTGTGAACAAAAACATTTAATTTAGATACACCTTGGTATTAATCTACAAACACAATAGCAGAATAGGACTTTAATTATGTCGTCATGTTACTGATTACCCAGATGATTTCAGGATGCCCTTTGAATGTATTTTCCATCTTTACATATTTACAATGTTCTACGTATCTAGGCTCCATATTTTTTAAATGTGTACATGAGGAGATTCAGTACATGGTTCAGAGACAATTAAATTGTACATGTGTCTAATTGTGTTACACTGTCAAGCTCCACTGAATATAAAACTGTATTGTGTGTTTGTTTGTGTCTTTAAAGTATTATTGTTAATCTCGTTTATTTATTTTAGATCAGTTAGTAACCATATCGTTGTTTGTTTGTTTGTTTGTATGGTTTTTATTTCTTCTTTTTGTTTTTGTTTTGTTTGTTTTGTTTTGTTTTTTCTTGGGGGTGGGGTGTATGGGGGGGGGGTGTTTTGTTCTGTGTATCCTGTATTTAGCAGATGTACTGTACCACCAAGACCAGCAATCCAATGAGCCAAACACCTTGGATCCCATTGGTTACCAAGTTTTGTCTGTAAACCAGAACAGCCAAACGGATGTCTCATATAATCATCAGCTAACAGACAATGATATGATTGAGATGTCCATACAGCATCCTGACTCGAGACCAGGTGCGTTAACGGTATCAGTTTGACAGAATGATGTTGCCTTTTACATTATTGGGATTGGTTATTTATTTAGTATCACAAAGGCGTTTGTACAACAAACAGATTATTGCATGGTATATACTGTATAAATAAATACATAAATAAATAAAGGTTTGTAAAGGACATTTTATAAATATCAGTTTTATGATAGACCTGAGTTCACACAGAAAAACATGTACATGCTAAACTATCAGGTAGTGTGTTAGTATTTTACAGAGCAATGCCAGTCATGGAGTGGTACAATGTACTTATCATGATGAATATATATGTAACCAATTATAGGGTGTACATTCCTACCTAAACAGCAAATGGTAAAGAAAAAAAAAAAAAAAAAAAAAAGGGGGGGGGGGGGTAATCAAACAAAACTACACTGTAAATTATAATGAGTAGGCTTTACTTTATTTCTGTTTTTGTTTAAGTGCAAACGTGTTTTGTTTTAAAACAAAGCTGTTAGTGAATGACGATAGGTAGGAAATGTGATGATATTAATTACATATTTATTAGATGCGATGTTTCACATTATCGTCCTTTTTGCTTTTGTTTATATTTATGTATTTATGTTTGGACCAAGATAATGGCTTCAAGGCTATGGTTGCACTGTTATACACTGTCAATTGTTTTTGTATTGTAGAAGACAAGACGAACAATGACACTACCTGGGTTCAAATTGCTTCTAGTCTGCCCAAGGAGGAAACTGCTACGTCTGACACACCACATCAAGACAACGTGGATGCTGATATTGAACGTAAGTCTGCAGTGCATAACAATTTTAAAGTTACTACTGTCTCATATATTTAGTCTAAAGACCTAAGCTATGTTAGGTAAGCAGGTCACCCTTGAAAAAGAGAATGCGGTCTCAATGGGACCAGTATAAATATAGGTTAGAACAGAAAATAGACTGACAGGTGCATGATGTTTTATATGAATAAACATCTGTCCTATTGTCTTCTAATATCTTACTGGCCACCATTAGTTGATACGAAATAAACAGAATAATATGGAAATGGGTCTCTGTAACAGGTTTACATAATTAATATTCGTAATTGTACACAACCATTCACGATACCTTTACGTTTAGTGATCTTTCCTTTTGCGACGTGTGTATTGAGTATATGGTGCTGGTGACTACATATCGTGAACATTGATACGATTACGTCTATGTGAAGTAGAAGATATGCTACAAATGTGTAAGAGGTTTGGCTTTGTTCACGAAAGGGTTAGCGTTTCCTGGAGTATACAATGTCAATATTATTCCTTTTAATAATCCTTTTATAATCCTTTTTTTTTTTTTTTTTTTGTAAAAAAAAAAAGCATTTTATCAAAGCATTGTGTTTTGTTTAGGTTTGATATATTCATCAACTGAGTTTACTATTTACCTGTTGTGTAGCCTACAATTGGTCATTTGCCACCATACTCTGTGTGTACTATAAACGGTATATGTAATAATGTGACTTGTGTGATGACATCATTGAAGAAGTCATATTTTGTGACATGTAATGTGCACCTGTTCATTCTTTTTATATCATAGAAGACAAGATGGACAGTGACACAACCGGGGTTCAAACTGCTCCTAGTCTGCAAGACACTGAGGATGGTTATATGGGATGTAAGTCTTCGGTGTATAAAACCTTTAAGGATGTTACTGTTTCATAGACTAATAGGAGGTACGCAGTTGGAGACTTGTGTATCACCTGAGTAAATAAAAACATTTAAATACTGGATTAACGTAACTGTATAAAAGTGAAACGTTTTGTACTATGGTGTTGTAGTACAGACATGTCTTTACTGTGTCAATACAGGAATAGCATGTTGAGTAATGTATACATTATGCTACATGTTAGTAAGTGTACTATTTCGTTGTTCTAGCTCCATCACACTGCAATGTGGACCCAAACACACAAGAGCTTCAAGTTGACCAAAACGACCAATCAGCAGCAGGAATTAAGAAGACATATCAAATGAAGACAAGGAGAAGTGGCATAAGAAGTGGGTATACCAAGCAGACCACAAGCCAAACCAATAATAATACTTAACAATGTGTAGAATTTGAGAATTGTTGCTTTTTCCATGTGTCTTTCCCAGATGACATTGTGACAGCACATGGACGTGGAACGGTTCATCACAACAACACACATAACACTGATGGTTTTACTAAATCTGACCTGAACAAAGGCATGATGACACATGGTAGGAAAGTGTCTTATCAGTGTCCAATCTGCAACACAAGTCTTGCTACCAGATCAAATGTAACTAGACATATGAGGACTAGTTGTGGTAGGGAGTCATTCCAGTGCCCGACATGTAAAGAGAAATATGTTTCCAGATCTGCTGTTAGAGCACACATGAATACACACGGTGATAGAAAGCCGTATGCACACTCTGAGCGCAAACGCAGTTTGGCCTGTTCAGAAAGTTTCAGAGCCCATATGAAAACACATGCACTGCCCTGCAAGTGCATGAGCTGCAGACACCGTTTCCTACTTCAAAGGGAATTACACAGTCCATTGTGTGCACATCAGTATTCTAACACGCAGAGCGTGATCGGAGGTATGGCACTCCATGCTGACAATGGTCAGTATCTGTGTACAGTGTGCAAACAACAGTTCATTTCGATAACTCAAATGACTGACCACATGAAACAATGTAAAAAGGTATTTCGATGTCCAACGTGTGGTAAAGGTCTGGCTAACAGATTCAATTTGGGGAGACACGTGAAGAAACAACATGGGTCTGGTACTCCCTCAGTGAAGTTGTAAACATTCTTGGACCGTCACGTCTACATACATAAGTGTCAAGTCAAGTAATGATAAATGTTTTGACCTCAATGTGATTACAACTAAGGATTGTATGAACAAGTAAAACACTCAGATCTTGCTGCCAGTATCATTCATGGAGAAGACGTAGAAATTGTTGAATTGTACAAATAGATGTGAACCTTGTTTGACTCAAACCTTAGGTTTGATAGGAATACAGAGACAAAAGGTCAGAGAGGACAACATAAGATTCATATGATGAGGAAGCTGAACTCGTAACGTTTGTAAGTCTTTTCTGAAACCTTTATCATTCTTTTATTGACAGTTGTTTACTTTTCTCTTTGTTGTTTTTATGGATTATCAGTGAAGGACAAAAATGTCTCAGCATAGTTTTTAATATCTGCTCCAAGATAATAGGAATCCAGCTTACGGACCTCAGCTCTGTCTGTAAAAATTCAATAAAAATAGATAAATCAGCATAAGCTGCTCTGATCATGTTATGTGTCACTTGTGTTTAAAGCTGTTTAAAGGGGCGGTGTTACCTGAAGGAAATCAAACAGATATTCAAACACAGTAAACCCTGTTGCCATCACATGTCTTAAAACTGTACATCTCAATATTGCTGATGGTAAATAGTAAAATAGGTATTGTCCTTGTTTATTAATTCCTATTGTTTGGTAGTTATGTTCTCGAGTTATGTTGTTATGGTTATGTTGTTTATGATTGTTGTCTCATTTTAGACCACGTTGCAATGTATACTATTTGATACAGTGGGATATGTCATTGTAAGTTTATAGGAAATGATGGAATGTTCATCTGATGGGGGGGGGGGGGGGGGGGGCTGGGTCACACATGTAAACAGACCAGTGGTTCTTGACAGGTCTGTCCATAAAGTTTCCCTTGTACCTTTTAAAACTGTAAGTGTATAAGTGTTATTTTGTCATTATGCAGGGAGTACAGATGTTATTTTCAACAAGAGGGGTGTACATACGTACTCCCGTATGAAATAGTGTTCTTGTGTGTTTAGCATTGGTTTATAAAAACGAGTACAATAATGTGCCAGGCTAATACCTGTCCTTCAAAGTATAACTACTATAGTTATATGTTTGATATTGTTCTATTATCAATTGCTTTGGCAATATAAGCACTGTCTTATCATGCCACTAATGCTGTTGTAATGCTGTTGTAATTCAGGTAAAACTAAAACTAAATGGAAATAAATGGAAATCAACATATCTGTTTCACCTATGTTCGTATGATAAATGCCACGTGTGTAACCACTTATATATGTTTTTTGTTTCTTTTATTTTGTATGTACATGTTTGTATGTGTATGTGGGTGGGTGTAGATCTAGGGGGTGTGGGGGGGGGGGTTGGGACCGTGTTGCCCTGTGTGTAAGCACATGTAGAACTGCGACTTGATTGCAACTACTGCGTTTTTTTGCGGTGTTCACCGCGGGGGGGGGGGCACGGGGCAGAGTCGGCAAAAATAGCACAGCGGCAGCGAGCACGTCAGGCACGCGTTGCTAAGCGACAGACCAGGAAGTGTTTTCTCCCCGGTATGGGTACCAGTGCGGTACGACTGGTTGTTAGAGATGAAGCTCCTATGGTCACAGCAAAGAGCTTTTCTTCTGAGGAGGAGGAATATTATATTATTGTTTACGGCCGCGCGACAGTGACCAGGCAGCTGTCACATGACAAATGAACAAGGACTCAGGAGTCCGCTCCGCCACCGCCAGTCTGATCCGTGAACGAAGACCGACGTACTGGTTGAACGGTAACGAGAAGGACGTACTGGTTGAACGGTAACGAGAAGGACGTACTGGTTGAACGGTAACGAGAAGGACGTACTGGTTGAACGGTAACGAGAAGGACGTACTGGTTGAACGGTAACGAGAAGGACGTACTGGTTGTTACACAGCCTGAGTCGTGAACGAAGAGCAATGAACAGTAACCGAGAAGGACGTACTGGTCTGAGCTGTGAACGGAGACCGAGAAAGAGCCGTTCAGCCCGAGCTGCTGCTGTCACATGACAGCTGGGAGATGGAGAAGAGTGAATTTAAAACAAATGCAGACAATTAGCAATAACAATTAAAACAAAAGTAATAAAAGTTTAATGAGATGTTTACGTGGTACATTTATTATGTCCAAAATGTATTATTATTATTAGTATTAGTATCATCATTATTATCATTACTATTATTATTATTGTATTTTTAAATTGCAGAATAAAACACAATCAATGTGTTGATATAATTTAAAACATTTATTAACAAACACACTTTACGTCATCAGATACACAGTCACACTATGCACATCTACAAGCCCACTAATCATTTGTGATTTCATGATTAATGTATATGTCAGATGTGGACAACGGACAAATGAATGAACATAAGATATCAGACATCATTCCTTGTTGGTCTCCTCTCCACAGCCCCGTAACCGCAGCGCAGCTCTCACGTGACAAATGAACGAAAGAAAGATCTGTACTGATCCGTATGAAAGATTATGAACGAACTAAAGTGCTTGCTCCTCCTCAACACACAGCCTGAGCAGCCTTACCCCGTGTTCACACCGGACGCGAATAAAATCATTCGCGCGAATGAATTACATGTTAAGTCAATGTGTAGGCGCGAATTGACGCGCCTTTGCTTGGTGCGGCGCGTTTGACGCGAATTCGCGGCGCGATGAGCCCCAAACGCGCGTCTAACTCGCGCGAATGAGGCGTTTTACTCGCGCGAATGAGGCGTCTTATTCGCGCGAATAGAGCGTATTTTGCCTATTCGCTCGAGTTGAAAAAATTGAACTCGAGCGTTTTTGACGCGCGAATAAACGAGCCCCGTCATTGAAAATGAATGAGATGTGATGTGAACGGACCGACGCTCTGCAGCTCGCTGCTTTCTTCAACAGTAAAGAAGGGAAAAGCGCTTTTCACTGATAAAATCACAAAATGCTGCACACAAAAGTAGTGTAATACCATAAATTTAGGACTGAAAACCCGGTCAAACAAAACCTCATTAACCAAAAAGCTGCAGATCTCTGCAGCCGGTGTTCGACGGGGTGAAACGTCACAACGCCGACACTCCCGGAGGAATATGCAGCTCTGTCCTCGCTACATAAATAAATTGAGGTTGTTTGTTATAAAACGTCAATATAATTCAATATGAATTTGTAGTCAGACTAGTGTAATATTCAGTTTGGTCAGAAGATGACGCTGCAGTACCAGGAGTTCAGCTTCAGTAGATGTAAACAAACACACGCTGGGTGTGTTGTGGTTGTGAACCGGTTGAAAGCAGCAGGAAAGCGGACAGTTACGAGTTGCATTTAATCAGCTGGTTAAATGTTGAGAGGTGGGGGCGAGGAGACGGCAGAGACTCGTTAAACTGAGCTACAATAGCTAGCGACAACACGTTTTTTTGCTGGAAGTTGTTGGACATTTTGGTGGAAGCGCTAGCTAGCTGTGGCTAGCTTACTCACCGAAGGCAGGTGGACCGACGCCCAGCAGCCGAAATACAGCGCCTGTAGTTTTTATCCTGGAGGGATATGCAGCACCGATCCTCCCCGACAGAAGCCCATCAAACTGGGCTGGGAAATTCCCCTGGAAGCGACCGTCATCCAGACGTAACTCCTGGATCAGCTGATGAAATTCACCGAGCTCCGAGCGCCTCTGGAGAAACTGGTGGGTCCAAACACGGCGTCTTCTCTTTTCCATCTTCCAGAGCAGGTAGAATGCCGCAACTCGCTCAAAATAACCGGACTCTGCCTTGTTCATCTGACTGAACTGAATGACTACGTGACAAACCACTGTTTTCTCTAGAAAGTTCAACTTGACGCGCGAATGAAGCGTTTTATTCGCGCGTACAATACGCTCCATTCGCGCATACAATACGCTTCATTCACGCGAAAAAAACGCCTGAATGAAGCGAGTAAACTTCCAGCATTCGCGCGTTGAAATCTAGGCGCGTACGCGAATGGAGGCGTCCGGTGTGAACACGGGGTGACTGTCACAAAAGAACGATACCTGTGGACCGACACAGTTTGTTGAGTCATAAACTAATCATTTCTGTTTCCTGTCGTCCTGCTGGCTGGCTGAGCTTACAGCTGCTGCCGTGTGGCGAGAGAGCGCAGTGCATGACAATGAACGAATCGCTCTCTGAGAGGACTCATTACTCCCGAGTCATATAAACGATTAGTTCATATTGAACGAATCGTTCGTGAACGACACATCACTAAATGTTAAGCAATAGCTAAAACACCTTACAAGGTGATATTACGGTTTCAGCCCACCACAATGTGGAGATATGGCCCTTATAATTGTGTTGACAATATTGGTGTGTCCACTGTCACATATATTGTCTGCTTGACCCGTATGTGTGTATATAAAGATAGGAACATTACAGAAAGAGTGATCGCAATACAGAGGTGTGACAAGCATCAGGTGTAAAGAAGACAAATAAGATCGGATTATATTTAAGGATATATTTCGGTTGTTTAAACATAGGTTTTATGTTTTATTCTGTTTTTCTTTACCTTTCTGTGTATTTCTTCTTACATATATGAAATATCACTGACTGAGTCCTGGTTTAGTCCTGTATTTTACCTGGTTTTGTAAATACTGTCCTGAATAAGTCATGGTTTATATATGGCTCTGTGAATTCTGTCACACTGTCTAGCTCCTCCTTTGCTGATGAATACGCCTCAAATATGTGTGCTGTTCAGAGAGAGAGAGAGAGAGAGAGAGAGAGAGAGAGATGTAACCCACAGTGTAATCACAGCACTGCTGAGGGTGTGTCAGTTGGAGTGGCCAATGTTGCGTAGGACCCACCCCATTCGTGACATAATCATGTATTACCCTACAAGAGTCGAGAGGAAAAAGGGACATTTCAGACACGGTCTGTGCAGCTGTCCCCTGACAGCTTGAAGTGACTGGACTTGAATTGGATGTGGTCTGCCTTGTAAATGCGTGTGCCCTCCGGGTTGCATGTGAGTACAGTTTCCAAATAGTATTGTTGTTGTTTAGGGGCGCAGCAGTTTAAGCTCTCTCTCCGCGGATGCGGCGGGCCAGCTGGATGTCTTTGGGCATGATGGTGACCCTCTTGGCGTGAATGGCGCACAGGTTGGTGTCCTCGAACAGGCCGACCAGGTAAGCCTCGCTGGCCTCCTGCAGAGCCATGACGGCGGAGCTCTGGAAGCGCAGGTCTGTCTTGAAGTCCTGAGCGATCTCTCTGACCAGCCGCTGGAAGGGCAGCTTGCGGATCGGCAGCTCGGTGGATTTCTGGTAGCGACGGATCTCTCTCAGGGCCACGGTACCGGGCCTGTAGCGGTGAGGCTTCTTGACGCCGCCGGTGGCCGGGGCGCTCTTCCTGGCAGCCTTGGTGGCCAGCTGCTTCCTGGGAGCTTTACCTCCAGTGGATTTACAGGCAGTCTGCTTGGTTCTCGCCATCTCTGCAGCTTCCTCTGATCAGGAGATCCCGTGTGCGCACCACCATCCTCTGACGCATTGCACGCGAGTACAGTTTCCGAAGAGTGTTTTTTATTTTTTTTTTTATTTTTATTTTTTTCCGCGCGTCTCTATGGATGCTCCGGATCTGCTGCGTCGCGTGTGCGCACCACCATCCCATGTGCATTGAATGTGAGTAGGAATTAGAGCCATGTCTGTGCAGTAATATCTATGGTGAACGGGTATTTTGTAGCACAGTAAAATGGCACACTCCTCTCAGAGATTCATTGTTAGTGAGTTTCCTCCTTGGTATCTGAACTCTGATTGTAATGATGCGTTCACCTGTGAGCGCACACACAGATTGTTTGAAGATGTTGCAACCATGATGTTGCACAAACGAGATGGATTGTCAGAAAGACAACTGAAATACAACCCGGAAACAGTTGGCAAGCTTATTAGAGATATGGTTCTCAGAGATGCAGAAAGTCTTTTACAAAACCCTTCAAAGTCACTGTTACGTGCTCTAATGGATCTTGCTGAGATCAGTAAAGGAAAAGAGCTTAAGTCAATGTCAGGCAACGATCGGGCTGGTGTGAAACATGCATTGCTCGCGTATGTAAATTATACATGCATGTATATTCCCAGCGATGTACTTGGAGGTACGAAAGGTGGTAAGCCTATTATTCCAGTGGTGACAACCTACAGTAACAAATGTAATTTTGCATTTCACGATGTCAGTAGGTCACAAATTGGCACTTATATTGTAAAACTTCAGAAAGAAAACAGAAATTGTCAGGAGACATACTTCATGCAGGAAGTTATTCTAGTCTCTGGGTATAAGAGCTTGCAAGTGTTGAAGCGTGTCTCAGGCCGTAGATTTCACTTTTGGGACCTTTCAAGAGAGGTTCCCACAGATCCAACTGCTATTACACCCTCATTTCGTCGAGTCCACCTGTCCAAACTGCTACACAGCACAGATCCTTCTGTATCTGCTGAATGCAGAGGCTCTGGTCAGGTGGCATCAGGGGGGGATTTCCAGCCACTGTGTTGTGTGAAAAGCGATGGTGCTTTGGACTGTTTGACTGAAACAGACATAATACACAGCTTAAAGCAATTTCATTACGTGAATGGTGAACGTCCTGTTGTGTATGTAAAGATGAATGGTAACAGGTCCCACCGTAGCCGTTTACACCTGGTCCCAGCTGTGGCTTTGAGAGATGGACAAGAGAAAGCGCAAGACCTATTTGTGTCAACAACGGTAAAGTTTCTACGAGCCCTTAAACATTCATACGTTAAAGGACACGGAGAGCCTGTTCACCATTGGGACGAAACGCTCAGACAGCTTGTGCGAAGAACGTTCTTAACAGGACCAAACATGTATGCAGATATTTTAAGTCCTGCTTTAGCTGCAATTGCGAAACGTGTGAATCCAAACCACTGGTGTAACTATGTGCCTAGGCATGTAGAAAACGCAATTCCTAACCCTCTCATGGTGGAAGTCGTGAACCTGGCGCTTACACTCATGGAACATGGTATCCCAAATGCATTTGTAGTTGCAGAGCTTTTGTACGGGCCCATAGGAATGGTACAGCAGCATCTGAGTTTTTGGAACAAATATGAATCTGACAGTACGGTTCGTGCTGTTGTGTCAAAGACTCGCACTAGCATGATTAACAAACAGATCAAAACAGCCTGGGTCACACTCGAGAACATCACGTCTCAATACACAGACAGTTGCGCTAACAATGGAAGTAAAACAAAGATTATCAAGACTCTACAGGATCTGTTCGGAACCTCCAACATCGGCAACATTGGTAAGATACAGAAACTGTGGCAATCTCTGGTCCCTTATGAGACAGTCAGGCGAAGCAAAGACAGGGGTCTTGCAGATATGTACATCCAGGCTCGGGTGTTGTTTGTCAAGCTTCGTGCATATCACAACAAACTGCTGAAGGGACCCAGATCATCAGATGCAGTCTTTAAGCAAAGTCCAAACTGTAGCAGGACCAGGCGTGTGCAACACAGCAGGACGCTGTGTGCTCTCAGTCAGAAGATTGACAGCAGTCTGTATTCGATTGTGACACCAGACTGCATTCCCATCCACTCCTGGATCAGAAACATATCAGCATTACTGTTATGTGAACCTTGGCTTAATGGTGACAATCTCAGACGTGAAGCAGTGTTCACCTTTCTGAAATTAGACAAAACTTTGCTTTCAGAGAATCACAGTGATCTCCTCTCAGAGTGGGTAATTTGTAACAGATCTGTGATTGAAATTCTGCGGCGTTATGATCTGCATGACCAACTGAGCATGGCACTGGTACATTGCTTAGATAAAATTGAGAACAAGACCCTGTCCTCACGGAATGCCTCAGATCAATCAAGGAGGGGACCTCTGCAGCTTCCAGTGACAGAATCACCTTCTGCACGTGAACAAAGGGAAAATAACGAGTTTTCATTTAGGAATACTCAGACAAAGGCTCACCAAGGCATTTACAAATCAACTGAAACAGGGTCTCAACATCTTAACAAATCTCGGTTACATGCGTTTGAATCCTCTCATGTTACTTGGACTGATAGTGAATCAGAGACTGACATTAGACAAATATCATTCCAGTCCCATGGTTTCAGTAAAGAGGACTGTGTTCAAGTGAGTCATGCCAAGAACAGCACAGATCCTGGCAAAGACAGTGGTTCTGATGGGGAAGATCTGAGAGAAACACAGTCATATGATGAAAAGGAAAGTCTAGACGAGTATGACCTTTCAGACGATTTTGTAGATGATCAATCAGAACCTGTCAGTCAGGAAGAGGAAGAAGTGTCTTCTCTACCACAAGTCGATATAGTACCTAGGAAGGCTACGTGCAAAAACAAGCATGTGAGGAGATCACGAGTGTTCAGGCGGGTTGTGGTCTATTCTAGCTCAGATGAAGATAACGAATCTTTGCCTACAACAAACAAAGACAGCATCAAACCATATACACGTGTAATCTACTCAGAGGAGGAGAATGACACACCGATTGAGCACAGCTCACAATCAGACAAAGATGGCAAGTGTACTGGAAATTCAGAGGCTCCAAAGGTGTTGGCAGGAGATACTCTTGCAAGAAGGAAACTGAACAACACACATTCTGATGACACACACACAGAGGTCACCAAAGCAAACACGTCCACAGTCCAAAACGTGTCCCATGACATTCATTTAGATGTTGGGAGGGGCTTTGGAAAGGAGGGGCTTTATGGGACAGATATAAGACCAACACCTTGGACAAGCCTGCCTAAGCGTTGTGATCCAAAGGATAGCATACAACAGGGAAAGACACCACGATCATCACCTGAGGAGCACCGAACAGGTACAAAACAGCCTGGACAGGGGACAGTCCTCCATCGCGATCAAATAGAGGACCCACATGAAGGTCGGCTGTCTATCAAGCGCAGACGGGTTAAATACCGTATCCTGGAGACTGCCAAGGACTCTAAAAACGGAGCTGATCACCTATCTTCTGAACGCAGTGCATTACACCTTGAACGAGGGGGGCAACAGATGAACTATCCTAACGATATTGATTCCCCTGGGTATTTTGTGTGTATATGATTACATCTGTAATGTCTGCAGGTATTGTGAAGAAAACGGTGGCAGGGCCCAATAGTGACCGTATGAAACGTTATTTAGAGAGTTTGGCAAATGGTATAAGCATGTCTCACGTAGACCAGGAGCGACAGGCCATGCTCATTTCATCACATACAAAACCTAAACATGAGAACATTGTGGCTGTACACAATACATTAGATGATTATGTTTTGACAAAATCCACCCCTGCTAATTCCTAAGTTGACTGTATGACTTCTCTTTATAAAATATATATTGTTGATGTGTTGGTATAATGTACAAAACATTTCTGTACCTGATGTTAACATATAAATATAGTCAGAGTGTGAAACATATTTGCCTCCTGTGTGGTTGTGTACATAAAATATTAACTATAAAATAAATGTTATACACTCCAAAAAAAAAAAACAAAAAAAAACAAAACAAAATACATATATATATATATATATATATATATATATATATATATATATATATATATATATATATATGTAAAGAGAGATTGTGGGGTGAACTTAAAAAAAACAAAATACAATATTGGAAAGCACTACCACGCAATTACAATGTGCTCATATAGCAAGAGACAGTTTTGTCTAGTGAATGTAAGGTAAACATGCCAGATAAATATAATGTGTTTGCGTTACTGATACTTTATTACAAGGGGCAAAGCCAACGTAGTATTAACGATGGACTGATCAAATCAAAATGACATAGGAGGAGCTGGACATCAGACCCCACATCACATCCACTGTCATCTTGTCCTTGTCTCCCCCCCATTGAAGTCTGATTTCTCACTCGGAAAGTAGGACAACTCTCGCAGCTCCGAGTTCAGATTTAAAGATGGCCGCGCCCAGTGTTAGCAGTTTTAGAAGCTTCTGTAATGTTACATTTATTTACACTTCTTACTTATATTTTGTTGCATAAATCAATCGTACACGTAGTATTGGTTTATACAGGTGTACGGGGAAGCTGCTGTAGTGTAATTTACATTTTTCATGTCGTATATGTGAACTACAACGCCAGCTATGCCAACAACGGCTAATAACAATAGCCTTAGCAAACACGTTGTTTTGCTAGGCTGCTAACTGGTTTTCCGACCAGTGAGCTGGAACGCAAGTTGGTCGGGTGTGACGTCACCCCAGTTCTCATTTCCCAGTTCCGATGAAAATGGAACGCAGCATCT
>JALJCO010005772.1:0-52215 GCA_023101725.1 Atherinomorus stipes
ATTTCTGGTTAAAATGTCCCATCACACTCAAAATAAGACAAAATCACCTAAAGAGAAACATTTCAGTGAGATACTGTATAGAAAATCGTTTTAAGACAATGCATCTTATTTCAAGAAATCTTATCAAGAAAAATGTACTTGTTCCACTGGCAGGAATTTGTTTGCTTATTTCAGCAAAAACATCTTCAAAAAAAAAAAAAAAAAAAAAAATTTTAGGAGTGGACAAGATTTTTGCTTCTCAATAAGTAAAACAAAAATAATATATATATATTATATATATATATATATATATATATATATATATATATATATCAATATATATATATATATATATATATATATATATATATATATATATATATATCTAAAAAAAAATCTGCCAATAGAATAAGTTAAATTTTCTGATAAGATTTTCTTGAAATAAGATGCATTGCCTTAAAACAAGTTCCTGTATCTCACTGAAATGTTTCCTTTTAGGTGCTTTTGTCTTAGTTTGAGTGTGATGAGATATTTTGACTAGAAATTAGAAAAATATACTTGCTAAGACTTCAGATTTTGCAGTGTAATAAATAAATAAATAAACACAGCTGTTCGACTTCTTCTGACGTCACCCTGACCCGCTGCGCGCCCTCCCGCCGTCCCGTCAGTGCCCTGGAAGCGCGCACTGGTCCTGCGCTCGAGCCAGTCTCGGCAGAGCCTCGCAGGGAGGCGCGAGGTCTAGGACCAGAACCGTACCGGCTCTCTGAGGCCGTCTACCCCCCCTCCCCCGGGTGCTCGCTGTTACCGGGCTTTGGGGGCCCGACGCCGCGGACGGACCACTGCAGACCGGAGGACCGGACTGCGGTAGTCCCGGTCCTCTGCGTCCATCTCCCGGACTGGGAGCGTACTGGTTCCAGTCCAGTTTTACACTTCATCCTCGGTTATCGGATTCATCTTCTTCTGTGGAGGAAACTCAACAAGTTTAAACTGGTTTCCACGGCGGTCCGGAGGGGGGCGGTGGATGCTTGACCCGGTGTCCGGGGAGCTGATGTCTCCGGGACGGTGGTTCCTTCAGGACCGTTCATCTGGGTTCTACTGAGTTCTACTGAGAGTCCTGCTGCTTCTTGGAACATGTACGCGGGACGGAAACGGAGGAAACCGGCGCAGAAAGGGTGAGTCCCGCTGGTGTCCTGCTGGACATGTGTCCTGCTGGTGTGGACATGGAGACATGTTGGTTTCAGCCTCATGTTTGTAAACAGCTGGATTAATGTTAAATGGGATTGGACAGTGACCCCTGATGGTGGACGCTGGTCCGTCATGACTGGAGGGACAGGGGGATATCACCTCTGGACAGACGTCCAGATTTTCAGACTTAAGTTGTAACTTCTGTTTTTATTTTTGTTTTGTAGTTTTCCGTAGATGGATGATACCAAACCAGTAGTTTATGATACGTTTTCATCGATATTGATACTGATACTTTTTGTCCCTCCCCTGGTATTTGATGGAATGAATATTTGTTGCTCTAAACCAATAAAACACTGTGATTAGGATGTCACCATTCTGGTTGCTATTGGATCTTGAGTATCTAGTCTAAACCAATTATGACTTTGAGATGTTCTGAAAAAGTGACAGACCTAGAAAGACAAGCAGGGCTAAGCAATTGGTGAGAGGGAAGAGTAAGTGCTAGTTTAATCAAAAATATCAGTTCATGCTCATGAAGTCAAACAAATTTGCTCTTAGAATAATCTTTACTGTTAAGGTGATGGTGTTTCCAGTTATTTTGATTGAAACTCTTTTACCAATTAGCAGGATTTTTTAAAGTTTGATGTCCATTGCAATGGACATAGGACTTTGGCGATACTAGCCAACACCAACATGTTTAGTGTCAGTATGCAAAGAAATAATATACCTGCAAGCTTTTAAAGGTAAAGTTTGCTATCACAGTATATTTATTCATATCTATAAATTGTTAAATGTGTATATATTTTTTGTACATAATGTTAAGGTAGAGCATAAAGTCGAAAACTTTTTGGAAGGTCTTAAATGGACAGTTGTCTAAACTTGACTCCTGTATTCAGAAATTGAGTCAGATGAGACAAGTAATATAGATGGTGAGTTCAAAAGTTATGTTTTTTTGTCACAGTGTAAGGTTTTCATCAATTTTATGTCTAATATTGTAAGATTTACATTGCATGTAATGCATACGAAATGAAAAGAATAATGAGATATAAATGATAATAGCAAATAATAAATACAAAAATAGAAAATAAATCATAATAAGAGAATGCACAAAATGAGTTAAGAATGTGATTGGTTTGTTATTGGATTCAGAGAGGTGACATTGGAGAAGTGTGCATGCCAGAAGAACTTGCAGTGGAGCTGGTTATCTCATACGTCTATCAAGTTCATGTTTAGATTGGTTTGGATTTTCCTGGTAACTAGCTCATTGCTGTTCTCAACCAATGCAGGGATACATCTGTAAAGTTCATTTACATGTTCAAACTGTAGATGATCTCACAAAATATCAATAAGTCAATATTCTTATAGTCTTTATCACAAGGGTCTCCAAGTCTGGTCCCCGAGAGCTACTATCCCTGTAATTAGAGCATACTCCATCCAACACACCTGACTCAAATAGCTAATTCCCCAATGCACATAATTCAGCTCTGCAGAGGTCTGGTAACGAGCCATTTGTTTGATTCAGGTGTGTTGGAGAAGGGATGCAACCAAAACGTGAGGATAGCTCGAGGACTGGAGTTGGAGACCCCTGCTTTATCATGATAAAAACAACAGAATTTTGTTCAGCGCTACACTACAAAGCAGAAGAGTTAAAAATAGTGCAATAAATGCAAAAATGGTGCAAGACCCTTCCCCAAATCCACTTATGTAGTAGTATGTATGCAGACATCCAGTAGTTTAGGTCACACCTGATTAATTACAAGGTCATAACATTTTATCCCATTTAGTCGTGGCGTCCACTGCAATGGACATGAAAAAATACAAATAAAAACATGAGTTGGCAAAAAAAAAAAAAAAATCCAATTTGTTTCTATGTTAGAGAGGAGCTAAAATCAGTTGGACAAAAAATTTTTCCCAGCAGAAAAAATGAGGTCTGAAGGGGTCAGCCCCTGGTCCATTTGAATGGACATGCATATATTTGTTGCTCTAAACCAATGAAAACACTGTGATTGAGGCATGTCACCATTGCTGGTTGCTCATTGGATCTTGAGTATCTAGTCTAAACCACATGACTTTGAGCATGTTCTGAAAAAGTGACAGACCTCAGACAAGACAAGCAGGGCTAAGCAATTGGTGAGAGGGAAGAGTAAGTGCTCAGTTTCAATCAAAAATATCAGTTCATGCTCATGCAAGTCAAACAAATTTGCTCTTAGAATAATCTTTACTGTTAAGGTGATGGTGTTTCCAAAGCATTTTGATTGAAACTCTTTTACCAATTAGCAGGATTTTTCAAAGTTTGATGTCCATTGCAATGGACATCAGGACTTTAAGGACATTTTAGCCAACACCAACATGTTAGTAGCTCAGTATGCAAAGAAATAATATACCTGCAAGCTTTTCAAAGGTAAAGTTTGCTATCACAGTATATTTATTCATATCTATAAATTGTTAAATGTGTATATATTTTTTGTACATAATGTTAAGGTAGAGCATAAAGTCGAAAACTTTTGGAAGGTCTTATAAATGGACAGTTGTCTAAACTTGACTCCTAGAATTCAGAAATTGAGTCAGATGAGACAAGTAATATAGATGGTGAGTTCAAAAGTTATGTTTTTGTCACAGTGTAAGGTTTTCATCAATTTTATGTCTAATATTGTAAGATTTACATTGCATGCAATGCATACGAAAATGAAAGAATAATGAGATATAAATGATAATAGCACAATAAATACAAAAATAGAAAATAAATCATAATAAGAGAATGCACAAAATGAGTTAAGAATGTGATTGGTTTGTTATTGGATTCAGAGAGGTACATTGGAGAAGTGTGCATGCCAGAAGAACTTGCAGTGGAGCTGGTTATTCACACGTCTATCGTCTATGCTTAGATTGGTTTGATTTCCTTTCCTGGTAACTAGCTCATTGCTGTTCTCAACCAATGAGGGACACATCTGTAGTTCATTTACATGTTCAAACTGTAGATGACCTCACAAATATCAATAAAGTCAATATTTTATAGTCTTTATCACAAGGGTCTCCAAGTCTGGTCCCCGAGAGCTACTATCCTGTAATTAGAGCATACTCCATCCAACACACCTGACTCAAATAGCTAATTCCCCAATGTTAACATAATTCAGCTCTTGAGAGGTCTGGTAACGAGCCATTTGTTTGATTCAGGTGTGTTGGAGAAGGGATGCAACCAAAACGTGCAGGATAGCTCTCGAGACTGGAGTTGGAGACCCTGCTTTTATCAAGATAAAAACAACAGAATTTTGTTCAGCGCTGAGAAGTACTACAAAGCAGAAGAGTTAAAAATAGTGCAATAAATGCAAAAATGGTGCAAGACCCTTCCCTAAATCCACTTATGTAGTAGTATGTATCAGACATCCAGTAGTTTAGGTCACACCTGATTAATTACAAGGTCATAACATTTTATCCCATTTAGTCAAGTAGCGTCCACTGCAATGGACATGAAAAAATACAAATTAAAAACATGAGTTGGCAAAAAAAAAAAAAAATCCAATTTGTTTCTATGTTAGAGAGGAGTTAAAATCAGTTGGACAAAAATTTTTACCCAGCAGAAAAAAATCCCAGGTCTGAAGTCTAAAGGCGTTATAGAAGATGTTTCAGTATTTCAGACAGCAGAGACTGTTAGTGAGTTTTTTAATAAAAGTAAAAAAGCGTATGCGCCAGACCAACCTGCTAGATTCACAGCTCTTTTCCTCCGACCACAGCATAACGTGCACGAGCCTCTCCGGTGTTCAGCAGACAGCAGCTACAGATTCTCCATCATGTCACAAACACAGTAAAGCAGAAGTTGTCTGAACGTTTAACTGCTAGCAGAATGATGTTCTCGCTACATGATGGACACATCAGACGCGTCATCAGAAACATTAGACGGCCAACTAATCACTCTCATTGATCAGTTCTTACTTAAATTCTTAAATTACACAAAAATATTAAAAACTTCTTTTACTTGTCAAATAAATATCAACCTAACAGATTAAGATTATTTACATTTATTCAGGGGAAAATTTTAAATTTTAAATTTTAATGGTAATATATAAATATAAAAAAACATTATCATTACTAATAACAGCAGACATCATCATGACATCTGATAGGCTACCACCATCATGTGACACAGAAGCTAGAATCTGATAGGCTACCACCATCATGTGACACAGAAGCTAGAATCTGATAGGCTACCACCATCATGTGACACAGAAGCTAGAATCTGATAGGCTACCACCATCATGTGACACAGAAGCTAGAATCTGATAGGGCTGCCACCATCATGTGACACAGAAGCTAGAATCTGATAGGCTACCACCATCATGTGACACAGAAGCTAGAATCTGATAGGCTACCGCCATCATGTGACACAGAAGCTAGAATCTGATAGGCTACCGCCATCATGTGACACAGAAGCTAGAATCTGATAGGCTACCACCATCATGTGATACAGAAGCCAGAATCTGATAAGCTACCATCATCATGTGACACAGAAGCTAGAATCTGATAGGCTACCACCATCATGTGACACAGAAGCTAGAATCTGATAGGCTACCACCATCATGTGATACAGGAGCTAGAATCTGATAGGCTACCGCCATCATGTGATACAGAAGCTAGAATCTGATAGGCTACCACCATCATGTGATACAGAAGCTAAATCTGATAGGCTACCACCATCATGTGTGACATAGAAGCTAGAATCTGATAGGCTGTCCCATCATGTGACACAGAACAGAATCTGATAGGCTACCACCATCATGTGACACAGAAGCTAGAATCTGATAGGCTACCACCATCATGTGACACAGAAGCTAGAATCTGATAGGCTACCACCATCATGTGACACAGAAGCTAGAATCTGAGGTAGGCTATCACCATCATGTGACACAGAAGCTAGAATCTGATAGAGGCTACCACCATCATGTGACACAGAAGCTAGAATCTGATAGGCTACCACCATCATGTGACACAGAAGCTAGAATCTGATAGGCTACCACCATCATGTGACACAGAAGCTAGAATCTGATAAGGCTACCACCATCATGTGACACAGAAGCTAGAATCTGATAGGCTACCACCATCATGTGACATATACAGAATCTATACTACCACCACCATATGTGACAACTTAGCTGGGAATCTGATAGGCTACCACCATCATGTGATACAGAAGCTAGAATCTGATAGGCTACCACCATCATGTGATACAGAAGCTAGAATCTGATAGGCTACCACCATCATGTGATACAGAAGCTAGAATCTGATAGGCTACCACCATCATGTGATACAGAAGCTAGAATCTACAGGCTACCACCATATGTGATACAGAAGCTAGAAATCTGATAGGCTACCACCATCATGTGATACAGAAGCTAGATTCCAATAGGCTACCACCATCATGTGATACAGAAGCTAGAATCTGATAGGCTACCACCATCATGTGATACAGAAAAAAATAAATAAAAATTAGATTAATACTAAAGGATAAAATAAATCGAGAGGGGAAATATGGACCTGGAATCTGATAGGGTACCACCATCATGTGACACAGAAGCTAGAATCTGATAGGCTACCACCATCATGTGATACAGAAGCTAGAATCTGATAGGCTACCACCATCATGTGATACAGAAGCTAGAATCTGATAGGCTACCGCCATCATGTGATACAGAAGCTAGAATCTGATAGGCTACCACCATCATGTGACACAGAAGCTAGAATCTGATAGGCTACCACCATCATGTGACACAGAAGCTAGAATCTGATAGGCTACCACCATCATGTGACACAGAAGCTAGAATCTGATAGGCTACCACCATCATGTGACACAGAAGCTAGAATCTGATAGGCTACCGCCATCATGTGACACAGAAGCTAGAATCTGATAGGCTACCACCATCATGTGACACAGAAGCTAGAGATCTGATAGGCTACCACCATCATGTGACACAGAAGCTAGAATCTGATAGGCTACCACCATCATGTGACACAGAAGCTAGAATCTGATAGGCTACCGCCATCATGTGACACAGAAGCTAGAATCTGATAGGCTACCACCATCATGTGACACAGAAGCTAGAATCTGATAGGCTACCACCATCATGTGACACAGAAGCTAGAATCTGATAGGCTACCACCATCATGTGACACAGAAGCTAGAATCTGATAGGCTACCACCATCATGTGATACAGAAGCTAGAATCTGATAGGCTACCACCATCATGTGACACAGAAGCTAGAATCTGATAGGCTACCACCATCATGTGATACAGAAGCTAGAATCTGATAGGCTACCACCATCATGTGACACAGAAGCTAGAATCTGATAGGCTACCACCATCATGTGACACAGAAGCTAGAATCTGATAGGCTACCACCATCATGTGATACAGAAGCTAGAATCTGATAGGCTACCACCATCATGTGATACAGAAGCTAGAATCTGATAGGCTACCACCATCATGTGATACAGAAGCTAGAATCTGATAGGCTACCACCATCATGTGATACAGAAGCTAGAATCTGATATTTAAAGTCGATGCTGCGTTTGCTTTCTCAGTTTACATCATCAAAATGATAAATGTATACTAGAGATGCTCCGATACCATTTTGTCCTCCCAATACTGATTTTGATACTTTTGCTGTGGGTATCGGTCGATACTGACTACCGATACCACTGAATTTATTAAGATAGATTCCTATTTTTAATAAATAATGTCAGTTTTTCTTTCTTTCATCCTCAGCGTCAAAGCGACTCCTGCCGAAGATGGCAAGTCCAACCCGTCCAAACGGCACCGTGACCGCCTCAACTCGGAGCTGGACCGGCTGGCCAGCCTGCTGCCCTTCCCAGAGGACGTCGTCTCCAGCCTGGACAAGTTGTCCATCCTGAGGCTCAGCGTCAGCTTCCTCCGCACCAAGAGCTTCTTCTCAGGTAGCGGAACGCAGCGCTCTGATTGGCTGCTCAGATCTGACAGTCAACTGGTTCTTAAATCTTTTTTTTTGTCTTGTTCGGTTTAATTTTTCATCACGACCTCACATGTGAGTTTACATATATATAACATATATATAATATATTATACATGGGTGATACAGTGTATAATATATAATACAGTACATGATATATAATATGTGATATATATGATATATGTTATATATAAGAAATATGTATATATAAATAATATATATAATATATCTCATTTATAAAATGTGATTTATAAGATATATAAAATATATGATAAATGATTTATAATATATGAAGTAAAATCAACACATTGTCACTCCCCAACTCGTCACCTGTTTACGCGCGGGGTATGGATCACCGCGAGCATCCGGGAATTTTCGCCAAATTTGTCACATCCGGTTAGGTAACAGGTGAAAACATGGCTTCGTTGCATAGGGGAGCCACTGAATTACCTGCGTCATTACTCGTCAATCTTCGTTTATTCTACTTTGGAAATACCGAGAAGTCCCGCTGTGTGTGGCTGCCATAAACATATCTATCACACGGACAAGAGAAGATGTTTGTTCCAGTTCCCAAAACAACAGAAAAAGTCCCGGACAACATGCTGAGTAGCTAGCAGCTTTCAAGCCCATAAATGCTGACAGTTCACGCTGGAAACCATGGAAACATCTAACAATATGTTCGGATCACTTTGTGACTGATAAAAAGCATAATGTGGTCTCACTTTTTAAACCCTGTAGTTGTTTTTGTACAGATGATAGAAAACACCATTAAATCAGTGGATGTACAGAATCACAGCGCCGCCCGCTGTTCCCGTCTCCTCAGGACTGTTAACGATCACGTTCATCCAGATTACTGCCATCAATGTTCCCACATAAGAATAAAAGCATAAAAAGCGGCAGAAAAGCATTTGCAGCATTATAAACATGCACAGTCATAACCAGTTACATACAGATGAGACTGCCGGTAATTTATAGCTTTATCAATGAGAGGAAACTCCTGAGAAGTACATCAAAGAAATACCACCATTTCTTAAAAATCCGGGGGAAATTGATATTCTATAAAAAATAAATGGCTTGAACACGGGGCTTACCTGATGAAACCAAATACATCATGAGATCAGGAAACTGATCATCAGGCTGTTATGTACAGGTAGGTTCGTCTAACCAGGCTGTAGCAGCAGAAGATGCATCACTTAATCCAACAGATACTAGTTTAGCTTCGTATCTTCTTCTAGCGTCGGCAGTGAGACTTTCAGTATAACTGGACGTCATTTCAACATTATTTCAAAGACAGACCGGCAGAGAAATTTTTTTTAAAAGGGTGCAAAAACAGTTTTTGAGGCTCATAGTCCATCAGACGCCGTTCAAATAGGAAGCATGTTTTCACTGCGACCAGCTTCGTGGTCACGTGAATTCCGGGTTGTGACGTAGGCTCGCGGTGATCCTTGGCTATCTCGTACATACTGTATGTGACACAGAGGGTCTCTCATTGAATGTTATGGAAATCCCTAATCCGCAGTATTTGACGACATGAGAGTATAAAAGAGGAGCCTTTTCCGCTAATTTTGATCAGCATAAAATCTGCTACGATTCTCTTACAGCTGATTTATCCCGGTGTGTTTGGCCAGTTGAGGTCAGACACATCTGGATCAATCAGTCTGTCTAGCCCGTTCAGAGAAATGCAACATATTGAAGCTGAAGTCCAAGATATGGTTGAAAATTTTAAAAAATAAATCAGCTTCCACTTAGAGTGCTTGGGGGGCAGTTGGTGGGGGTTGAGGACCTTGCTCGGGGGTCCAGGGTGGTTTGCCTGGGCGGCGTGACGGGTACTCCAGCCCGGTCCTCTATGCCAAGGCCCACGACATTACCCACTCCTCCAAATATATGATGTATATATGATGTATAATATGTGATATAATATATTTAATATATATCATATATAAGTGTTATATATGATATGTAATATGCAATATATGGTACATGATATCTAATATTTGATATACAATAGGTTATTTAATATATGATATATAATATGTGACATATGTAATACGTTATTTATAATATGAAATATAATATATGATATGTAGTTTTATATATGATGTACAATATGTAACATGTGAAATAAAATATATAATAAATTATAAAAAAATATACAATATACAGTTGTGTGAAAAAGTGTTTTGCCCCCTTCCTGATTTCTTACTTTTTTGCATGCTTGGCACACTTAAATGTTTCAGATAATCAAACAAATTTAAATGTGAGACAAAGATAACACAAGTATACAGGAAATGCAGTTTTTAAATAGAAATTTTTATTAGTGAGGGGGGGACGGGACCAAACCTCCATGGCCCTGTGTAAAAAAGTGATTGTCCCCTTTTGAAACATAAATTAACTGTGGTTTATCACATCTGAGTTCAATTTCTCTAGCGACACCCAGGCCTGATTACTGCCACACCTGTTCTCAATCAGAAATTACTTAAATAGGACCTGCCTGACAAAGTGAAGTAGACCAAAAGATCCTCCAAAGCTAGACATCATGCTGCCATCCAAAGAAATTCAGGAACAAATGGGAAACAAAGTCATTGAGATCTATCAGTCTGGAAAAGGTTCCAAAGCCATTTCTAAAGCTTTGGGACTCCAGAGAACCACAGTGAGAACCATTATCCACAAATGGTGAAAACATGGAACAGTGGTGAACCTTCCCAGGAGGGGCCGGCCGACCAAAATGACCCCAAGAGCACAGCGACGACTCATCCAAGAGGTCACAAAAGACCCCAGAACAACATCCAAGAACTGCAGGCCTCACTTGCCTCAATGAAGGTCAGTGTTCATGACTCCCCCATCAGAAAGAGACTGGGGGGCAAAAATGGCTGCATGGCAGAGTTCCAAGACCAAAACCACTGCTGAGCAAAAAGAACATAAAGGCTCGTCTCAGTTTTAGCCAGAAAGCATCTTGATGATCCCCAAGACTTTTGGGGAAATACTCTGTGGACTGACGAGACAAAAGTGGAACTTTCTGGAAGGTGGAGGTCCCATTACATCTGGCGTAAAAGTAACACGGCATTTCAGAAAAGGAACATCATAGCAACAGTAAAACATGGTGGTGGTAGTGTGATGGTCTGGGGCTGTTTTGCTGCTTCAGGACCTGGAAGACTTGCTGTGGTAAATGGAACCATGAATTCTGCTTCTACCAAAAATCCTGAAGGAGAACGTCCGGCCATCTGTTGGTGACCTCAAGCTGAAGCGCACTTGGGTTCTGCAGCAGAACAATGATCCAGAACACACCAGCAAGTCCACCTCTGAATGGCTTAAGAACAACAACATGAAGACTTTGGAGTGGCCTAGTCAAAGCCCCCACCTGAATCCCATTGAGATGCTGTGGCATGACTTTAAAAAGGCGGTTCATGCTGGAAAAGCCTCCAATGTGGCTGAATTACAATTGATTGCAGTTGTTGCTGCTAAGGGTGGAACAACCACTTATTAGATTTAGGGGGCAATCACTTTTACACGGGGCCATGTCGGTTTGTATATTTTTTCCCCCTTAAAAATAAAAATCTTCATTTAAAAACTGCATTTTTTGTTTACTTGTGTTATCTTTGTCTCACGTTTAAATTTGTTTGATGATCTGAAACATTTAAGTGTGACAAACATGCAAAAAAGCAAGAGATCAGGAAGGGGGCAAAGACTTTTTCACACAACTGTATATAATGTATAGGTGCTTGTGCTTGAGCAGGTTTCAGATGTTCGTCCGTTCAGACAACAAACACATCAGCCTCGGTGTGACCTGCAGAATCCTGCTAACACACTCTAAGTGCCTGAACTCCCAGCGACCCTCTCAGCGCCACGTCCCGATACGACTGCAGCGTGTTGTAGGTCAGCCTCTGCTGCCCATGGCCATCAGACGACCCTGTCTCAGCCAGAAAGTAGGTCTGAGGAGACGGCGGATGAAAAGGAACAGAAACCTGGGGGGGTTAATCCACTCCAGCGAGGGGGGTACGGGGGGGGGGGTAATCCACTCGGGAGGGTTACAGACGATGAGGGCGGGGAACAAAGTCCAGCCCCCCCTCGTCTTCCTCTTCAACAAAGAAGCTGCAGCACGAGAAGATGTGCAGCATACAGGAGAGTAGCTAAGACATCCCTGTATGGTGTCAATTACGACACAGAATATTGTATTGGTTCTACACATGTGGGGGACAGTTTTAGTGTGTATTCAAGGTTCTATTTTTTACGGGGTTATTTTGTGTCTGTGGTTATTGTGTATACAGTTTTTTTGTGTGTCGTTCGTTTGAGTGCGTTGTTTTTTGTTGGCTGTCGTTGGTTTGGGTGTGTGAATGTTTTTAATTCATTGTTGGTTCTGCTGTCATCATTGTTCTGTGGCGTCGGTGGTTCTGTTGCCTCATTTGTTCTTGTCGACAATTGTTCTGTGGTGTTGGTTTTTTTACATCATCGGTGGTACTACTACAATGGTTGTATTATGGTGTTGTTTTTTCTGTGGTGTTGATGCTATTGCTTCTTTGGTGGTTCTGCTGTCATCATTGCTCTATTGCGTCATGGGTTTTTTTGGGTCTTAATTTTTTTTGGACAACTGTACTGTGGTCTCGGTGGGTTTGCTTCATCGGTGGTTCTGTGTTCTCTGTTGTTCTATATCTTCTGGTGTTTTATTTTGTTGATGGTTTTTTGGTGCTAGTAGTATTATTTTGTTGGTGGTTTTGTGGTGTTGATGGTTCTGGTGTGTGGTTGGTTCGAGCAAAAAAAAAAAAAAAAAAAAAAGAATGGATCGTGTCCACTCTTTTTTTGGGTCTATGGTTGTTTTTTGTGTATGGTTGGTTGGCATCCATTGATTGCTCGGATGCATCCATATATTTTTTGTATGGTTGTTTGTTGGGTATTCTTTTTTTTGGTGCGAAGATCGGTTGGATGCATAGATATTTTTTTTTATTGTTGGTTTGATTGCGTGGTTGGTTTGGGTCTATGGTCCTATTTTTTTTCGGCTCCATTTTGTTTCTGGTTTTATTTTTTCTACATCTATATTTTTTTTATGTTTTTGTTTTGTTTCCAATTCTATTCTATTGAATATTCTGTTAGTTCTGTGGTACGGTTCCCTTGATGTTCGATTCTATTTAATAGATATTTTTTATTTTTTTATGGGGTGTGCTTGGTTCTTTGGTTTCTTGGTTCTCTTGTCTCTTTTGTTCTTCTTCTTCTATGTTTATATTTTATTTATGGCTCTTCTTTTTTCTTTGTTCTTTTGTCTCTAGACTCTTGATTTTTCTGGGTTCTCTTGTCTCTTTGTTCTTAGTTTTAAGGGGTCTAGGGTATTATTGTCATTTCTTTTTTCCTCGTTGGTTTTATTTTTTTCAATGTTCTGGGGGGCGTGGTATTATTTTTTCGATGGTTCTTCTTCGGTGGTTGTTTTTAATGCATGGATGGGTCTTCCCTATCCTTCTTTTTTGTGTATCCATATATTTAATGGATGATTGTTTTTGGTGCAAGGTTGTTTCTAATACATGGATGAATCATTTTTTTTTTTGTTTTTAATGCATAGATTTTTTTGGTGGATAGTTATATTTTTTGTATGGTTATTTATGTGTGTGTTCAAGTTGTCTTGTGTGTTGGTTGTTTTGGCTGCATTTCCTCCATGGTCTTATTGTTTCTATTGTTTTATAATTTGTCTTTGTTCTCCTATTTCTTCTCGTGTTTCTGGGTTACTGGGTTTATTGTTTTAATGGTTCTATTGTTTTATTAGATCTAATGTTTTAATGTTTTCAGGGTTTCGACGGTTCTATTGTTTTCTTGGTTCTATTGTTCTTTTTGGTTCTTGGCTCTAATAGGTTCTATTTTCTCTTTTGTTCTTGTGTGTGCATATTCTTTTTTCTCTTGTGTTCTAATATATACTGCAGTTCTTTTTCTTTTACGTTCTATTTCTTTTACATTTCTTCTTCTTCTAGTTCTACTGTTTTACTGGATCTTTTGTTATCTTATTTTTACTGTTTTCCTGATTCTATTATTTTCTTAGTTCTAGTTCTATTACAGTTCAATGTGTACTGGGTTTTAGGTTATACTGGATTCTGTTTTATTCTCATTCTTCTTTCTTCTGGGTTCACAGTTTTTCGCTATTTCTAGTTCTTCCATTCCATGGTTCTTCTATGTTTCTGGTCTTCTATATTTTTATTTTCTATTGTGTTCTGATTTGTGCTTATTTCTTTTTCTCTTCGGTTCTAGTTTATACTCCATTCTTTTTTCTATAGTTCTATTGTTTTCTTAGTTATTCTGTTTTTCTGGTTCTATGGTTTTATGATTCTGACATGTCTGCGTTGCTATTTCTTTCTTTTTTGTTCTATATTTCTAGTGCTTTTACGTTCTATTTCTTTTACGGTTTTATTGTTTTCTAGTTCTTCTCGTACTGTGTTCTAGTTTTTACTGGATTTTCGTTTATCTGGTTTCTGGTTCTTTATATTTACATGTCTTTTATGGGTCTGTTGTGTTTTTTGTTCTTTTTTTTTTTCAGTTTTTGGTTGTTGGTGGTATGTGGTCTTCTTTTTTCTATCATGGGGTCTATTGTTTCCTATTTATTTTTTTGTTTTGTCTATGGTTTTAGTGTGTGCTTTTTGGTTCTGTATCTATTTATTTATATTATATATATTTATATTATTTCATTATTTCTATTGTCTAGTCTGTTCATTTGTATTCTGTGTTCTGGTGTATTGTCTGCATGATTTTTATTATGGCTATATGTATCATTAGTTATCTTCTCTCTATGTCTTTATTGCGTAAACGGTTATCTGGTTATACGGTTATGGTGTATGTTCGATTCTTTATCTTCATCTATGGTTTTTTTTCATCGATTCTGTGCTTATGTTTCTATTTGGGTGACGATGGTATTATGTGGTTAATTGTTCTGATTCTATGGTTATATTTTGTGCATCCTTTCTTTTTTTCTTTTCTTCGTTTTTGTCTATCCTTTTTTCCTTTCAGTCTACTATTTTGTTCCGTTGATCTTACTATGTTCTCCATTGTTCTTCTGGTATGGTTTTCTCTTTGGGCTATGGTCTTTCTGTATCCATGGTCTTATTGTGTCCATAGTTCTTCTGTGTCCACGGTTCTTTTGTGTTCACGGTTCTATTGAAATTACAGATATATGGTATGTTCTTTTATTCACCGTTGTTTTGTGTTGTGTTTTCTGGGGTTTTCTGATTCTCTTTTGTGCTGGGTTCTGGATTCTATTTTCTATTGGGTACTTTATTCATATTTTATTTACATATATTCTCATATAGAATACTCCTTTCTTCTGGATTTTCCTTTCTACTGGGTTCAATTTTATACTGAGTTCTCTGGTAAATTGAATTCTATTTTGTATTGGATTCGATTTTGTTTTTGTTCAAGTTTATTTTTTTTGTATTGTGTGCGATTATGTATTTTTTCTGTTTTTTTTTTTTCTATTTCTTTATTTTTTCTATGGTTCTATTTGGCTCCTGGGTTCTATTCTATTGATTTTTCATTTCATTCAATGTACTATTTTATTTAATGGATAATCTTACTTTTTGGATGTATTATGTGCATTATGGCCTTATTCTGGGTTTGGTTCTGTCTTTGGTTTGATTTTGTTGGGGCATGATTCTCTCTATGGTTGGATTTCTTCTCTACATGTTTTTATTCCATATATATTTTTTTTCCATGGTTCTTTGTATTCTATGGCTGGTTTTCCTCCATGGTTGGGTTGTTTGCTTCATTGGGGTCTTCTATGTTTTTGATTGTCTACATTTATATTTCTGTTCTATTCTTGTATTTATTTCATCGTTTTTTTTTTTGCATGGTTATATTTATTTTGTCCGGGGTTCTATTGTTGTTGGTGGTATTATGTCCTCAATTGTACTGGGGTCTCATTCTTCTGTTGGGCCAGTTTCTCTTGTTTCATGTTTTATTTGATTCAATGGTTTTTATTTTGAATGTTCTGGTCTGTCTTGTCCTCAGTTTTACTGTTTCTTCTCTCTAATCCATGGACTACCACATCCATGGTTCAATCATGTTCACGCTTCTATTGCATCCATAGTTTTAGTGGGTCCACAGTTCTATTGTGTCCACGGTTCTAGTGTGTCCACGGTTCCCTTGTGTCCAAGGTTTGGCTGTGTCTGCGGTTCTACAGCATCCATGGTTCTATTGTTTTCACAGTTCTATAGTGTGCCACGGTTCTACCGTGTTCACGAGTCTGCTGTGTCAATGGTTTTAATGTGTCAACGGTTCTATTGCATCCAAAGTTCTAATGTGTCCAGGGTTTTGCTGTGTCCCAGTTCTATTGCGTCCACGGTTCTATTGTCTTCGTGACTCTATTACAGCAATGGTTCTATTGTGTCCACGGTTCTATTGTGTCCATGATTCTATTGCGTGCACGGTTCTACTGCAGTCACAGTTCTTTTGCGTCCATGGTTCTATTGCGTCCACAGTTCTTCTGCGTCCACAATTCGACTGCGTCCATGGTTCTACGCTGTCCACAGTTCTGCCGTGTCCATGATTCTATTTCGTCCATGGTTCTACTGCAGTCACAGTTCTATTGTGTCCACGGTTCTATTGCCTACTCAGTTCTTCTCGACCACAGTTCTATTGTGTCCATGGTTTGATTGCGTAACCAGTTCTTCTACACGGTTATGCCACTTCTACGGTTCCCCTGCAATCCACAGTTCTATTTCATCCACGGTGTTATTTTTTCAACGGATCTGCTGTGCCCATGGTTCTATTGCGTCCACGGTTCTATTGTGTCCACAGTTCTTCTGCGTCCACAGTTCTTCTGCGTCCATGGTTCTATTGTGTCCACAGTTCTTCTGTGTCCTTTGTTCCATTGAGTCTACAGTTTTGCTGCGTCCATTGTTCTATTGTGTCCATGGTTCTACGGTGTCCACTGTTCTGTTGTGGCCACGGTTCTGCCAATCCACAGTTTTTTGTGTTCAAGGTTCCATTGAACCATCCTATCTATATATATTTTATTTTATTACTTTATTTTTTTGTTATACTTGTATGATCCCCGAGGGGGAAATTGGGGTCCGCATTTCCCCATCTCTGTCACAGGGGCATCAGAGAGCAGCTACTTAAAGCGCCCGGGGATCAGTTGGTGGGGTTAAGGGCCTTGCTCAGGGGTCCACAGTGGTTCACCTAGGAGTGCAGTCCGGTACGGTACGCACCCGGCGGGATATGTGATCGATTCCTGGGGCAAATGGAAGATCATGTGTCTGTCGGTGGTCTGTCAGTGCTGTCCATCGAGGACTTTGAAAGATCTTCTACCTATTTGGATTTATGATGACTGGGTTCCTGCTGATTGGTGTGGGTATTTTCCTGGTTTATCGCAAAGTTGGAGAGCTGTTGGCAGCTACTGGCACGCTGCCTGACATTTGTGTGGGGATGAGTCGTGCCATCAATACTCAGACTCTGGCGTTGCATGAGCTTCATCGCAAGCTAGATGCCATTCAGGCCCCAGCTCGGGCACGCTGGCTGCGGTTCAATCTCGTCCGCGAAAAGGGGAACATCTGTGGAGCAGCTGGCACGGCTCCTGGAAAATTGACCCCTTATTCGGCCGATTGATGCTGCCATGGAGACCTGTTAAGGACTGAAGGCAGACAGCACCACGTCTGACCTGTTTCAAAGCATCTTCTGCTATCTGCTCTGCGACCCTGAGGAGAAGCCTGTGTTTGGGTTAACACGGGCTGTCTCTGCAAACTCCCCGAGAAAGTTATGCAAATGGACTCTCAGCATCCCTCTCTGTTCCCTCCCCCGCACATCTCTCACGGGAAGTGGACCACCCTGGCCAGCACCCCCAAGGCCACCATAACATCTGTGGACAGAGACTGGGGTCTGAGCTCAGGCGGGTTCACAGCCTGACACACACACACGCATCCACGGACACACAAGATCACTGCACACCTCCCTTAAATGACTCAACGCTTCTGCCGTACCTCCTCTTTTTCCCGCCTGAGCGTCCCCGCTCGGCTGTCTGGAGGGGACACACCTCCTTTCTGCCCACAGTGTGTCTTCATCGTTATGATTGCCTGAGTTCGTGCTTCTATGGTATTGGTGTGTCTTTTTTTTTGTCTCTATGCTCTCCACCTGTGTACGTGGAGAGTTTGGAGACATCTCTTTTTTCCACCCACCCATCTTTCTACTGTCTCCCGTTTTCTCCTCATGTCCAAGGTGCGCCTGCTGCGAGGGGCCGCGTTGCGACCTCCGGTCTGCCTGATCCTGTCTTGTTTATGGGTTTTTTTTTTTTGTCTGTGTGTCTTTGGACGGGTTGTACTGAAACATTGATTTCCCCTCAGGGATCAATAAAGTACATCTTTGATTTGATTTGGATATCGTTTTTTTAAAGCCCCAAATATATTCAGTATTGAAACAGCCTCAAAAATCCCATATCGGTCCAGGGTCTAATAATTAAATAAGTATTTATTATTTATCACATGATTAATCATAAGAGTCCTGGCCAGAGGGAGCTGAAGTTAAAAAACTCTTTATTCTTATTTGTAACAGGACAATGAAATCTGGAGCCGTCGTCTGTCATCTCCACAGACAGGATCTGATCCAGGTCTCTGCGGTCCTCAGACCAGCAGGAATCCAGTTCTACATGGTGATGCATCACCAGCTGGTGTTTTCTCACTAGTAAAACCTGGTCCAGGTCTCTGCGGTCCTCAGATCAGCAGGAATCCAGTTCTACACGGTGATGCATCACCAGCTGGGGTGTTTCCTCACCAGTAAAACCTGGTCCAGGTCTCTGCGGTCCTCAGATCAGCAGGAATCCAGTTCTACACGGTGATGCATCACCAGCTGGTGTTTCCTCACCAGTAAAACCTGGTCCAGGTCTCTGCGGTCCTCAGATCAGCAGGAATCCAGTTCTACATGGTGATGCATCACCAGCTGGTGTTTCCTCACTAGTAAAACCTGGTCCAGGTCTCTGCGGTCCTCAGACCAGCAGGAATCCAGTTCTACATGGTGATGCATCACCAGCTGGTGTTTCCTCACCAGTAAAACCTGGTCCAGGTCTCCTGCGGTCCTCAGATCAGCAGGAGTCCAGGTTCTACATGGTGATGCATCACCAGCTGGTGTTTCCTCACCAGTAAAACCTGGTCTCAGGTCTCTGCGGTCCTCAGATCAGCAGGAGTCCAGTTCTACACGGTGATGCATCACCAGCTGGTGTTTCCTCACCAGTAAAACCTGGTCCAGGTCTCTGCGGTCCTCAGATCAGCAGGAATCCAGTTCTACATGGTGATGCATCACCAGCTGGTGTTTCCTCACCAGTAAAACCTGGTCCAGGTCTCTGCGGTCCTCAGATCAGCAGGAATCCAGTTCTACACGGTGATGCATCACCAGCTGGTGTTTCCTCACCAGTAAAACCTGGTCCAGGTCTCTGCGGTCCTCAGATCAGCAGGAATCCAGTTCTACACGGTGATGCATCACCAGCTGGTGTTTCCTCACCAGTAAAACCTGGTCCAGGTCTCTGCGGTCCTCAGATCAGCAGGAGTCCAGTTCTACATGGTGATGCATCACCAGCTGGTGTTTCCTCACCAGTAAAACCTGGTCCAGGTCTCTGCGGTCCTCAGATCAGCAGGAGTCCAGTTCTACACGGTGATGCATCACCAGCTGGTGTTTCCTCACCAGTAAAACCTGGTCCAGGTCTCTGCGGTCCTCAGACCAGCAGGAATCCAGTTCTACATGGTGATGCATCACCAGCTGGTGTTTCCTCACCAGTAAAACCTGGTCCAGGTCTAGGTCCATCTGGCGTAGTGCTGATTTACCCCGTAAAACCCGGTCTCTGCTCCGTATCTCGGACCTCCAGGTCCGATTGAACAGAAACTACGGACCTCGTCCGTGGTGAATCACCATGTATCTCTGCAGCTGATGATGATGGCTCAAACTCTTTGTCCTGTCTCCTGTCTCTGCAGTGGCGTTGAAGACCCGGCCCCCCAGCAGCACCAAGCAGAGGACGGACCCACCGAGTGGAGGTTCAGGTGGTGGGATTGCTGAAGGCGAGCAGCTGCTGCAGGTCGGTGGAAACGTCTTCGTACGCTCATGCTCATCATCGTGTTTAGTTTCCTGTCTTCATATAGTCAAGCTGTAATGAAGTTGACCATGAGACCCCCCCTCAGCTGGGGCTCTGGTTATTTCCATCCTTCCTCCGCTTGTTTCAGCACTAATGGAGCGGAGGAGGCTCTGCACAGCAGGACAGGAGTGCAAATGCTTCCCTGGACTTACAGACATGTCTGCTTTTAGCTGACCACAGTCGCTGTCGTCCCCCCCCCTCCCCCGGCTGACCCCGAACACAACTTCAGTTTAAGCAGAGCTTTGGTATGTCTACTTCCTGCTACAGGAGGCTGTGCAGCCTGTCCATTCGTTTTTCACCCACAACTTCGGATTCTCGGGTTCATTGCTAAAGGTCATCTCAACCCTAAACTTGGGCTGGGCGATATTCCATTTAGTAATATCCCGATATTTTATGGCATGTCACGATACACGATATATATCTTGATATTTTACCTTAGCCTTGAGTTAATGCTTTGATGCATATAATCACATCAGTAAGATGATTCTGTGTCTACATTAAACATTACTGTTCATACACGCATGCTGATTTTAAACATTAATTCCAAACGGGTTAAATCATAACTCAACAAACTGATCAAAACTGTATTGAACAGTTAAAGCAGTGCAATAAACCATGTAATTGTAAAAACAAAACAAAGTGCCTACTACTACTGTTATGCCTTTTGGTAAAAGAAAAAGATAAGTAGTTCATGATGTGAATTATTAACATTAAAAAAGGGATTAAATAAGTTGATAGTTGCTAAAAGTAAGTTATTTCATGCTAATACAGTTAAAAGGATAGGATTTCGGATCTAATTAGTGTGATACAGTTTTTTCTTAAAGGGATATTGTGTAAGTTCTCCTGTGTTTTATTCACAAAAACTGATTATTTGGTTCAAAAGTGTTTTTTCATTAATCAGTAATCACTCCCATCAACAAACTGAAGTGCTCCTCTAAGTTCTAAATTTGCCGTTCATATCATTCATTTACACATCGAGCGGGGCGGCTCGGTGGGGGCTGCCATGTCGTATCGCCATGTTTTTGCGTTCGGGAGAAGCGTGACAGCAGGAAAACACAGAAACTCACCGGACACACCGGAGTTTTCAGCTCAGTTCGAGGTAATGCCTTTGAAAAGTCACCGCGCTGCAGTGGGAGAAACCAGCGTCTCACTGATGCTGCGTTCACGTGCAGTCGGGCAGACGGCCGTTGGTAACAAACCAGATGTCATTTTAATCAATGAAGCCGAGCGAAAGACGGTAAAACATGGGTCAGGGAAAACAATACGACATCGCCATGACAACCGAACAGATGTGGACTGATGTCACTGTAACTGACGGACCACATCTTCACATAGAGGCCGGTGATAACTTTACATGCAGCGGATGTCGTCGGTCTGCCCGGTTTCACGCGAATGCAGCATGAAAAGTACGAGGGAGCTGCTCCCGATTACACAATGTCCCTTTAAAAAGCTCTTTGTTAAAACATATGCTCAGTTATGCCACCGAGTGAGTGCTCTCTCCTCAACGAGAATCTTTGTTGCTTTTTCTCCGGCAATATTGCAAGCTAGTTATCAGAGAAACCAGTGTGGAAACAACTCGTATGCACCAAATGTGTTCTACACGCCTGAGCCCCAGAAAACTTCATCTTTGTAAGTATTGTGCTGTGTACGTGTGTTAATTACAGTAGTTACTTGGTTGAAATTCTTCACTGGGCACATGACATAGCACGTAGCACACACTATGTACGCAACTAGGAGCGCCTGTTTTATCTCTGTGCACAGCAGTGTAGTGAGACGGGGAGTGAGAAAGCAATTGAACACTTGAATACTGTATGACGACTATAGGCATTTTCTATATCCCGAAGGGGACTGGCCACGATACCTCGACTATATTCGATATATTGCCCAGCCCTACCGTAAACCAGTGGATAATGCACGCTTGAATATTTACACTCTTCCATATGCCCTACTGCCATTTCAAGTTTTGTTTGCCTCCAGCAAACCTTTTACTCAAAGATTCTTCAGGAGATGATGGAGCACATACGCCTGTCCGTACCAGAGATACATCGTCCAGCTGTTGCCGAGGCTGCCACAGCCTCAGAGCCACAAGCGTTGGCCTCTCCTGCAACAGAAAACCAGTCTGATTCTTCTCCAATGTCAGGTTTTCCGCCAAGGTCCACCACCAGCACAGGAGTGCAAGAAGGGGAGAGACGATCCACATGACACAAAGTGACCTAAATCCTCCTGAAGTCCAACATTATGTGGTGGAGCACGTGGTCAGGAGTGGAGATGGCTCCTCGCATTTTCCATCCCATCAATTACGAACCTTCTCTGGGAAAGTGCTAAGGCCGGTGCATGAAATGGATTATGAGACATAGCAGTCTGGCGTTGAGAAAATCTTGAAGGACCCCTCCCTCTCTGACTTTCAGCGTACCCAGTTGATCTGTGATATTATCCTGGCCCCTGCAGCTGACATTGTTAAACATCTCAGCCCTGACACTGCACCGGAGGTCTATATATGTCAGCTCGACTCAGCATATGGTGCTGTTCAAGATGGTGATGAGCTTTATGCCAACTTTCTGGATATGTACCAAGATGCTGGAGAAAAACTATCGACCTACCTGCAACGTCTTCAAGTTGCTTTGCACCATGCTGTAAAGAGAAGAGGTGTACCTGTGAGGGATGTGGACAATTGCCTTTTGACCGAGTTCTGTAGGGGATGTTGGGACAATACAGATGCTGGCATAAAAAAGTTCCCTTTTCTGCCGACTGTCTGCCACTTACCAGCGACTTATCTGCTAATTCAATCGCACAGAGAAACGCCTGTGTGCCCAGGGGAAACGATTTCAGAGCATAAATGAATGCCCGGAACAAGGATGTTTCCACACGCCAAGTTCGGACACCATGCGTGATGACGTAGTCCAGTAAAAGCGCACTATTACTGCACCACTTCTGGCAGAAAAAGGCGGAGCTTTTTCATGCCCGCATCTGTAATCTTATTGTGGAGTTGCAGTTAAAGCAGATGAACCCACCTTTCACTTTCAGAACTCTTGCTGTTACTCCATACATAAGAGGATCAAGATGCAGCTAAGGCAGTTTGGATGAAACAGCACCTGGGCACAACAAAGCCTAAAGTCACAAGTCAAGCACACTTCGTACACCCAAAGGAAGAGACCAATGGGCTTTATGCACATCTCTCCAGTGCTTCCTGAACTTAATACTGCACTTTTGTTTCCTGTCTTAGCATGACTGGATGAACTGATTAATTCAGGTGTGTCTGATCATTTGCTGAGGTCAGACACACCTGGATTAATCAGTTCATCCAATCATGCAAGACAGGAAACAAAGGTGCAGTATTAAGTTCAGGAAGTACTGGAGCTGTGCATAAAGCCCATTTGTGTGCTGCTCTGACGACGGTTACTAAGCAGTTGACTGATCAAATGTCTGCCATTCAGAAAAAACTTGCTATACTGACGGCAAGCAAGAGTGGAAGTTTGGCAACCCCCTGCAGTGAAGATATTTGAGAGACCAAAGCCTACCCCAAGATCAGCTCACGCAAAGCCTGGTTTTTGTTTTACATTGGAGAAGACGGTCGCATCAAGCCACAATGCCAGAACAACCCAAATCCATCACTTGTAAGCACAAAAAGAAGACAACACAACAGTAAACAGAAGTGGCAAAAGCACTGGACAGTTAAAATAGTCTCAGCTCCTGCTGAGGGACAAGTGGGAGTTGTGCTGGACTAAACCTGTCTCATAAATGAGAAACCTGTCCAGTGTGCAAACATAAACTCCAATTCAAAAACAAAGAAGTTATCCAAGGGATTAATAGGTTCCATATGTACAGCAGAGGTCAAACATGCCGATGTCTCCTTGATACTGGCTCTCAAGTAGCCACAATCCCGGTGTCATTCTACAACAAATATCTGTCAGCTCAACCCATTCATTCACTAAACGAACTAATCCAGATTGAAGGCACTGCAGGTCAAAATGTCCCTTATCTCGGTTATGTTGAAACAGCTATTACTTTCCCAGAGGATTTCCTTGGGAGCAAGTTTTCCATCAACACTTTGGTGCGTGTCGTTCCAGATGTTTGATCTAGGTTCCCGACATCTGTTTTAATTGGCATGAACACCCTTGAAGCCTTATATGAGCAGTTTTCCAGCAGTGATTCTTCTGCCTTAAAGCCCAGTCTGCATGGGTACAAGGCAGTACTGCAAACTCTACAGCTGACCCAGAATAATCCTGAAGCTCATATGTCCAATACTGTATGGGTCACACTTTCCAGCCTGACTCCAGTGCTCATTCCAGCAGGTCGCACTGTTGTAGTTGAAAGCTCAGCAAAGATGTCCACTCACACAACCACCCAGTCTGCTATCATTCAGCACCCGGATTCAGGCCTGCCGGGTGGCCTGTGTGTGAGCAGCTGCTTGGTTACCTTGCCATCTCACTCGCCCCATAAAGTTCCAGTTGTGGTCACCAATAAATCAGAGCAGGACGTCTTCATCCCCACATTTGCTGTGATTGCTGACATTGACACCTATGTCTGTACCCTCTCAAGCCATCAAGTGGTCACTGAACCATCAAAGACAACTGATCTGACCTTCAATTTTGGCAACAGTCCAATTCCACCAGGGTGGCAAGAGAAAATCACAGCTAAACTGAATGCCGTGCTGGAAGTATTTTCACATCATGATCTCGATTTCGGATGCACAAGCCAGGTCAAGCATAATATTAATCTTCATGACAATACACCTTTCAATCATCAGGCACGACCTTTTCACCCACATGACATTGAAGCTGTTCGAAGACACCTTCAGGAGCTTTTTCGTGCTGGTGTGATTAGGGATTCGCAATCACCCTTCTCATCACCAGTTATGGTCATGAAGAAGAAAAATGAAGACATCAGACTGTGTATCGATTACAGGAAGTTGAATCTACGGACAATAAAGGATGCTTACCAATTACCTAATCTGGAGAAGTCTTTTTCAGCTTTAAGTGGTGCCAAGTGGTTCTCAGTAGCGGTCTTGAAATCAGGCTATAATCAAATTGATATGCATAAAGAGGACAAGGCCAAAACTGCTTTTGTCACACCCTTGGAATTCTGGGAATTTAATAGAATGCCCAAGGAGTCACGAATGGACCCTCAACATTCCAGCGCCTAATGGAGAAATGCATGGAGAGTCTGCATCTTAAGGATGTCCTTGTGTTCACTGATGATCTGTCACCTTGGAGGAGCATGAACGGCGCCTGCTGCCAGTTCTAAACAAGCTCAAAGAGTATGGGCTCAAACTCTCTCCAGACAAGTGCAAGTTCCTGCAAACTTCTGTCTGGTACTTGGGTCACGTGGCGTCAGAGAAAGACGTGGAGATGGATCCTGACAAGGTCGCTGCTTTGAAATCCAGGCCAGTTCCGCGCAATCGGAAGACCTTGCGCTCATTCCTTGGATCCGCAGGCTACTATCGGTGCTACATAAAGGGTTATGTGGCCATTGTGAAGCCACTAAACGACCTTACCCGAGGCTATCCATCTGCCCGGAAAACATCAAAGATCAAGGCTACCAACCCTCCTTTTGATCCAAAGCATTGCTTTGGTGCTCGATGGAATGCCAGAGCGCGTTTACAACACTCATTGGACGACTTACCACTGCTCCTGTGTTGGGATTTGCCAGTCCTGTGCTGCCATATATTCTCCACACAGATGCCAGCACCACAGGACTTGGAGCAGCCCTTTACCAGGAACAGGATGGACAATTGCAAGTCATTCCTTTTGCCAGCAGAGAGTTGTCACAGAGTGAAAGCCGCTATCTCGCACATAAGCTAGAGTTTCTGGCACTTAAATGGAGCGTGACGGAGAAGTTCCAGGATTACCTGTACGGGGCAAGTTTTACATTAGTTACCGACAGCAATCGTCTTACTTATCTCCCAACAACAGCAAAGTTGGATGCCACCAACCATCATTGGCTGGCTGCTCTCTCGACGTTTTCCATTTTTTTTTCTCTTTTTCTTTCTAACTTGTCCTGTCCAGCATCGTAGCAATCAGAAAGATGATCTCGTTGCTTTATTGTGTTGAACAGATTTGCTTTGCTAAGGGGAGCTTTATGAACACAAGGCTCCCCTCGATATCCTGTTTATTAATTTTATTTCTTTAATTAAACATTTGTTTATAACAGCATTTTACATCGTATTGCTGGGCTTGACAAGAGAAAAATGAAAGTTAACAGAAGCAATGATAGAAAGTGGAACAAAGATAAAGGAGTGAGGAAGAGAGAGAGAGAGGACAGAGAAAAAAAATGAATACACTTACACAGTTCACTGGTGCATCTATACAGAAACCCCTAAAGAACACAAACACCATGTGGAGATGTTTTGTGTGAATAAAGTAATGTATTCCAGAGAGATGCACTCTTGAATGTTCGTGGAGGTGGAACACTGTTGAAAATTAATTTGGCACACCCAGTATTTGTTGGTACACCCATGTTTTTCTGGCTACGCCAGTAGTATGGGCTCTCCATTCTGCACATCAACGAGGAGGAAACTGATGCCACAGCTCCACAAATCTCTCCTCCGTTTCACCGGAGAGCAGATGCATCTCTCCCCCTTTCCTCCATTGTTGTTTGTGTACCGGCGCTCCTGAGCGTCTCTCTGGTGGAAGCAAGTGGCGCACTGTCCTTCTCTTGGTCGATATGTAGGGACATGTCGCAGGACATGTCACACTAGGCGGACAAAACCAAAAAACTCTGACACGCCAGTCTTTCAGTGTTGTAGTGAAGCATTGCAGACGCTAAATCGCTGATTATGTCACACTACACGGAGTGAAGATTCAACATTTTGCAATTCGACAACGCAGAATTGGGCACCACAGAGAACGACTGTCTATGACGTCTCTGTCGGGCCAAAATTGGGCTAGATTTGTGTAGTCTGGTCCTGGCTTTAGGCCAGGTGCCTTAGACCCGGATCAATTGGATGGCAAGCTACAGATCCAGGCTCAGAGCCTAGGAAATCCCCTGCTGCAGCCTACTTCCTGCTACAGTTTGGTAGGAGGCTGTGCAGCCTGTCCCTTTCCTCTTTCTCCCACAACTTTGGATTCTCGGGTTCATTGCTTAAGGTGATTTCAACCCTAAACCAGTGGATTATGCGCTTGAACATTTACACTCTCTTCCATATGCCCTACGGACATTTCAAGTTTTTTTTTTGCCTCCAGAAAACCCTTTACTCAGAGAACCAGGAGAAAAGAAAAAGGAATGAACTGTGCACATTGAACTAAACCGGTGTTGTGAGCTACAGATGAAAAAGTTCCCCTTTCTGCCACTGCCCAGTCACTTACCAGCCACTTACCAGCAACTTGTCTGCTAATTCAGTCGCACAGAGAAGCGCCTGTGTGTCCAGGGGAAAAGATTTCAGAGCATAAATGAAAGCCTGAAACAAGGACCTTTCCACATGCCAAGTTTGGACACCGTGCATGATGACGTATTCGCGGGACAAATTGTTCCGCCAGTGATAGTGCAGTAATAGTGCACTATCACTGCACCACTTCTGGCAGAAAAAGGTGGAACTTTTTCATGCCCGCATCTGTAAGCTGCAGTTTTGTACATATATTTTATGTTTATGGTTGTCATTGCATTCTCACTTTAATATATCTACAACATGTTTACAGCAGAAATAAAAATATGTTTATTTCTGCTGTAAACATGTTTATTTCTGCTGTGAAGTTGGTCCATCAGAGATTTCCAACCCTAGTCCTCAAGGCACACTATCCTTTTTTTTTTTTTTTTTTTTTTTCTACTTGTCCTGTCCAGCATCAAAGCAAGCAGAATGGAAATCTGATTGCTTTATTCTGTTGAACAGTTTTGCTTTATCAAGCGGAGCTTTATGAATATAAGGCTCCACTTGATATCATGTTTATTCATTTTATTTCTTTATTTAAACATTTGTCTATTACACCATTCCATTTCATACTGCTGGGCCTGACAAGGGAGAAATGAAAGTTAACAGAGGTAATGATAGAAAGTGAAACAGAGAGAGAGGAGTAAGGAAGAGGAAGAGAGAGAGGGAGAGAAAACATGAATCCACTTACACAGTTCACTGGTACATCTGTACAGCGATCCCTAAACAACCAAGGTCTCTGTTGGAAAACAAAACAAGCAATCCCCTACAGGAGGACCTGCAGGTGGCTTAAATATCCTCAGATCATACAAACACACGCAGAACTACGCAGAGAAGAGGTACAACCTAGTCATCGCAATGGGAAGTAGAGAAGAGGTACAACCTAGTCAGCGCAATGGGAAGTAGAGAAGAGGTACAACCTAGTCAGCGCAATGGGAAGTAGAGAAGAGGTACAACCTAGTCATCGCAATGGGAAGCAGTGTCACAGTGTCAACATGCATAATAAAGGGTCTCCGTGGTGATACAGTCATGCAGATGCAGCCTCGTCTCTGCAAGGAGGAGGAAGCCCGCAAAGCTCACGACCCAGGCCCCCAGCAGCCACCCAGAGGCCCAGATCCCAGCTACCCCCCCCCCAAAGAGCGGACATGCATCCCCCGAAGGGCGGCAAAAGGCGGCCCCAGCCGGAGCCCCCCGCAGTCCGGGGGCCCAGGCCCCAGCGGACCAAGACCAGCAGCTGCCGACCCCACCGGGCGCCGGGCGTCCCCCGGAGCGGAGACAGCGCCGGGCCCAGGGCCCAAGCGCCCAGGAGCAGCCACCCCCCCCCCCGGACCCGGGCGGCCCAACCGAAACCCAGGAGGACCGGACCCCCCAGACGACGCCCCCCCAGGGCAGGCCAGCCCCCACCCCAAAGTCCCTGCCCCATACACCTGACACCAGGGCGCCACCACCTCTACCACCCCCTACCCCGCCACCACGCTCACACACACACTCCCCACACACCTACCCCAACACTAGGGCTGAAAGATATACCGTCACCGCCCCCACATCGAGACACAGGCACCCAAGACATCAATACCGCAAGAGCAACCACACACAAGATACAGATCCCCCCGCGCCCACCCCGCATACAAAGCCCCGGAAGCCACAAACAAAACCGCACCCCCCACCAAAGCGCCCGGCCCCCAACCAACCCGCAGCCACACCGCACCACACCGACACCAAGATGCCCGGCACACTATCCTGAAGACTTTCCATTTTGCTCTGCTAAGACACAGCTGATTCACATTAAATGGATCTCTGACGAGCTCTGCACCAGTCTGCTACTGACCCATTAATGTGAGTCAGCTGTGTTTCAACAGGGCAACATGGAAAGTCTTCAGGATAGTGTGCCTTGAGGTCCAGCGTTGGGAAATCCCTTGTCTTTTTAACATGGAAGGCTATGGGGATTTGCTCTGTTTTGGAGCCCTTGGTGGATGGAGAAAGAACTACCATTAAAAACTTCACTTACTGGTTTCACACTTGTTCACTGGACTTCCCCTTGATCCTGTCATTGGGTCCCGCCTCTGTGCTGCTGCATTCAGGTGCAGGCAGACGTCTGACAGCAGAGCGTCTTCAACATGTGCTCCCGTGACGACCTGGCTCGTGGGTGCAGTTACCTGGAGCACCAGTCACGAGTCTCATTTCTTAATCTTGCCTCAAGTCCCTTTAAGATTTAAGTAATAATTGGGCAAAATTAGAACAATTCAAAGGTAGTTTAGTTTTTGTTTGGTTTTGTTTTGTTTTACATTTGAACAGCCTGCTATTCTGACTTGTCATTCTGTTATTATTGCACTGTTATTGTGTTTACTGTTTACAGTATCCATTAAATAATTTGTCCTTTTCAAATAAAAAAAGTTTGCCTATGCTATTGTTGAATTAAATCAAATATGAAACTTAATAAAGTGTAAAAAGTTGTAATTGAACTTTTTAATAGTTCATTCCATCAGCAGTATCAGCTCTCCAGCTGTTTCAATTGTGTCTCAACTGCACTCAGTATTTTTATTCTATGGGTACAGTTGAGACAAAAACATACCTCTTGTTTTTGATTAATTGTGAAAATTATAAATTACTTATGGATATTACTTCTTCATTATTTTTTAGTACACAAATAGAAGATGCATTTTGTAAAAAAATCTTCTGTCCAGACCCTTTAATGTCTATTTTTTGCGTGGAAATGAGAGGAGCGAAAACTGTCTCAGCTATACTTAGTCTACCCTATATCGCTGTATTAGTTATGCAAATGTTTTTCTTTTTTTTTTTTTTTTGGAATGACCCTTCTGCACCTCGATTGACAACAAAGGTGTCATCTGATTATTTAAACTATCTGGAATACTTCTACAAAGAAATCATAAATTTTCAACCAATGTTCAACATTTCTAACCAGTGTTTGTCAGCTCCATCACTGAGCTACACCTGATAAACATGTTTCAGTACTAAAAATAAGGTGTTTGATAAGAAATAAACATTCTGACAAATTAGGGTAAAAATACCGGGATATATATTGTATATCGTCATCTAAAACAACTATAACATGATCTGATATTTGGTCCCTATCTCTGTTAGCAGAGAGATTCCTGTTTCATTTCAGACAGCGAGCCATGAATTATACAGAGCTGCTGAAGCATCCATTATTAACGGGGGGGGGGGGTTAATTACCTCTGCAGGATGGTCAGCTGGAGATGATTGTCTCTGTGTGGAAACATCACATGATGTAAACGACCAGAAAACGTCGCTCCTGTCTGACACCAGCTCCATCTTCCTGCATGTGTTGCAGGATAGAGTCTCTGATCAGACCTGCACGTCCGCGTTAGGCCTGGCCAAAAATCCATTGAATGAATTCACATTTTTTGTTGCAGGGAATTTAAAAATAAGTAAATCAAGTTTTTGCGTAACGGCGTATTTTTGGCTACCCGGAGCTTCCAAAAGCGTTAGTTTCACATTGCAGTTTAATTGTTGCATTTAAAGGATGCACTTGCACTATTATGATATACAGTATTAACATTACATAAGTGGTTATTTTGGTCTCGGTAAAGTCAACAATAATATCGTTTATAGTCAATAATACAGTATGTGGGACAATGTATTGTCCAGCAAAATTTGTTATCATCCCAGGCCTAGCCCGAATCGTTTATCTGGTTCATGCATTATTAGTATTTTTGTTTTTTTTTTAGCTCTGCTTTTTAGTTCAGGAACAAACTAAGCTAAATAAAGCCCCGTTAATTCTCTGTTCGTAGCCCAGGACTTTTCAGGATCTGCAAACCAGTCAGACTGGCTGGTGTTTTATTTGCTTCTCTGGTATCAAAAATACCAGAAACAGACAAAACTCTGACAGACTTCAATCTCCAGAGGTTCGTCTGCTGGTGGAGTAAAGTCCTGGTGGTAGACAGACTCGTTTACAGCGGCTGATCTTCATCGTGAGTTCATTGGATTCATCGTGAGTTCACTGGATTCATCGTGAGTTCACTGGATTCATCGTGAGTTCATTGGATTCATCGTGAGTTCACTGGATTCATCGTGAGTTCACTGGATTCATCGTGAGTTCACTGGATTCATCGTGAGTTATGATTCATCGTGAGTTCACTGGATTCATCGTGAGTTCACTGGATTCATCGTGAGTTCATTGGATTCATCGTGAGTTCACTGGATTCATCGTGAGTTCACTGGATTCATCGTGAGTTCACTGGATTCATCGTGAGTTCACTGGATTCATCGTGAGTTCACTGGATTCATCGTGAGTTCATTGGATTCATCGTGAGTTCACTGGATTCATCGTGAGTTCATTGGATTCATCGTGAGTTCATTGGGACTCATTTACTATGGCTGATCTTCGTTGTGAGTTTACCGGGACTCATTTACGGCCGCCAATCTTCATCGTGAGTTCATTGGATTCATCGTGAGTTCATTGGGACTCCTTAACAGTGGGCTGATCTACATCGTGAGTTCATTGGGACTCCTTAACAGTGGGCTGATCTACATCGTGAGTTCATTGGGACTCCTTAACAGTGGGCTGATCTACATCGTGAGTTCATTGGGTTCATCGTGAGTTCACTGGGACTCATTTACAGCGGCTGATCTTCATCGTGAGTTCATTGGGACTCCTTAACAGTGGGCTGATCTACATCGTGAGTTCATTGGGACTCCTTAACAGTGGGCTGATCTACATCGTGAGTTCATTGGGACTCCTTAACAGTGGGCTGATCTACATCGTGAGTTCTTCCAGCAGCAGCTTCCCGATGAGCTTGACAGGAAATGAGGATGACTGTTTTAGCACGTGTGTCTGATCAGATGAAGGCTCTATTCTCACTGAGGGTGTAAACATCATCATCTTCGTGGCTGAGGTGGAGGAAGATGCCATCTTAGATTTTAGCTCGGTCAGGACGGGGTGTCATCACCTCCTCCAGGAGCCCTCAGGCTCTGTGGAGCGATGAAGGTGTTAGTCATCCAGAAGTGACCTCCTTCTCCTTCCTCCACCTTCTCTAACGTCCACACGGCTTCATCTTTCCCTCCTCATCTTCAGCTGGAACTCTGCCGTCCCTGTCTCTGTCAGCCGTGTCCCGTCCTCAGATGTCCCACGCTGGTGGACAAGTGTCCATGCACAAAGCTGCTATAATATCAGTATTTTCTCAGCTTTCTTTTTCATAAACTATCTAAAGAACATCTGTCCTGCTCCAAACCTTTAAATTTCAGTTTGAATGCTTGAATTGAATTTTATTTTTGTTTATTGTTTTTATTGGGGTCTCCATTAGCTGGCCATTTGATGGCCACCAGTCTTCCTGGGGTCCCTTGAAAGACAAGAAAAAGGAAGGGGGGGGAGCAACACTAAACTACCATACAGAAAAAAAGGGCTCTGAAGCAGCTGCTTCACTGGTCGTCTCTACGGTTTTTCCCTGTACCAGCCTGACTATGACCGAAATATTGTTTCCACACAGAGATCGTATTTGGCAACCTGCAATGGCGGCGTGTATTGGCTTATAGACGTAAATAAAATGCCATTATCGAACCCGTCAAAATTTATTTTATAATTATTTTTAGGCTAAATATAATTTTTCTGGGAAATGTTGTACTTTCATTCTGTACACCCCCAAACGACCTGTGGAGGTATTATTTTTTTTAAAATATAGCTTTTAGTAAAAATGTTCCATATTCAACCTTTAAATGCTGCTCTTAAAACTCAGATGGTGTCACTTTAGAAGTGAAAGAATGTTTTTTTTAATTAAAAAATTGTAAAAAAACAAACAGCAGGATTCTATTTTAAAATATTTTCTTTGTTTTCTTTCTCGTTCAAACAATGTGGCAGAAAAAAACAAACAGCTTTGATGTTAGATTTTAGTGAACTTGTTCATTAAACTTTTGTATCTATGTGTGTGTGCTCTGTGCTTACAACTCCGCATGTACACCAGCAGTTATGACGTGTCGTCATGTAAATCATACCAGTAACACCAGACTATTTATTTTCTAACCTGCTCTTGAGTAAGTGAGCATTTAAATGACTTCTGTTGTGACCTGGTCCATTGCTGAATTTATTCAAAGACTGTAGAAGATTTATTTCAGAGTACATGCGTCGTGACGTCGCACGTACTCTGTTCAAACATTCTGTTAAACATGGCAGCGACCGCAGTCTTAGCATTAGCTGCTAATGTGAAAGTAATACTCTGCTAAATAGTGAACAGACGAACGTAATCCATAGCTGAACAAAATAACTTGTATTTGACATCAGCTTAGGCTCTGAGAAGCTTAGTTTGAACAGGAGGTACAGAACCGATCTCTCAGTTGTGTAGGTATGTTAAGATCTCGCCGAGTATCGTTAAATCACGCGAGACTAGAGTCACTTCACCAGAAAAGCAAACTTATTTTTTAAAAATCGATCTTTTAACTTATGAATCGATCTTACATCGATTAAGCTTGAATCGATTAAAATCGTTTAATAGATTTTTTTAGACCCACCCCTAAAAATGGCAGCGTCGTGAGGACGGCGTAGGGGTGTAGGACCCCGACCCTCATCGTCCCGTCGCTCCTCAGCTCGTCCACTCCGACCAATTACAAGATGAAAGTATGTGTTTTGTCTCTGCAGGCTCTGAACGGCTTTGTGCTGGTGGTGACGGCTGAGGGAATCATCTTCTTCTGCTCCAGCACCATCCAGGACTACCTCGGCTTCCACCAGGTGCTGGTCCAGGTGTCCCAAAACCCCTCTGTCTCCTGTTTTCCTCCGTTCAAAGCTTCTGTTTCTGACAGCTTCTGCTCCTTGTGATGAACAGCTTAGACCCTTTAGTTTTATGTGAGCTGGAGTGTTGGGGGTTCTCAGCAAACCGGACTGTGAGAGCAGCAAGTGAAGGCATCACGCTGAGCAGTTGGAGGACCGTCAGGACATACGGAGCCAGACCTTTAATCCAATTATCATCACAATGAAGCTCGGCTTCCTGCAGCCTGATCTCATTTTAGAGAATGTGGTTATCAATTTAGCCATTAGTCTGCCTGAAACACGCACATGCAGCATGTATATATACATATACATGTGTGAGTGTGGATCACACAGACCCCTCCCCGTTGCTTCTGGATCAGGTGTGATCACCACCTTTCTCCCTGCATCTCCCCGTCCTCCTGAGGCCCGTCACCTCCTGTTTACCAAACAAACCCAAACCTGAAGCGCCACGTAGCCTCAGTCTATCATGTGCGGAGACGTGGGCTGGTCTGGCTGCTGTATGCATGCACATTAACCTCATAGTGATGAAATGTAAATCCCGCCGCCGCTTTGTGTTGCACCGTCTCTGCAGCGCCACCGTTGCCTCGGTGGTCAGTCATGATTACCTCAATGCTGCTAGCATGCAAAGCAGCATGGACAGAAAACGTTGGACAGTCGTCTAAGGTACGGTAGGTATGTTATCTGGAGGTCTCAAAGTTATCCTGTATACATATATATATATATATATATATATATATATATATATATATATATATATATATATATATATATACACATATACATATATGTGTGTGTGTATAGTTCCACATCGGTGCATTCATGTAAACTGTGATTGATCTACAAACACTGGTTTTATTAACCGACAATCTGGAATATGAAACCCAACTCTCGTTAATAATAAATGGTCAATTCAAGGAACAAGTAAGGTTGTCCTAAGTAAAGTAGGACTAAGTACTAAGTAAAGTAATGCTAGGAACGAGTAAGGTAGTCACGAGACTTAGTAAAGTAATCTTTAGAACAAGTAACAGGGCTCCAGACTAACTTTCAGCACTGGTTGCACTCGTGCTCCTAACTTTGTAATTTGGGCGCACCAGCAAAAAGTTTAGGTGCACCTCATTGTTTGCAGCATCGCTGTATGCAGCTCATTTTAATCCAGTTTAAGGATTTTCTTTTAATCATTTTACATAGACAGTGATGGTTATTGAAGTTATCATGAACAATAATGAGGTTTTAGAAAACTGTTTATCTTTAATGTTGTCAGAAAACAAAACATTTTTAGGGGGAAGCTTCAGTGAACTTGAAACTAAACATTTCAAACTGAAATGTCTCGAGGCTGTGAAGCTTCAGGATGGGCATATCGATACCCTGGAGTCGCCACTCCGATACCAGACAGATAGAATATCTGAATCAATACTTTTTTGAGTATTCCGATACCACAGATACAAAATATGCATTTGTTTCCACATCTGAGAGTTTAGAAATGAAATGATGTGATAGCAGCCAGATTCCAGCTTCTGTGTTACACGATGTCATGATGATGCTGCTACTGTTAGTGTCTAAATAGTGTCCAAAGAAGTCAGAGAGATGCAGAAATGTTACTGATGAGTAAATGCACGTACTCTGTGGAAATTCCAGAAATAAAGTCCGGGTTAAAAGAAACAAAAGTTTTTCTTTTAATAACCCTTGGTCACCCTGCTATTTTCTCTGGCCACCCTGTGGCCACCTCTAAAAAGAATTTCTGCGGGCACCCCTGGAGTAAAGTTATCCTAGGAATGACTACTAGGAGTAAAGTCGTCTTAGGAATGAGTAAAGTAATCCTACGACAAAGTAAAGTAGTCCTAGGAATGAGTAAAGTAAGACTAGGAAAGAGTAAAGTAGTCCAAAGAATGAGTAAAGTAATCCTACGACAAAGTAAAGTAGTCCTATAAATGAGTGAAGTAATCCTATGACAAAGTAAAGTGGTCCTAGGAACCAATCAATCAAACTTTATTTATATAGCACTTTTCATACAAATAAAATGCAACGCAAAGTGCTTAACAAAAATAAAAACAATAAAAAAACATGAAAACCCCCGTTGCTCCCACCCCCCCACAAAAAGACCCACATACACATACACGAGCACACCTGCATGCACACACCCATGCACGCACACACACACAGAGCACCCAGCAAGACAGTCCTATACGGTGACAGGTACGGTAACGTAGCAAAGCACTGAGGATCCAGGCGAGGAAAAACCACCTATAGGCGTGCGTCCACGTTGAGAGGCGCCACAGTCCAAAGCCACAGGGAGCGCTGCCAGAGAGACCCCCCTGAACCAAACATGACCAGGGAAAGCCCCACACATGGTGTGGAGTCCCCCCAGTCCTCCAGCACTGAAAACTGCTAAAGCAGCTCAGCACGGCAGATTTTATTTTTTCCTCCTCTTCGTCGTCCTCCTCCTCTCTGACGAAGCTGGTCATTAAAGGCTACTCCGCGGCAACTGATGTCAGGTGGTGCTAAAGAGGCTAGCTTAGCAGCTAGCAGCCTCTGTAGATCACGTCAGTAACAGAGATAAAACCAAAATCACGTACTGTGGAGAGCGCGCTCTGTAGCCGCTTCTAGTGAGAATAGAGAGCCCGCACTCAAGGACGAAGCCACTTTCACTCTCCGGAGTTTCTGGCACCCTTTAACTGAGGTCGTATTCCAATACCTGTTTTAACATGAAAAAGTGGGATTTCCGGGTGATGACTCCTTTAAACACGAATAAAAGAACCTTAAAATCGATCCTGAAGCACACGGGGAGCCAATGCAGTGATTTTAAAATTGGTCTAATGTGTTCCCGCCCTCTGGTGCAGAACTTGTGCTGCTGAGTTCTGGAGTAATTGTAAACTGGAGATAGACTTTTTGGGAGGAGCAGAGAGCAGGGCATTACAGTAGTCCAGATGACAGGAGATAAAAGCATCAGCACCTCCGTGTTGGGAACGAGATAGGAACGGGCGGACTCTGGCCATGTTCTTAAGATGATAAAAACCTATTCTTGTAACGTTTTTATGTGTGGAATAAAAGTAAGCTCAGAATCTAGAATGACGCCCAGGTTCTTAACAGTCTGTGATGGTTTAGAATCTTGTAATCTTGGTAAAAGTTTCTCTTGCCCTCAGGACCGATAACCAAGACCTCTGTTTTGTCCTGGTTGAGTTGTAGGAAATTCTCTGCCATCCATGACTTAATATCTAAAATACAGTTTAAAAGGGCATCAATTGGCCTTGTGTCATCAGGAGACACAGCAATGTACAGCTGCGTATCATCCACGTAGCTGTGGAAGCTGATGCCGTGTCTCCTGATGACGTCCCCAAGTGGAAGCATAAATAGATTAAAAAGAACTGGACCTAAAATTGACCCTTGTGGAACTCCATACTTAATTTCATGCTTTCTGGAGAATATATATCCATACTTACAAAGAAATGTCGATCTGTGAGATAAGAACTGAACCATTTAAAAACAGTACCAGAGAGGCCGACCAGGTTTCTAAGTCTGTTTAGTAAAATGTGATGGTCTACTGTATCGAAGGTGACACGAAGATCCAGTAAAACCAAGACTGTAAGTCAATGCATAGCTGCGTTGTACCTGATGTCATTTAAAATCTTTAAAAGGTCTGTCTCAGTAGTGTGGTTCGTCCTAAAACCAGATTGAAATTTCTCCAAAATATTTTTTCCATTTAAAAAATTGTTTATTTGGTTAAAAGCTATATTTTCTAAAATCTTACTTAAGACTGGTAAGTTGGACACTGGTCTGTAATTACTAAGATGATTAGGGTCTAAATAACTTCTTCAGAAGGGGCTTCACCACCGATGTTATACAGGCAGTGGGGAAGACACCCGTCTGGAGAGAGCAGTTCATAATATTTAAAATCTGTTCCTCAGAGAAATCACAAAATGTTTTAAAAGTGATGTGGGGATTGGATTGGATCTAAAAGGCAGGTTGTTGGGTTAACTTGGGAGAAAGCTCTCCAGTGTTTCCACGGGTAAAAATAGTACCTCAGGTGTGCAAGTCTGGTGTGGTAAAAGACTGGATGTGATATTATTAATTTTACCCCTAAAGTGGTCTGCAAAATCCTCACAGAGGTTGTCTGTCGGTGTCATGGAGGATTTATTAAAAACAGCGTTTGTTAAAAGGTTGACGGTGGAGAAAAGGAGTCTGGGGATACATTTATTGTTTGCGATGAGTTGTGAAAAGTGCGAAATCCTTGCCTGTTTTACGGCATCATTATAGGTTCTGAGGTGGTCACGTAAAATGTCATAGTGGACCGTCAGCTTGGTTTTCCTCCACCGTCTCTTGGCGCTCCTCAATGTTTTTTAAGTTTTCTGATATTATCATTTCTCCACGGGGGTGTATGTGTTATTTTAATTGTTTTAGTTAAAAGTGGAGCCATGGAGTCCAGTGTTATTTTTAGTTTGCTATTTAAATTATTAATGAAATCACAGGGTGCTGGTAAAATGTCTGCAGGAGTGGTCTTTAAAATCTCAATAAAATTTGCAGCCACTTCAGGAGTGTTTGGTAGCTTTTCTTTCTTCTTTTTTTTTTTTATATACTGGTAAGATCCCCGAGGGGAAATTAGGGCTCTGCATTTCACCATCTCTGTACTGTGAGTATCAGAGAGCAGTGGGCTGCTACTTAAAGCGCCCGGGGAGCAGTTGGTGGGGGGTTAAGGACCTTGCTCAGGAGTCCACAGTGGTTCACCCAGGAGTCGTGTTAGGGAATCGAATCGTAGCCCATGACGCTACCACTGGGCTACCCACTCCCCCACTTTTTCCTCACTGTTTCCATCGGGGCCTCCTGATGGCTAAAACTGGTGATGTTAAAATACACACAGTAGTGGTCGGACACAGCCAAGTTAACAACAGAGGACACACCCGCCGTACAGACAGGCGGTAAGTTATGACCAGGTTCAGAGGGTGTGTCCTCTGTTGTGAGTCGGCTGAGTGACGTGCTGTTTAAAATCCAGGCAGGTTAAGAGGTTTAAAAATTCTCTGGATATTGGATTGGAAATGTTGTCAATGTGCAAATTAAATTCACCAGTTATTAGGATTCTGTTGTAAGTAGAGTGAATGATTGATAAAAGTTCTGAAAATTCACTCATGAAAGAGGTGGAATGATGGGGTGGTCTGTAGACGGTGATACACAGGATTGGAGGACTGCTAAAAACAAAGGCATGATATTCAAATGATGAGTAGCTGTTAAACGAAACCTGGCGTGAGGTGAGTGTTTTCATCATGATGGAAGCAGTTCCCCCATCTTTCCCCCCACTCCTAGTTGAAAATGAAAAATGAAAATTAGGTGGGCAGGCCTCTGTAAGGACAACTGGTGTGTCAGTGCCAAGCCATGTTTCAGTTAATAATAAACATTGAGTTTGTTATCTAAAATCAGGCCATGTGATAAATGACTTGTTTAAAAGAGACCGTACGTTCAGGATGGCCAGATTAAAGGCAGGTTAGGAGATCTTCTCGCGGTTTGTCTGCACTGAGATGCTCACGGTGAGTTGCAAGCGCACGAGGACGGTTGGTGCGCAACAGAGAGCAGTCGATCTTAAAGGCCTCCTTCCACTGAAAAGCCGTTTAACTTGCTCCTTCTGAAATACGGAGGGTTTCCCCTTGTTTACTTACACATGCTGACTTGCTAGCGTTGCGTTCCCCCCAGTCGGCTGTGCTTCCTCATCACAGAAACAATACGAAGAAAAGAGCGAATCGGGAACAGCCTCGCACTTCTACGTCACATTGCAAATAGCGTATCCCACGTGGGGTTTCTATCTGTCCATTGGAAGGCAGGTAACCCTCCACTACACACTAGAAGTAAAGACGGCACGACTGTAGCTTCGGAGTTGAGAAGCTAATTAGCTAACGTTTGTTAGCATGGCGGAACAAACTTGTTTGTCGGCTCTATTTCCTGTCTGTAACGAAATAAGAGCGGAGGGCGGAGCTTCCTTCATACACTGATGGGAGGCAGCCAATCAGACGGAAATTCATGAGAAGGACCCGGAAAAGCTGCCGTTGGACCACAAGCCTCTCTTCTAGTATACAAATACAGCTGGATACAAAGATACCAGAAGGTTTTTTTAAACAGAAACGATGCAGAATGCATTCAATAATAATGGAGAACACAGAAATATTAATGACATCACCATGGAAGTACAACTTTAATGGACATAAAAATCATTCAATCAATCAGCACGGGGCGTTCAAAAGTCCATCCAATGAAATTCATTTCATTAGACAGGTTTTTCCAGAGCTGTACGTTCCACAGGTGATTTTTTTTTTTTTTTTTTTTGTCAGAAGATTTAATAGGTTGGTTGCACCAAACGTCACGTTCATAAGACGCTAACGCGCGAAATGCAGACGGAGGGCCAGAAGGAAAGTCGCCTGTAATATCTGTGTGGAAAACGCCTCTGTGTCTGCAGTTTATGGCTCCAATCACGCTATCAGAGAAAATTATACTTTTTTTTTTTTTTTTGAGTACCTAAAGCTGTCATTAACAAAGTTGAAAAATGTCGAAAACTGACAAAACTATGCTGCAAAAGTGGATTTTAAACCTCCGCCTTTGGTTGGGAGGAGCAGAGTCTATCAATGCCAAAGTTTACAGCGACCACTTTCTAAAACAGGTAAGATAGTTTATTATTATTTTATTATTTATTGTTAAGGCTATTTCCCCACTGTCTCTGGCAGCAAACCAGTTTTTAGGGGGTTTCTGTGGATCTCTGTGAATAGTAGACCTAGTTTGGAGAAATGCAGTTTGACTTATGCACAGCCTACAATTCGATTAGGAATTTGGGAAAACAGAAGTAAAATAAATTAATAAACAAGATCCAAGCACATAAAAACACTCAGCGTTAGCAATATTATGAGCGAGGTTATTTATTTAAAATAGCATAAGTCACTATTACCCGCAGAAACAAGGTGACAGCCATTTAAAGCTTATTTGGATCCTGGTTGATCCAACATGAAACAGAATAATGTCGGCTTCTGGCTGCTGAAGGATTCATTCATCAGACAGACTGAGGTAAAGTCATGAGCGTCGCTTTCTTTCTTTCTTTTTTTTGCGGACCTCGGTGGATCTCTGCCCCGCTTGCAGCCTCATTCTGGGCTTTGCAGCACGTGTCTCCTGATGAAGCAAATTATGGTTTAAAAAAAATAAAACAGCTGATGGTCCTCGTGTGTGATGGTGGCAGAGCCTCACACATCCTCCACTGCTCACAAACAAGTTAACACCGCAACAGTGTGGAAAATCCCTCTTAGGAGAGAGAAAGCCATATTGGAAAGGAAGCACAGCCTCATGGGGGAGACCGACGCGTCCAAACCACGTTAACTTCTTTATTTTGCACACCTGTCCCCCCCCTCGGCAGTTGTAATTCTTTGTTAGCATGAGGTGGTTTGTGATGTCATCGCCTCACGGCCGGTAAATCCACAAGATTATAAGACCAGTCTGGTTTATTTAGACGTCATGGATGATATCTTATGTATAAATATATTTTTTGGCAATATGATGTCTGGACCAGCCCATTCAAAGCCTCAGCGTTCTCGCTGTCATTCATTTCACGGTGTTTTGAACCGGAGGAAAACACCTCTTGCCCTCCATCTGCATTTCGCACGGCGTCCGGGTCACGTGACTGAAAGCCACCTATTAATTGGCTGCAGTCGGGGATTGAAGAAGACTTTAAGCAATATAGTAAAAAATGCTCCTGGAAAACATCATCCACCCTGCCTTTAATGTCTGCGCCGAACACGCGCTCGCCACCGCCCCAGTGGGTCCGTGGCCCGGAGCAGTCCCTCAAGGCTGTTCCGGGCCACGGACCCACCAAGGCGAGCCTATGTGGAGGGGACTGACGAGAGGTAACAGTTTTTTTTTTTTTTTTGGGTTTTTTTTGGGGGGGTCTCTTTTTCTGGGGGTGTTGTGTTGTTTTGGGTTTGTGTTTGGGGTTTTTGGTTTGGGTGGTGGGTGGTCCTGGTAGGATCCTTCAAGCTCTGTCTTTGGGTGGGGGGTCGGGTTCCTGCTTTTTTATCACTAAAGCGGCGTCTCTCTCCTGACTGCGGGGGGGGGGGGTCTCAGGGGGGGGGTTGGTGGGCTCTCTCGGTCGGGTCTGTCGTCGTCTGCTTTTTGTGCGTCGTTTGGGGTCGGGGTTTGGCTCGTTGTCTGATTGGGGTTTTTTCCTTTTTTTTTGTGTTAGACCAAGCGTGATTTGGGGTCAAGGGGTAGTTTACATGAAAGTCAATGGAGAAGCGCTTAGGGGGCAAAACGTGGGGGGCCCAGGGGGGAGGGAAGTAGGGTATTTGGGTTTTGGAGATTTTGGGGTTCCTTGAGATGGGAAGGGAGAAAATATTATGTATGTGTCTTTCGAGGGGAAATAATGGAGTATTATAAATCTTTTTTTGAAGAGAAAAAAAGAAAGGGAATATTTCTTTATTTATGAGAGGAGGAAAAATGTGATGTTGTGGTGGTGGTGTTGGTGGGGGTAATGATGTGTGTGGAGGAGGAAGTAGATAATATCTAGAAGGGGATCGGATAGCGAGTATGCGCTCGAGGTATGAGAAATTATAATATACGAATCATAGTAGTTTGGGAGATAAAAGAGAGATGTTTATTATATTAATCATAGGCGGGTTTCTCTTGTGGGTGCGGGGATAAAAAAAAGAAAGGGGAGGATATGGGGAGGGAATAAGAAAGGACAAGTGTGGGAAAGAGATAGGGGGATTAAGTGTTGTACAGGTAGTATTGCTGAAAGTGGAACAATGGTGATAGTGACTAGGACCAGGGGGACATCAAATACAAGGGACCGGGGAGATGAGTCAGACGGAAGGGTTGGTTGTGGCAGTAAGTGAAGTAATCCGTAAGAGATATTATCAGAAAGTTACCGGGTTTATTGAGGTGGAGTCCATCTGCGTTGTAAAGATGTCCCCTGGACCAGAATTTCTTAAAATTGTCAATAAAAGCAACACCATGGGGGGCACACGCTGACGCCAGCCAGGTGTTCAGACCCAGCAGCCGGCTGAAACGTTCTATTCCCCGGCTGCAGGTGGGAGTGGGGTTGCGTTTAAGTGTGTTGCAGATTTGAAAAGAAGCAGAAAGTCCTGTTTGAGTAGCTCAGACTGTTGTTTTAGGATATCATTAGTCCTGAAATGCAGGATTATTTTTTCGGCTTCAGGGTGGGATGTGGTGATGTCTGGAAGTTTGGCCAAGATGTCCAGTACGGTAGAGCCAGGAAATGACTGAGTGAGACATCCCTTCAGTCTCACATCTCTAACAATCGAGACTCCGATTATCGGTGTGGATGGGACGTTTGTGGTGGGCGGGGGGGGGGGGGGGGGTGGTGGTGGGGGGTGGGGTGTCTCGGTGGTGGTGGAGATGGAGGTGACTTTACCTGTGGTACTAGAGGGGGACGGACAGAACGGCAAGAGGCAGTCTTCTGTGGAGCTGGAGTGAAAATGGGCATGGAGTGACAAGTCCAAGCGGGGCACTTGGGGTGGGGAGTGACCTGCGGTACCAGCGTACCCGCTCCGTCTGTGGGACTGTTGGGGTGGCGACTGACAGGCGACTCTGAGACCCGTTATCCGGGGGTGGAATTCCTCTGGGCTGAGGAGCTCAAACCTGTTCTGGAAGGTGGATGTTGTTTGGTGGCAATCCGCTGAGATGATCCTGTTTCTGTCGACGTGAACTGACACAGAGCCAGGGTTCCTCAGACGGTGTGGAGCTGACCGGGGCCCTGAGTCGGGCACCAAGTCATGCCCAGGCCTCATGCGTGGTGGCAGTGGAAGGGACTCGGCAGTAGGACTTGATCAATGAGATCAGACTCACTGAGGGACACCACCGGGGCATCTGTAACTGCGTGACAGGGAGCAGCTGCATCAGGGACCCGCAGAAAAAACGGTGCAGCACCTAGGATAATGGTATCCATAAGGATCTCCTCCTACCGGATCTGGTGAAGTTTGGATGTCCTTTCGGTTCCAGTGTCCTGCATATTTTGTCTGACAGGCACATACAGCCAGCGCAGTAACTCAAGGATGGAGAGGTGAGTGGTAGGTCCATTGTGTGACTACTGTCGGCTCGCTGTCAGCTGGGCCGGGCTGACAGCCCTCTGCTGATTGGTTTCACTGCCAGTACAGGGCTCGTCTGCAGAGCTATAAAATTGCTCATCAGACAGCAAAGATCTGACAAAAAAATTTTTTTTGTTAAAAAAAATTGGCTTAAAATAGCCACTTATAAAACGGTTTTTATCACAGAACGATAATAAAACCAAATAAAATAAGGATTAACAGAGACGAGCTGACCTGAGACACAAAAAACACCGCTTGTATGTACACCAGTGCTTGTTTCTAGGAATGAGTAAAGTAATCCTAGGAATGAGTAAAGTAGTATTAGGAATGAGAAAAGTAGTATTAGGAATGAGTAAAGTAATCCTAGAATGAGTAAAGTAGTACTAGGAATGAGTAAAGTAATCCTAGGAATGAGTAAAGTAGTACTAGGAATGAGTAAAGTAATCCTAGGAATGAGTAAAGTAGTCCTAGGAATGAGTAAAGTAGTACTAGGAATGAGTAAAGTAGTCATAGAAATGAGTAAAGTAGTACTAGGAATGAGTAAAGTAGTCAGAAATGAGTAAAGAGTAAAGGAATGATATAAAGTAATCCTAGGAAAGCCCCCCACATTCACCTTAGAAACATCATGAGGATCCAGACAGAAGTGATGCCCAACCTACTATATGACAGGAAGGTGATACTTCACTATGAATCCCCTTCATCTCCATGTCAACCGGCAGGAGCTTCATCTCCATGGCAACAAGCAGGACCGTTATAAAAGGGGGGTCAGTGTTTGAAGTCCAAAAACATTTGATGGGAATGTTTGCAAAACCCTCCTTGCAACACTTCTGCCTGTCAGAATTCTGACTGGTGACCCAGATCTGACTCTTCCCAGCTGGGAGGGGTCCCAGACCGAAGCCCAGTCATGCTGTTCGGAAGTGACACATCAGAGCATGGGGGGTCTTTGGCTCCGTTTCAGATATCTGAATTAAACTTTCCATAAACTGCAGACACAGAAACAGAAAGGAAGTCCCCAACAAAACCTCAGACCCCGCTCACATTTACACAGAAGTCTCTAGATTCCCCCAACAGAACCTCCACCTCTGCTCACATTTACACAGAAGTCTCTAGATTCCCCAACAGAACCTCCACCTCTGCTCACATTTACACAGAAGTCTCTAGATTCCCCCAACAGAACCTCCCCTCTGCTCACATTTCACAGAAGTCTCTAGATTCCCCCAACAGAACCTCCACCTCTGCTCACATTTACACAGAAGTCTCTAGATTCCCCGCGACCCCACCCCCCCGCGGACCGGCCCCAACAAGAACCTCCCCTCTGCTCACATTTACACAGAAGTCTCTGAGTCCCCCAACAGAACCTCCACCTCTGCTCACATTTCTGCAGAAGACTCCAGATTCCCCAATAGAACCTCCACCTCTGCTCCGCCCCCACCCCCGCCGACACGCCCCCCCCGGCCGCCCCACAACCCGCCGCTCACATTTACACAGAAGTCTCTAGATTCCCCCAACAGAACCTCCACCTCTGCTCACATTTACACAGAAGTCTCTAGATTTCCCCTAACAGAACCTCCACCTCTGCTCACATTTACACAGAAGTCTCTAGATTCCCCAACAGAACCTCCACCTCTGCTCACATTTACACAGAAGTCTCTAGATTCCCCCAACAGAACCTCCACCTCTGCTTACATTTACACAGAAGTCTCTAGATTCCCCAACAGAACCTCCACCTCTGCTCACATTTCTGGAAGTCTCAGATTCCCCCAACAGAACCTCCCCTCTGCTCCATTTACTGAGAAGTCTCAGATTCCCCCAACAGAACCTCCACCTCTGCTCACATTTCTGCGCGTCTCAGATTCCCAGCTACAGAACCTCCACCTCTGCTCACATTTACCAGAAGTCTCTGATTCCCCAACAGAACCTCCCCTCTGCTCACATTTCGCAGATGTCTCTAGATTCCCCAACAGAACCTCCACTTGCTCACATTTACACTGAAGTCTCTAGATTCCCAACAAACCCGCCCCGAGCCGCCGCCCCCCTCTGCTCACATTACACAGAAGTCTCCAGTTTCCCCCAACAGAACCTCCACCTCTGCTCACATTTACACAGAGGTGTGATTCCCCAACAGAACCTCCACTTCACTCACATTCTGCAGAAGACTCAAGATTCCCCAACAGAACCTCCACCTCTGCTCACATTTACACAGAAGTCTCCAGATTTCCCCAACAGAACCTCCACCTCTGCTCACATTTACACAGAAGACTCAAGATTCCCCAACAGAACCTCCACCTCTGCTCACATTTACACAGAAGTCTCTAGATTCCCCCAACAGAACCTCCACCTCTGCTCACATTTACACAGAAGTCTCTAGATTCCCCCAACAGAACCTCCACCTCTGCTCACATTTACACAGAAGTCTCTAGATTCCCCCAACAGAACCTCCACCTCTGCTCACATTTACCCTGAAGTCTCTAGATTCCCCCAACAGAACCTCCACCTCTGCTCACATTTACACAGAAGTCTCTAGATTCCCCCAACAGAACCTCCACCTCTGCTCACATTTACACAGAAGTCTCTAGATTCCCCCAACAGAACCTCCACCTCTGCTCACATTTACACAGAAGTCTCTAGATTCCCCCAACAGAACCTCCACCTCTGCTCACATTTACACAGAAGTCTCTAGTTCCCCCAACAGAACCTCCACCTCTGCTCACATTTACACAGAAGTCTCTAGATTCCCCCAACAGAACCTCCACCTCTGCTCACATTTCTACAGAAGTCTCTAGATTCCCCAACAGAACCTCCACCTCTGCTCACATTTCTGCTGAAGTCTCTGGATTCCCCCAACAGAACCTCCACCTCTGCTCACATTTACACAGAAGTCTCTAGATTCCCCCAACAGAACCTCCCCCTCAAACACAGAAGTCTCAAGATTCCCCAACAGAACCTCCACCTCTGCTCACATTTACACAGAAGTCTCAAGATTCCCCAACAGAACCTCCACCTCTGCTCACATTTACACAGAAGTCTCTAGATTCCCCAACAGAACCTCCACCTGCTCACATTTCTGCAGAAGACTCAAGATTCCCCAACAGAACCTCCACCTCTGCTCACATTTACACAGAAGTCTCTAGATTCCCCCAACAGAACCTCCACCTCTGCTCACATTTGGATAAGCCCCCCCCGCCCTTCCGGTTGTTCCCGCCCCCCCGCTCCTTTCTGCAGAAGACTCAAGATTCCCCAACAGAACCTCCACCTCTGCTCACATTTACACAGAAGTCTCTAGATTCCCCCAACAGAACCTCCACCTCTGCTCACATTTACACAGAAGTCTCTAGATTCCCCCAACAGAACCTCCACCTCTGCTCACATCTCTGCAGAAGACTCAAGATTCCCCAACAGAACCTCCACCTCTGCTCACATTTACACAGAAGTCTCTAGATTCCCCCAACAGAACCTCCACCTCTGCTCACATTTACACAGAAGTCTCTAGATTCCCCAACAGAACCCCCCTCTGCTCACATTTCTACACAGAAGTCTCTAGATTCCCCAACAGAACCTCCACCTCTGCTCACATTTACACAGAAGTCTCTAGATTCCCCCAACAGAACCTCCCCTCTGCTCCTTCTGCGAAGCTCAGTTCCCCACGCCCCCCTCTGCCCTTTCCGAGTCTCTGTCTTACGCCCCCCTCTGCTCCTTTCCGAAGTCTCGGTTCCCCCCACAGCCCCACCTCTGCTCACATCTCTGCAGAAGACTCAAGATTCCCCAACAGAACCTCCACCTCTGCTCACATTTACACAGAAGTCTCTGGATTCCCCAACAGAACCTCCACCTCTGCTCACATTTACACAGAAGTCTCTAGATTCCCCCCAACAGAACCTCCACCTCTGCTCACATTTACACAGAAGTCTCTAGATTCCCCAACAGAACCTCCACCTCTGCTCACATTTACACAGAAGTCTCTAGATTCCCCGGCCCCCCAACAGAACCTCCCACCTCTGCTCACATTTACACAGAAGTCTCTAGATTCCCCCAACAGAACCTCCACCTCTGCTCACATTTACACAGAAGTCTCTAGATTCCCCCAACAGAACCTCCACCTCTGCTCACATCTCTGCAGAAGATCTTAAGATTCCCCCAACAGAACCTTACCTCTGCTCACATCTCTGCAGAAGACTCAAGATTCCCCAACAGAACCTCCACCTCTGCTCACATCTCTGCAGAAGACTCAAGATTCCCAAACAGAACCTCCACCTCTGCTCACATCTCTGCAGAAGACTCAAGATTCCCCAACAGAACCTCCACCTCTGCTCACATCCCTGCAGAAGACTCAAGATTCCCCAACAGAACCTCCACCTCTGCTCACATTTCTGCAGAAGACTCAAGATTCCCCAACAGAACCTCCACCTCTGCTCACATCTCTGCAGAGAGGACTCAAGATTCCCCCAACAGCCTCCCCTCTGCTCCATCTCTGCAGAGGACTCAAATCCCCCAACAGATCCTTCACCTCTGCTCACATTTCCACAGAAGTCTCTAGATTCCATAACAGAACCTCCACTCACATTTCTGCAGAATAGGGTAGACTCCCCAACAGAACCTCCACCTCCGCTCATAGATTTCCAAAGGAATGCCTCTCCAGCTTGTGTTTACTGAAGGTTGTCCTGTGGTGTTTTCTCCTGCCAGACTGATGTGATGCACCAGAGTGTGTTCGAACTGATCCACACTGAGGACCAGCTGGAGTTTAGAAGCAATCTGCACTGGGCCCTTAACCCCTCGCTCGGACCCTCCTCCGATCCTGCAGGTTTGTTTCCTGATGAGTTTCACTACCTGCTTCTACATGACACTTTTTCCTCAAAGTAAAAAACATTTTTCTTCCATTTTTTTAAAGCATAATTGCAATATGCAGGTGTTTCCACTGAATGGTGTTCAGCACATCATTCTGGTAAAATCCAACCCTGTGAGACTCCACTTTGAGAATGGAGATACAAACATTTTAGGTTTCAGAGCTCCTGCTACTCTTCCAGTAAAACTTCCCCCTGTCAATCAGATTTAAGTTAAAGCTTGTAAATAATCGTAAACATCATAATTTAGAAGGAAAACTGGTTCTTGCCCCCCAACGTCACACCTGAAGGCCTGTAAATGCAAGAAAAAAGTGTTTCCATGATACTTTTGAGACAGGCTGTGTCCGAATGTCCTCCCTACTCCCTAACCCCTCATCCACAACATAGGGTTGCATTACTTAGCACACTATCTAGTACACCCATTCTGCCTGCGATTCAGACACGAAGCTGACTACTTTTTCCTCGCCCCAAATCACGTGATTGCCAGCTGTCACCGTGGCAACCACAGCGGCACCCATGACTCACCAAAAGATTTCATTCCAAATTAAATCTGTAATTTTAAGTGAAGATATTTTATTTACTTAAATTTTATTCAATCCCTTTTCTGTGTTTTTTTCTCTTTTTTTCCACCACTCGATGTGTCCAACACGTCATGCTATTCAGCTCTCCTGACCACAGTGCACTGTGGTCTATATTGACCCGTCAAGGGACCACCGAAGCTCACTAGTTTTCAGGATGCATTGTGGGTAATTTTGAGTGCACTACTGTTTTCTTTCTGGACATTTCGATGCCCCTACTGGATGGTGTGATCCCTACATGGGTGCTGAGAATTATTCACATATATGTATGACATTAAATACATTTTACATGATTATTATTAATTATTTGGATATTGTGAATTGTTTACATGGGTATGTTAGAAAATTCAGTTTACATGACTTATTATCATTTGGATTAAACATGATTTTAATACATAAGTACAGAGAAGTTTATTGTTTAAACCTAAAATGATTTATTTTAAAACACTCTGAGGTGTTTTATTGTGAAGGGTGCTTAACTGAAACTGTTCTATCCTGTTTGCCCGCTTGACTGTTGTTACTGTCTCGAAACTGCAACTTCAGGCCACTCTACTTGTGAAACACTGGAGAAAAATAAATGTCCAGCAAACGATCGGAGCCTCCGACCTTCAACAGGTGTAATATCTCCACACATCTGCCGCACTTGGAGCAATATGTCACAACTCCCACAAGACAGCAGAGAATCTTGGACCTCTGCTATGGCAACATCCCTGGTGCATGTGTCTGAAAGCCACGCCCACCCCTCGGACGCTCCGATCACAATGGCATCCTGTTGCTGCCAAAATACAGACCACAACTAAAAAGGGGTGAACCCATACACAGATCAATCAGAGTCTGGAATAATGAAGCAACAGAAACACTTAAAGGCTGCTTCAAGATGACAGACTGGGACATATTTTTTAAAGACTGTGATTAGGATTTAAACTTACCGGCATAGGTGCTGACATCTTATCTTTTGTTCTGTGAGGACAGTGTCATCCAAACAAAACAAATAAAAATATATCCTAACAACAAGAAATGGGTGACAAAGGGAAATGAAGACCTGCTTGGTCCAGAAGAAAATTGCCTTCCTACAGGGGGGACAAGCTTAGGGTGAAGGAGCTGGAGAAGGAGTTCAGGAAGATGGCGAAACTGGCTCAAATCAATTATAAAAACAAAGTAGAACAGAAACTGACATCAGGTAATGCTCGGGAGGCATGGCAGGGTTTAAACATTATGATGGACAGAGCTCCAAAACCTGCGGTGGCTAACTGTCCTGACCCTGCCTCCCTTCCAGAACAGCTTAACATCTTTTTCACCCATTTTGACAGCAGCGGCAGAACATCGGTGATCACACCAAGCTCCCAGACCCGCTTTTCCTCCACCTCTTCCCAAGTAGAAACCCTCACCATCTCTGAACAGCTGGTGACCTCCATACTGCGCAGGGTTAAACCGCACAAGGCCTCTGGCCCGGACAGGCTCAGAGGCAGGGTGCTCAGAGACTGTTCCACACAGCTTGGTGGAGTCTTCACCAGACTCTTCCAACTCCTTCTGGACTCTGGGTACGAAGTCCAGAGTCCAGAAGGAGTTGGAAGAGTCTGGTGAAGACTGGGATGGTGGTGGATTCCCTCCACAGGTTGGTCACCATCAGTGCAGGAAGCTCTATATGTGGCAACGACAGCAAAGAACATTCTCTCTCAGGCAGGTATGAACCTCTGCAAATGGGTTGCCAACTCTCCTGACCTGAGAGCCATGTGGAAAGAGACGAGAGTAGAGAACACTGGAGATACAGAGCCTGGTGGAAATGTGCTCAATGTGCTAGGTCTCGTTTGGAGACCAGAGAGTGATGATTTTGTGTTTGATCACAGGGGACTCGTGGACATTTTTAAGGGCAGAGAAAACACAAAAGCCCCGTTTCCACCCGCGGGTCAGGTCGGGCCAGGCCGGATCGGGTGGGTTTTGGTACGGTTGTGTTGATTTCACGCTGCGTCCCCACAGCAACCTGTACCCACTCTGGAGGCGCTGGACAGCGCTGCTACGTGATCGCGTGACATCATCGCTGTGCAACGCCGTTTAACCAAAACACCGGCGCCACACATGACAGAAACAAAAGGAGTCCCCCCGGCTTTGTTTACGCTTGGTCATGCGGGAAGTGAGATTTTTCAACAAATCAATGTATTGCTTTGTGTTAGCTCCGCCTCTTTGGTCCGGATCGGTTAGATCAGTACCCCTACCGAAGGGTGCCAAAAAAGTAGGCCGGGTCAAGTCGGATATAAGGGTACCCGTCCCAGTTTTTATCTGTGGAGACGCAAAAAAACGTGGACCGATCCGGCCTGACCCGACCCAGACCCGCTGGTGGAAACGGGGCTATAGAAAAGTGTACTTCAGACATCAGCCCGTATATTTGACCCCATTGAAATTCTCACCCCCTTTACGATTAAA
>JALJCO010005773.1:0-10668 GCA_023101725.1 Atherinomorus stipes
TCATTCTGAGCTAACGCATCAGCCAAACGGCATGAAATTCAGCAAACTGGTAGAACATGACACAGACTACGCAGTGCATAGGCCTGAGCGGCGCCAGAGGAGTGCGAGGGCCTTCATCGCCGCTTGCGGCTTTAATTTTTATTTATAGTTATTATATGAAGAGTTCATTTGCAAAAACAGGCAAATGCCACTGTGGACAAACGGAGTTAACTGCTTTTGTTGCTGTCCGGTACAAACGTCCTATCTCCATTTACATCATTAAAACCCTCCACTTCATGTGAGCTTGATTTGCTGAAAATATTAAAAAAGTAAATGAAGAGTTTATGTGCAAAAGCAGTTAACTCCATTTTTTCTAAATGGCGTTTGTCTATTTTTGCAAATGAACTCCTCATATTGTCTCTTGTATTCTGTTTTTTATTTGCCTCATTTCTGAAACTAACATCTCTCTATCAGGATGAATTTCATTTTGCGTTTACCACATGCTCTTCTGAACTTTCCGTGGCGCAGTCAGAGCGCACGCTAAATCCTCATTTAAATCCTGCTGTTTGCTCCTGTTACAGATTGCGCGTGTCATCTTTGTAGATCACCCGCAAACGCTAAAATGACAGCGCACGCTATTCCCTTGCGAGGCAAAGACATTAGACTCGCAATTTGGATTCTTTGTAAATCAGGCCCCAAGTCTCCTGATCATTTTCCTAATTAACCGGCAGGACTGGTTTCTGGTTCAGCTGAAGATTGTGAACTGTTTTGTCTTCGGCCTAAACTTTGGAAAACTTGCTTTTAGAAGAGGATACATTAGTGGCTCCCCTCTTGTCTTTTCTTCTCCTTTGGCTCACCAGTCTCCGTCATTCACACTGATATCTTTCTAATTGTGGACCTGACCAAAGGACTGTCATTCAGGGCCTTGGCACTAACCAACCCGATGATGTCAGAGCTTACAGTACTGCATCATGGCAGTGCTCCTCCTCCCAAAAGCACAAAACTTTTGCTACATTTTTCTTTTATATGCTTCTATTTTTCAGGTTTGGTATATAATTATTGAAAAGACCAGGACTCAATATAAAGTTAGATTGGTTGACCATTTTTGTTTCCACTTTAAACACTTCAGCCATTCCTTTCACTGAACTTGACCTGTTGGTTGCGTTTGCGGTGTTCATGATGATTCATGTTCGGATATTTTTAGTGAACTTATTGGACAAATAAGGTTTGCTCTGCCATTGACTGCACTAACAAACCATCAAGAAGTCTGCTCTAGTTTTTTTTTTTTTGGTAAGTGAAATTATATTTATATATATATTTTATTTAGCAGTGTGCCTTGGTGCTGCTAGTGCTGCAAGCTGAGTTCATGAATTAGCTAAGTTGCTAGTTAAACCACCAATAACCATTGTATGTGTTTGCCTTAGGGTTCCATTTTTGAGCAGTACATGAAATTACAAATCTTGAATCTAGTAGGCAGCATTTTAAGCTAAAATTTAAGGTTGAGAAATTAAAGTTTGTAGGAGTGCGACCAAAGATTTGCTGAGTACACTAACTTTTTACTTGGTCATGCCCAGTCGCACCCCCCAGTGGGAGATGAAGATGTTTTTTAACGTGTACTTTTCCTGTTATGAAACACCTGCACTTTTACATTTATTTTACAACTTTTCCCATAGTTTCACTCCTTGCACAGATGTTGCTGTTCTTAGAGTCATCTCTGTCTGTACAGTGTGACTGCTGCCGCCTCCTTACTTCGTAACCATGGTCAGCGAGTCCATGACTCGTGACATCGGTTATGATTAACTGATCGCCTTCTCTGTCATTAGCACTGTTTCATTACCCTTTTAAGCCTCCAATAAGGAGGAAACTAACAGGCTAACAGGTGACTAAATAACCAGCAATGGCTATGTAATGATCAAAAGCAACTTCTAAAATGTAAAAGAAGAAGAAGAAGAAAAAAAACAACTTCCGTTGCAGCTTTTGTGTTGTGTCGCGGTTAATTTTGTAGTGTTGCGGTTAACTGTGTTGTGTTGTGGTTAATTTTGTAGTGTTGCGGTTAATTGTGTTGTGGTTAATTTTGTAGTGTTGCGGTTAATTGTGTTGTGTTGCGATTAATTTTGTTGTCAGTCAGTCAGTCATTTTCTGTACCGCTTATCCAGTCCAGGGTCGCGGGGGTTGCTGGAGCCTATCCCAGCTATTATCAGGCGAGAGGCAGGGTACACCCTGGACAGGTTGCCAGTCTGTCGCAGGGCCTACATGTAGAGACAGACAACCATTCACGCTCACATTCATTCCTAGGGGCAATTTAGAGTGACCAATTAACCTAACATGCATGTCTTTGGACTGTGGGAGGAAGCCGGAGTACCCGGAGAGAACCCACGCATACACGGTGAGAACATGCAAACTCCACACAGGAAGGCCACTGTTGGAATTGTTCAAACCCCCTCCCCAGCTGGGAATCGAACCAGCGACCTTCTTACTGTGAGGCTGCGGTGCTAACCACCACACCACCGTGCAGCACCTGAGTAGAATAAACAGGTAATTTTGTGTTACAAACCACACTACTTTTCATAGTAACCCAGTCAAAACTGAAAATATGTACAGTATGCAGTTAATTGTTATTGTGTTGTGGTTCAGTGTGTTGTGTTGTGGCTTTTGTTTTGTTGCGACCCTTCTGGGCACCGTACAAAACTCAAGAGGTTTTTCTTGCTTAAAATGTCATAAATGATGACATTTTCCTGACAGCAAAGGAGTTTGATGAGGCTTGTGTGGGTAGTAGTGTTCAACAACAGGTAGACTCAGCATCTGGTCATTCCTACACCATGCCATCACAGCTGCATAGTTTTCAGAGTGATCATTGCTAAACAGTCACAGAGGCCGTGTCTCAATCCACGCACTTTCCTGAGTGCACTGGAATTCAGGGCATAGTGCGCACTGTGTACTTTGTCTGTAGTGCACACTATTGTCACTAAATGCTGACCCAAACACAGCACTGCACTTACAGGAAGTGACGGACTAGCATTGCCAACTAACATGAGCTAATGGGCTATATGCACGGTTCCACTACTTCCTGAATTTCAGACAGCACCTTTGCTTCCTGTCTTTCATTATTGGACAAACTGATTAACCCAGGTGTGTTTGGCCAGTTATTGAATCAGACACATCTGGATTAATCAGTTAATTAAAAAATTCTCATATCAACTGAATATACCTCTTTTCTTTATGGTCTGGATGATGTTCCCAGAGAGATGTTTCAGAAAATGGAAAAGATCTTTTTTTTTTTTCTGAAAACTTGAAGCAATTCACAACTACTCTTCTATTCTGTAAAGAGGTATGATTATGTCAGAAAAAACTTTCACTTTGCTTTGCCCTCATCCTTAAATCGTCTGTTTTGTTCGTTCCTGTTCACTTCGGATTTGCTCTGTTAGCATTAGCTTGGTTGTTAATCATTTGCTCCGCGGTGCAGAGTGGCCTTGCCTTTGCTCATTTTAGCATTTTCTGATAGTGGTGACATATGTGACACGGCAAGATGTCAGTGGTGGAAAATGGCCAACTGGCTTTACTTGCAGCTCTTCACATGTAATACTATGTCAATTTTTTTACAGATTTGGTTTCATATACACACATATATATATATATATATATATATATATATATATATACACTGCCTGTGTAAAAAAAAAAAAAAGTCGCCACCAAAGAAAAAAAGGTCATTCACTCTAATACTTTGTTGGACCGCCTTTAGCTTTGACTACGGCACGCATTCACTGTGGCATTGTTTCGATAAGCTTCTGCAATGTCCAAAGATTTATTTCCATCCAGTGTTGCAATAATTTTTCACCAAGATCTTGCATTGATGATGGTAGAGTCTGACCACAGCACAAAGCCCTCTCTAGCACATCCCAAAGATTTAAAGAAGCAAACAGACAAAACTGTCCCAGACAAACTACAGCACCTTGGTCATAAACAGTGGACCAACTTACCTGTCAACCCTAACCCAGACGTCTGATTGAACTTGATTGCAGTGATTGTCTCAAAGTGTTGCTCAACTAAATTTCAGTTCAGGTTGTTTTTAATATTTCTATGGAACCACAATTCAAAATCAATGTCATGATTTTCATAAATTGTTTATTTTTTATTACTTTAGTCAATTTCAACTTATTTGACTGGCAGCTAATTGTTTCTGTCTTCAATGGGAGGGGATGGAAACTTTCAAGCACAACAGTACTTTGCACAGGTATTCAAGGAGGCAAGTGGACAATTTGTATCTGCTGTTTCAAGCACAGCATCACTTGTCATCCAGCTGCCGATGGGCACCCCTACATCCAGTCGCCAATAGTATCAAACTTACCGTTTGATTGAACTCCTGCGTGGCGACGAGTCTGGCATATCAACCTCCTTCGTTGACTCCGCCTCTTTATTCATAAGATTGTTGTTTGTTGCAGTCTCAGAGTCATTTTAAGCAGCAAAACAGCACAAACGATGACCGGCTCCATCATGGAAGTTGCAGAAATGACAGCAACACATGTTGATGGAACCGTCACTGTCCCAATTCTGCCATTTTCCCACACCTGCACCCTGCACACTCCAACCCACAGTGTGCACTTCTACCAACTGCACACTTCATACAGGACAGTAGGGTTTAGTGCGAGTATTGGGCCTTAGCTGACCTTGTAAAGGTGCATCATCCACAGGAGCCTTTAGGTCAACTTTCCAGTTGGTCCTGGATGTCCCTCGATCCATCATGAAAACCAGAGGAGATCGAACCTTTTCAGTTGTGGCTCCCAGGCTGTGGAACGCATTGCTCCATTTTTAAGATGCACATTAAGACCCACTTGTTCACCCTATACTTTTATTTTACTTCTGTTTTATTTTTTGACTGTTTTTATTGTGTTCCATTTTATTGTGTTACCTCTATTGTGTTGCTTTTATTCATTCGTTGTTGACTTCTATTCTGTAAAGCACTGGTTGGCCATTGGCCTTAAAAATGTGCTAAGTTGACATTGACATTCTGTAATGTTACATTTATTTGCACTTCTGACTATTTTTTGTTGCATTAGATCAGTCATACACGCAGTATTGTTTGATATAGATGTAGGGGGAAGCAGCTATAGTGAAATTCACATTTTTCATGTAGTATATGTGAACTACAACGCCTGCTATGCAAACAACGGCTCATAACAACAGCCTCAGCAAACATGTTGTTTATGTTGCTTATTTTCCGGCCTGTGAACTGAACGCAATGTGGTCAGGTGTGACATCACCCTCCAGTTCCCACTTCCCAGTTTTGAGGTAAATGGAACACAGCATTATTTAACTTTCCTTCAGGTAAACAAATGAGACAACCCGTTGTCCCCAGCCTATGTTCCATTCATTTTCATGTTTGTCTGCAATCCAAATAAAAGAAGGCAAAAAGAAAACATTTGCAATAAGACAACAAGCTAACGAGAGTTTTAAGATTTCAGTATTAATAAAAAAGTGATGGACTTTTATTTTCCTTTGTGGTGCCAAAAAACTAAACATAAAACAAAAGTTATTAATAACTCTCAGTTATTGTAACTTTAACTTCTAAATGTTGAGACGTCCCTAATGTTTACATTTTGTTAACGTTATCTTGGTCTGCTGTTTTCATCTCTGACATGAAGAGGAAATACTTTGTTTGGGACACTTTCCACAGCTGAAGGTCAGAGACCACCCTGCCACCAGATATGCATAAGCTTTTATTTCTGCTCCTGTGAAGTGCGACTGTTGACAAGTTAGTTGATGATTTTTGTTTTTCATTTTTTTATATATCAACATAAAAACAAATGGCTGTGGGGTACACGGACCTAACCGGTCTGGTTTGGAGGTGGAAGCAGCGAATTTTAACAGCCGATATGTTGGAGTTTTAAACGATGTGGAGCCAAACGACTGGAGCAGCGCAGATACTAAACACTCACAGAATACTCACTTTATAGGCAAAAATACCAGACAGAAAGGCAAGAAAAAAACAGCTGGTTTGTTGTCAATGAATGCTCCCTGTGCTATGTTTACTTCAGAGCAACCTCCTCCATAATTCAGCCACACTCGGTTAATCCAGACGACTCAGTTTCTCCTCTACATGCTGGCTACAATAAAACACACTACTTACTAGCTCAAGTATAATGTTGAATATATAAATTAAAGTAAACTCTTGTGTTTGGAACACATCGACAAATAACATTACACGTTTTCAAACACATTTTCCCTTTGGAGATAAACTTGTTTTTATTTCATGATTGATAACGTTGCGACTAATATCTGCAAACACAAAACATCAATTTCACACAGATTTCAGGAAATTCACTCCTAAGTCCTGAACTGGCAAAATTTGATCAAATAAAGCACAGCTGCTTGACTTCAGACCAGCTTGAGGCTGAAACTTAAATGGCTCATGTGCCATTTATAAGTTAATAATAATAATAATAATGATAATAAAAACTATAGCTCTGTGTGTGTCACTGCAATAGGCCTACATTAAAGAAACGGGTTAATTAAATTATGTTTTTGCAAAAGTATTATAAAAGTATAGTTCTAAAGTATAGATGAGAAAAACATTTTTATTTGGGGAAAAAAAAAAAAAAAGTAACTTTGGCTTCAGTTGTCTGGGAAAATTTTGCCCCAGGCCATACCTAGTTGTCGACCTCTGGTTTAATATATCTTAGTTTCCTTGTATTGGCACACTGGTTGTTTTAGGATGGACAAGATTTAGGCTTTTTTGTTTGTTTCTGTTCAGACAGAATCAATAAAGAGTTGGGAGTCAGTTTGGAAGGATAATAGTTCAACAGCTCCCTCGTGTGTTTGGTGGTAGACATTTTAAAATCCAAGTCAGAGGAGGTGTATGATCCTATAAGCCAGGGCTCCTCAGCTTGGTCCTAAGGGCCACAATCCTGTAGCTTTTTAGTGTCTCCCTGCTCAGACACACCTGACTTAAATTAAACAGAACCAATAGCCAATCAAGCTGTGCACAGTGACTCATTAACTGGAGTCAGTGTGTGTTGGGGCAGAGAGACAATGAAAACCTGCAGGACTGTGGCCCAAAACTGAGTGCCTGCTATAAACCTTTAAGACCGGAGGTGAATTTGATCATAATTTTTATTATTAATCTGCAACACAACAAGAATGCAAATGTATGACTGCAAGAAACATTAGTTTTTCATAACCATAAGCTTTACATTTTCCTTTTAAATGTATTGTTACTGTTAATTATTTTAACTGAATGTTTTTTTTTTCTGTATACATTATTGTTTTGTCTATATTTTCACAGTTCTTCGTCTTTTCCAGGCAGGCACGTTGGGGAATCCTGGCAAAACGGTTCAAGCAAGCTACATTTTAAAAAATACACACACACACACACACACACGAAACCACATCTCTAGAACACAGGAACGAGTATGCAGATCGTTGTCGGCAAACATAACCGAGAACAGCCAAGTGGCTAGCTTGTTAGCTTCCCAGTAAACAGCAGAGGAACCACGTTTCTAAAAGTGATAATTATCTCATCTCCCCATTCTTGTGTGGTGTAAAACAAACTCACTGCAAACACCAACACTTCTATGACTTGATCCACATCCGTTTTTTTTTTCTTTTAAGAGCAAACAGCAGCAAGCTGTCAGTTAAATGTTGCTGTCTTTTCCTTTTTTCAATCGAAGTAACAGAGGGAAAAGAAGAAAATGTGACTAAGAGAGGACACCCCTCTTTCACTGAGGGTACTATTTAGAAAAGAAATCATCAGGATGTAAGCAGGTCTTAAAGACACAACGGAACTTTTAGCAGTTTTCTCAGTGACGCGCCCCCTATCGGCGACTAAACTAGCAACCATCTTGTATCATACCTGCACTGTGATTCACTCCAGCCAGTAAAAGACAGTCTTATCTTGACTCTTGTTCTGTCCCTTCCTCTCTTCCTTTTCCTCTGTTCCTCCTGCAATGTTTCCTTACCGAATCCGACATGAACGGCGTTCAAAACACTTGCGGCGTTGATCCCTGGTTTACATCCGGTTGCTAGCGAGTGACGCGGTGCTGCAGCCAATAGTCGGCTGCAACGTCACGGTCGCGTCCCGGATGGGAATCTTACATAGTGCTGTTTCTGAGCCCCGGGACGCCTCTGGGCAGTGACGGCTCGAAAATGCGCAAAATGAATGTTGGTGTGCCATCAAAACGAGTCAGAAACGCAGATTTTTAAGGTCTAAAAGTTACGTTGTGTGTCTTTAAAATGAGATAAAAACAGAACTATATTATTGTCAATGTTTACTTGTTAAAAACTAAACCACATTGCAGAAGTAATGTCTAAGAAAAGTAGACACTTCAGTAACTTTTACCAGAAGTTACTTGATATTTTTTTGACAATTTTTTAAAAAGTAAGTATAGCCCTTTTAGTTTCACATTTACATTTTTAGTATTACTCCTGAAAGTATTATTTTATCTATTTATTTATTTATTTATTTTTGGGGGGTGGGGGGGGGGGGGGGGGGGGGGGTGTTCAGAGATTGTTTGCAAAAAGGTAGAGAAACATTGTCCAGTTCGTTCGAAGCGCTTTCTTTTACAGATGTGGCAGCATGACTTTGACACACTAACATACACACTCAAGATTTACAGACAGGAAAGTTTCTTTGTAATCACATAAGAACCAGAAAACATGTGGGGGAGATCATTTTATTAGCCAAAGAACCAGCAAAGAATCTCCTCGCTGGAAATGGTGCTGTGCTGCATTTTTGCAAGGAATCATTCACTCATGGAAAGATCTTCCATACAGTGATAATTTAATAGGGGAACAATCTGACACCAGCTGCAGAAGTTCAATAGGACCTCTGATTGTGAGGCCAAACCCAGCGGGACAGATCCCCAATGACTTGCAAACATTCAAGAATGGCAAACAGAAAATTTGGCATACCATAATCTCATTCAGGTCCACTCTTGAGGCGGCATATAACAGCTGATATTCAGTCAGTAATTTAGTGTATCATTTTAAGGTCTGGTAAGGACAAAAGATTTTTTTTAAATGTTCTTATTTTTTTAAACCTTACGTTAAGAGTCTTGTTACCATAAGATTCCACTTGGCCTGAGAGAACTCAGATCAGAGAGAATGACTGAATTAATAGGTTGTAAACAAACAATAAACATGGCAACAATGGAGGAGTATACTGTAACATTTGGCAAATTTTTAGATCACAGAAGAAAAAAGCAGTTAGCTGGAGCGGCTCCAAATCACCATCAGCCCACTGGGAAAACACCTGGTATGCTCGATGGCCAGTTCAGCCCCGCTTTGCACTGATAGGGATACTTTCTAAATACTGACAGACTCAGCTGATTTCTTGGCCTCCAGATCTTTTTTTGTCCCTCCATTTCTTCATGTGTTCAATACTCCCTATGTCATTTCATTATATTTACACATAGTTTAGAGACATAAATGTTAGGAGTTCTTTGTATGTGTGCATTACTTGGGTTGTTGCCGACATCTGGTGAAAATTTCACGTCAGTAGCTCTACTAGAAATATATTTTCTGAGGAAAATGTTATTGTGAAATCAGTAATTTTTTTTTCAAAGCTGTTTAAAAAAAAAAAAAAACTCTTTTTCTTGAGACAATTCGTGTTGTTATCTCTGGATAATAGTGACCGTCACCCCGTGAGAATGGAATGATTAAGCTCACTATCTCAAAAAAAAAACTGAAAAGTTGTTTTTTAAATGGATTATTGAGATGCAGTGGTCATGATGGAGCTGGAGCTGCTCTTGGTCCATTACAGCAGTGCTTCTCGATCCTGGTCCTTGGAGATCCCTGCCCTGCTGGTTTTCAAGATGTTCATACTTTAACACACCTGACTCAGATAAAAGGCTCAGGCTTGCCTAGAACTAGCAGTTCAGTTAATCTGAACCAGGTGTGGTGGAGTTGAAACCTGGAAGACATGCGTGGGTCCCTGGAGGAAAAGGATTGCGAAACCCTGCATTACAGAACTAACACAAAGCAACAAATATTCAATCAGACTCAAACCCTGCACTGACACCATCTTGGACCTGCAACCTTGTCTGGGCTCAGTTCGTCCAGCTGCCTCTTCCCCTGACGGCAGGAGACAGACAGGCTGGAGGAGGAGGCAGAGGAGGTCTCAGGGTGTTCTTGTGGAGGAGAATGATGCTGTGTTCGTGACTGGAGCTGCAGGGTAACAGACAAATACAATACAGAGATATAGAGAAATTTCATTACTTAGTGTTCCATGTGTAAAAGTACAGTAAAAAGTGAAAGAATTTTGTAACTCAGTCCACAAATATTTTAGCAAGTACACCAGGAAGAACAAGCAGAACTGAGGTAAGTCCTTATTCAACCCCTGCCCTATGGGTGTGTACAGTTGGCTCAGTTTATATTGCTCTTTTGTTAACACTGACATCCATTACTCTCCTCAACATACAGGATTGTTCAGCCACACCTGTAATGTCCCACTTAATTTCAACACGTGTGCCTTGTGATACTCAAGATACTTCTGTCTTGGCTAATCGTACCTCTGTGCTCTCTTGTCTTAATAACAGTAATTCAAGGGATTAATTACCCTATCCGCAATAATAGATAAGTGTGTGTGTGTGTGTGTGTTTCGCTGCAGGGGTGGGATTATTTTGCTGGTGCATTATCCATAATAAGATTTAATCAGTTCATAATTCATTCATTCATTTCTACACTTTGCCCTAT
>JALJCO010005774.1:0-153793 GCA_023101725.1 Atherinomorus stipes
TAGTTCAAGTTGAATCAAATGTAATAATTTGGCAATATGGTAAGTTTCTGGTTAGGAAAAATCCATAGTGTATGTTCAGGAGAAGTGAAACCTAAATACTGTTACTCAGCAACAGCGCTTGCGACTGCACAGACCGCCATCTTGGCCCGGTCTCCGTCCTTAGAACCTCTCTGTCCGAATGCGCCTTATGTGGCCATGGGTGGGCTGGCTCCCGGCATGAATGGATCTCCAAACTATCGCTTCCTCACAGCAGCATCAAGCCAGATGGTTACTGTTACTTTTTTTAAGCCTGTTCACTTAAAGGGACATTGCAAAACAATTGTATATCAGCAGCTCCCTCGTACTTTTCATGCTGCATTCGCATGAAACCGGGCAGACGGACGACAGCCGCTGCATGTAGATGCATCACCAGCCTCTATGTGAAGACGTGGTCTTCAGTCCACATCTGATCTGTTGTCATGGCGATGTCGTATTGTTTTCCCTGACCCATGTTTTACCGTCTTTCTCTCGGCTTCTGTGATTAAAATGACTTCTGGTTAGTTACTGACGGCCGTCTGCCCGACTGCACCTGAACGCAGCATCAGTGTAACGCTGGTTCCTCCTCACTGCACCACGGTGACTTTTCAAAAACATCACCCCGAACTGAGCCGACAGCTCCGGTGTCTCCGGTGAGTTTCTGTGGTTTCCTGCTGTCACGCTTCTACTGAACGTAAAACATGGCGATACGACATGGTAGCCCCCACCGAGCCGCCCCGTTCCCGACCCAGGGAAGTCAGAGGATCATTTAATGTTACATGATACATAGTAGGGATGTGACGATAACCGATAAAATGGTTAACTGTGATAAAATTCCCAACGATTAGTAATACTGTTACAAATTTTAATTATCGTGAAAACCGTGACTGATTACTGCTCTTTGAAAAACTCCCAGTGATGCTGCTCATTGGCTGGAAAAGCAGCATGGACAGTTCTCTGGAGAATTTTCCCCCTTTAAAAAGAACAAAGTAAACATTTAGACCCATTGTGGATATTCTTAAAGATGCTGGGGGGTGTTTCTATAACAACGCGATAAAAATGATAACCGTGATCATTTTGGTTACAATAACCGTGATATGAAATTTTAACATGGTTACATCCCTAATACACAGTTTTATTTCAGAGGCACTGACAGAGCCCAACGAGCCTGCCGCCTGCTTTCACAGTGATGCGTCGCAGACATGATCTGGCGTCTCCAGCGGCGTCTGAGTCGTCCCACAGCCGAGCTTCAGAGGTTGTGGGTCCAACAATCATAGCTTATTATATTGTGTATGGGTGGAGTTGTTAGTTATTATGCATCGGTATGCCTGCAGTCTGTGTGGCAGGCTATAATATTCCATCCATCCTGAGTTGTCCCTTGTTGTCTCTAATTGTCCTTAGTGTCTGTAGATGTCCCCACCTGTCCTGCTCCTGTAGTTCTGGTCCAGGTCTGGTCTCTGTGTGGTGGTTTTGTTGATCAGGTTTTTAGTCTCAGAAACGGGGACTGGTCTGTCCATGTCTGACTGCAGTCTGGTCAAACTCAACAGGACCCTGCAGCTGGAACTGAACCAGCAGATGGATCCAGGGACCAGAAGCCCCTCGGTCATCAGGAGCAGCCGGGGGTCGGGGAGGGAGAATCTGATCCCAAAGGCCCGGCTGACCCGGAGCCTGCAGGCCAGGAGCAGAGCAGCGCTGACCCAGATGACGGACACAAAGCAGAACCTCCAAAGACAGAAGAGGAGAGAGGACTGCATGGCGGGAGTGACGGAGAACATGAGAAAGGAACGAAGAGAAAGAGGGAGGACGGAAAGACGGACCAGGAAGATGGATCAAGTCCTGAGAAGAAAAAGGTAGAACACACGGGAATGTTGGAAAAGTTCTGATGAGTTCATGACATGATGGATTTCCAAGATCTGATGTAGGAGTCAGCAGAGGAGCGGGGATGGAGGAGAGGGGATGGAGAAGGAGCAGGGAGGCACGGAGGAGAGGGGATGGAGGAGCGGGGATGGAGGAGCAGGGATGGAGGGAGAGGGGATGGAGAAGGAGCAGGGAGGCACGGAGGAGAGGGGATGGAGGAGCGGGGATGGAGGAGCAGGGATGGAGGAGAGGGGATGGAGAAGGAGCAGGGAGGCACGGAGGAGAGGGGATGGAGGAGCGGGGATGGAGGAGCAGGGATGGAGGAGAGGGGATGGAGGAGAGGGGATGGAGGAGCAGGTCAGGAGGAGGAGCAGGGAGGCACGGAGGAGCGGGGATGGAGGAGCGGGGATGGAGGAGAGGGGATGGAGGAGAGGGGATGGAGGAGCAGGTCAGGAGGAGGAGCAGGGAGGCACGGAGGAGCGGGGATGGAGGAGCGGGGATGGAGGAGAGGGGATGGAGGAGAGGGGATGGAGGAGCAGGTCAGGAGGGAGGAGCAGGGAGGCACGGAGGAGCGGGAATGGAGGAGCAGGTCAGGAGGAGGAGCAGGGAGGCACGGAGGAGCGGGGATGGAGGAGCAGGGATGGAGGAGAGGGGATGGAGGAGAGGGGATGGAGGAGCGGGGATGGAGGAGCAGGGATGGAGGAGAGGGGATGGAGGAGCGGGGATGGAGGAGCGGGGATGGAGGAGCGGGGATGGAGGAGCGGGGGGGTGGAGGTTCAGGGATAGAGGAGCATGGATGGAGAAGGGGGGGGGGGGGGGGTTCAGGGATGGAGAAGGGGGGGGGAGGGAGGAGGAGGGGATGGAGGAGAGGGGATGGAGGAGCGGGGGGGGTGGAGGTTCAGGGATAGAGGAGCATGGATGGAGGGGGGGGGGGGGGTTCAGGGATGGAGGAGGGGGGGGGGAAGGAGGAGAGGGGATGGAGGAGCGGGGATGGAGGAGCGGGGATAGAGGAGCATGGATGGAGAGGGGGGGGGGTTCAGGGATGGAGAAGGGGGGGGGAAGGAGGAGAGGGGATGGAGGAGCGGGGATGGAGGAGCAGGTCAGGAGGAGGAGCAGGGAGGCACGGAGGAGCGGGGATGGAGGAGAGGGGATGGAGGAGCGGGGATGGAGGAGAGGGGATGGAGGAGAGGGGGATGGAGGAGAGGGGATGGAGGAGCGGGGATGGAGGAGCGGGGATGGAGGAGCGGGGATGGAGGAGCGGGGGGGGTGGAGGTTCAGGGATAGAGGAGCATGGATGGAGAAGGGGGGGGGGGGGGGTTCAGGGATGGAGGGGGGGGGGGGGGGAGGAGGAGAGGGGATGGAGGAGCGGGGATGGAGGAGCAGGTCAGGAGGAGGAGCAGGGAGGCACGGAGGAGCGGGGATGGAGGAGAGGGGATGGAGGAGGCGGGGATGGAGGAGCAGGGATGGAGGAGAGGGGATGGAGGAGCGGGGATGGAGGAGCGGGGATGGAGGAGCGGGGATGGAGGAGCGGGGGGGGGTGGAGGTTCAGGGATAGAGGAGCATGGATGGAGAAGGGGGGGGGGGGGGGGGGTTCAGGGATGGAGAAGGGGGGGGGGGGAGGAGGAGAGGGGATGGAGGAGCGGGGATGGAGGAGCAGGTCAGGAGGAGGAGCAGGGAGGCACGGAGGGAGCGGGGATGGAGGAGCGGGGATGGAGGAGCGGGGGGGGTGGAGGTTCAGGGATAGAGGAGCATGGATGGAGAAGGGGGGGGGGAGGAGGAGAGGGGATGGAGGAGAGGGGATGGAGGAGCGGGGGGGTGGAGGTTCAGGGATAGAGGAGCATGGATGGAGAGGGGGGGGGGGGGGGGGGTTCAGGGATGGAGAAGGGGGGGGGAAGGAGGAGAGGGGATGGAGGAGCGGGGATGGAGGAGGGGGGGGTGGAGGTTCAGGGATAGAGGAGCATGGATGGAGAGGGGGGGGGTTCAGGGATGGAGAAGGGGGGGGAAGGAGGAGAGGGGATGGAGGAGCATGGATGGAGAAGGGGGGGGAAGGAGGAGCGTGTCCACGTCTCTTCACCAGCTTCTACTAAACCTCGTCTCCGTCTGTCTCCCAGCTGGACGATGAAGCCATGGCGTCCATGTTGGCAGACTTCGTGGCCTGTCCACCTGACGATGACGACGTCGCCTCAGGCTCTAACTGCTCCTAACTCACCTGGGCCGTTGCCATGACAATGTTTCACCTCATCAAGCACCTCCATGCTGTCTATCATGTCCTCCACGGTCGCAGCTTGGATGGAGACCTGTCCTCCTCCATTTTTATCAGTGTGAGGACGCGAGACGACCTTCTTCAGTGCTCCTCTTCATCGCCTGATCTGGATCATCTGCATGTCTTCTATGTTTCTGTATTTGTCATTACTGTGTACTTTCTTATAAAAGTCAGCCATGAGTGACGTGTACTTTGTTCTCTGACACTGGTTTTCCGTCCGGTTCCCAACGTTTCTACATCAGGTCTTCACCAGTCACAAGACGAGTAGATAATCCTTCCAGTAAAGATTCACTGCCTGGCCAAAAACAAAGTGTCCGCCTGGATTTAAAGGTACAGTATGTAAAAAATCAAAGGTCAATGGCAGAAAAATGGTATATATAATTCAAAACTGTGTCTCTTTTGATGTGTAATCACTTCACTAGAATAGCTGTATGTTAATTTTCTTAGAATGAGTCACTTATATCTACTTGCTGGGCGGTGCACACACATGGAAGCTGCCATATTTGTTCCACCATTTTTACTACGGTGTCCCTGAATAGACAAAACAATGTGTGTAAAGTAAAAACCCTCTGAACTTTAAAACTGCTAGACCATCTTTGTTTAATGGGAGTTGAAGCAATGTTTGGGATAAGTAATACCTTAAAATACATTAAAAATAGTTAGTCATAGTACAGTCATAGCTACACGTGAGACTGCTGGATCAATTCACAGATGAAAACATCTTTATGTCTGAGAGAATTTTGGCCACTAACGGCCACCATACTTTCACAACAGTGATTGGAATATGAAGTTATTTGAAAGAAAACATCTTTTCTTTCAAATACCCATCTTTACCACTAGATGTCAGTAATTCTTACATACTGTACCTTTAACTAAGCAAAGGTCAGAGCCTCCTATTGGATAATTACTGCATGGACGATTATCTTCCAGCTGCAACAAGTTATTTAACGTCAACTGGTGCAATTAGTTTCTTCTCATTTCCTAAATAAGCACGTGGAAAGATACGTGGTGGAAAAAAAGGTTTGTCTGAGAAGGATCATTGTAGGGTTCCCACGCGTCCTGGAAAACCTGGATAATGAACATTTTTCCAGTCGTGAAAATGAGAAAAGGGGTAAAATGTCCTAAAAAATTATTTTTCCTCCCTCTGCTTCATCTCTGCTTCGTCTCTGCTTCGTCCCTGCTTCATCTCTGTATGGTCTCTGCTTCGTCCCTGCTTCATCTCTGTATGGTCTCTGCTTCGTCCCTGCTTCATCTCTGTATGGTCTCTGCTTCGTCCCTGCTTCATCTCTGTATGGTCTCTGCTTCGTCCCTGCTTCATCTCTGTATGGTCTCTGCTTCGTCCCTGCTTCGTCTCTGCTTCGTCCCTGCTTCATCTCTGTATGGTCTCTGCTTCGTCCCTGCTTCATCTCTGTATGGTCTCTGCTTCGTCCCTGCTTCATCTCTGTATGGTCTCTGCTTCGTCCCTGCTTCGTCTCTGCTTCGTCCCTGCTTCATCTCTGTATGGTCTCTGCTTCGTCCCTGCTTCATCTCTGTATGGTCTCTGCTTCGTCCCTGCTTAGTCTCTGCTTCGTCCCTGCTTCATCTCTGTATGGTCTCTGCTTCGTCCCTGCTTCATCTCTGTATGGTCTCTGCTTCGTCTCTGCTTCGTCCCTGCTTCATCTCTGTATGGTCTCTGCTTCGTCCCTGCTTCATCTCTGTATGGTCTCTGCTTCGTCTCTGCTTCGTCCCTGCTTCATCTCTGTATGGTCTCTGCTTCGTCCCTGCTTCATCTCTGTATGGTCTCTGCTTCGTCTCTGCTTCGTCCCTGCTTCATCTCTGTATGGTCTCTGCTTCGTCTCTGCTTCATCTCTGTATGGTCTCTGCTTCGTCCCTGCTTCATCTCTGTATGGTCTCTGCTTCGTCTCTGCTTCGTCCCTGCTTCATCTCTGTATGGTCTCTGCTTCGTCCCTGCTTCATCTCTGTATGGTCTCTGCTTCGTCTCTGCTTCGTCCCTGCTTCATCTCTGTATGGTCTCTGCTTCGTCTCTGCTTCATCTCTGTATGGTCTCTGCTTCGTCCCTGCTTCATCTCTGTATGGTCTCTGCTTCGTCTCTGCTTCGTCCCTGCTTCATCTCTGTATGGTCTCTGCTTCGTCCCTGCTTCATCTCTGTATGGTCTCTGCTTCGTCTCTGCTTCGTCCCTGCTTCATCTCTGTATGGTCTCTGCTTCGTCTCTGCTTCATCTCTGTATGGTCTCTGCTTCGTCCCTGCTTCGTCTCTGCTTCGTCCCTGCTTCATCTCTGTATGGTCTCTGCTTCGTCTCTGCTTCGTCCCTGCTTCATCTCTGTATGGTCCCTGCTTCGTTTCTGCTTCATCGCTACTTCATCACTGTATAAAATAGCCTATAAGCTACTATTGTAGAACACTTCACCAAATGCTTGGGGTGGAATTTATTCGTCTATATTGTGATAACTTGACTCGTACTGTAGCAGCTGGAAAAAGTCCTGGAAAATGACTTTAAGAAAAGAGTGGGAATCCTGCATTTGCATACATCAAGCAGAGAAAACGTCTAAGGAGGTGCTGGAAAGACTTAAACTGGGTTAACTATCCAACAAAATATTAAAGACTGGAGGGATGGAGGGGAACCATCGTCTCCCTGGAGAAATGTGGTCAGAAAAACCCTCTTGAATGATCGTGATCGGCGATCATGTTTGGTGAGATCAAATGGAAAAAAAAACAACAGTAGAACTCAGGGCTATGTTTAATCGTGAAAGTACACACACAATGTGAAGGGAACTCAGGGGACTGAACAGCTGTGTAGCCTTAAGAAAAACACTAATCAGTGATACTAACTGGAAGAAAAGGCTTCAGGTTGCTTGGGAGCATGAAGATTGGACTCTGGAGCGATGGAAGAAGGTCATGTGGTCTGATGAGTCCAGATTTACCCTGTTCCAGAGTGATGGAGTATCAAGGGATGAAGAGAGGCAGATAAAGTGATGCAGCAGCGGTCAGACTCTACCATCATCATCAAGATCTTGGTGAAACATCAATGCATCACTGGATGGAGATAAATCTGATGACATTGCAGAAGCTTCTGGAAACAATGACGCAGCAAATGCTGCTGAAAGCTAAAAGCGATCCAACCAAATATTACAGTGTAGGACCTTTTCTGTTGGTGGTGACTTCTTTTATGGGCCAGGCAGTGTAGTATGATGAAAGTACCCGCACCCATACCGCGGGGGAGTATTGAGCACATCAACGTTTTTGATGAAAATATATTTCTAGTAGAGCTATTGACATGAAATTTTCACCAGATGTCGGCAACAACCCAAGTAATGCGCACATACAAAGAAATGCTAACATTTATGTCCATAAATGAAGTTATGTGTAATATAGTGAAACAGGGAATAAGTATTGAACACATGAAGAAATGGAGACAAAAAGATCTGAAATCCAAGAAAGCAGCTGGAGTCTGTCAGTATTTAGAAAGTAATCCCGTCCCCTATCAGAGCAAAGTAATATCAGCTGCTTTAGTCCTGATTGATGCCTTTAAAAAGGTTTCTCATCACCAAAGTGTCAGACAAGAAGCATTGCATGATGGGTAAAAGCAAAGAGCTGTCTAAAGACCTACGCAACCTTATTATTGCAAACACACTGAAGGCATTGGTTCCAGGTGCATTTGTAAACTTGTGAAAGTTCCAGTGAGCACCATTGGGACCATCATCCGGAAGTGGAAAGAACACGGCATGGTCATAAAGCGGCCACGGCCAGGTGCTCCTCACAAGATTTCAGACAGAGGAGTCAGAACAATCATCAGAAAGGTTCTCCAACAGCCCAGGACCACTCGTGGAGAGCTTCAGAAAGACCTGGAATCAGCAGCTACAGTTGTTTCAGAGAAAACAAGAAGTCATGCACTCAACCGCCATGGCCTTCATGCACGCACACCACGCAAGACTCCATTTCTGAAGAAGAAGCAGGTTGATGCTGGTTTGAAGTTTGCAACACAACATCTGGACAAACCCATGACATTCTGGAAAACATAGTCTGGTCAGATGAGACCAGAACTGAACTCTGCCAATGTCATAAGACACAACATGTTTGGAGGAGAAATGGCACCAAAAACACCATAGCAACAGTGAAGTTTGGAGGTGGGAGCATCATGGTGGGGGCTGTTTTTCAGCATGTGGTACTGGCAGACTTCATATTATTGAAGGAAGAATGAATGGAGGAAAGTAGAGACACATTCTGGACCAGAATCTGCTGAAGATGAAAAGAGGCTGGATCTTTCAGCAAGACGACCGTCCCACCACACAGCCAAGAAACACTCACCTGCTTTAAGAAGAAGAAGATAAAGCTGCTAGAACGGACCAGAAACACTCACCTGCTGTAAGAAGAAGAAGATAAAGCTGCTAGAACGGACCAGAAACACTCACCTGCTGTAAGAAGAAGAAGATAAAGCTGCTAGAACGGACCAGAAACACTCACCTGCTGTAAGAAGAAGAAGATAAAGCTGCTAGAACGGACCTGTCAATCACCCGACCTGAAAGAACTGAAGATCCAAGTTGACAGAAGAGACCCGGAACCTTGAAGATCTGAAGGCAGTTTGTGGAATAATGGACCAAAATCCCACCTGAGCAACGTTTTCCACTGGTTTCTGCATACAGGAGGCGTCTGGAGGCTGGAACCACCAACAAAGGTTTTTACTCTTAAGTAGTAAATAAATGTCAGTAAGCGCATTCAATACTTATTCCCTGTGCCATTTCACTGTATTACACATAACTTCATTTATAAACATTAGGATTTCTTTTAGGGCTGTATTGGTACATGTATTTATGTCGAACCATTCGGTACGCTACTTTCGGTCCGACATGACCCTGTACCGAACTGTTGGGCACAGGATTCCTTTATTTAGATATTTATGGCTTCATTAAGTTCTTGCCTGCCACCGGACATAACGAGCCAGCGCAGCGCCTCACCATCCTGTTTCTAACCGTAACAGCTGTGAGAGTGGGCACGTTTACATGGAGACTTTTTTTTCCCTTTCGGAATGAAATCATTCTGATTGAGGATTTTAGGGCAGCTGTTTCCATGGGAACTAATACATTCGGATCTGGCGTGTACATGCGCCAATATTCATTCAGAATAATCCTGCCTGACATGCGCAGAATGATGTAAATCACGTTATTTATTAAAGACGGAGGTCTACAAACAGCTGATCGTCACAGTCATCGTGGTTTCTGCAGGACGTTAATGAAGCAGCAGCTGATCCTCATGAGCTCCTGCTGGAAACAACCAAGAGGAAAAGCTGTAGAGACAGAGTTTGAGTTAAAAACAAACTTTCTCGCTGTCCAGGGAATTACGTCGTTCACAGCCATTAGTCAAAGTGAGGAAACGTCACATGTTTCACGTTGACGTCTCGTCGAAGCATGCGCTGTAAGAGCGCAACCTCACAACTTTCAGATTCAGCGTTTACATGAAACCCCGTTCGGTTTGGGGAAAGGAATATTCTACCCCCCTGAAACCGAATGAAAATTCATTCGGTTCGATGCTTTTCATTCGGAAAGAGGCGTTTACATGGATCATTTTCATTCCGAAAGAGCTTTTAAACCGAAAGCAATCGGTCTATTTGGGTCCATGTAAACGCAGCTAGTGTGCCGACATTGCAGAACTGCAGTTTCAGCTGGTTGACGTGTTTGCAGACGCACGCTAAGCGCCGTGCGCGCTCATCCCGTGGACGTGCGCATGTCTGTGGGTGATCGCATTACAGAAACTCAGAGAGCAACAACATGCTGTCATGTAAACCTGATAACTCACATCAGTTTAGTTTTTAATCCAAGAGCTGAATATAAACCTGTTCTAAAGGAGATGAGACCTGAAACCAGTTTGTGAGCTGGTGCTGGATAGAAAACCAGCTCAGGATAAATGAACCTGACTTTGTAGGCGGTGCTGGCTCAGGTGTGTAGTAGATGTACTCTGCTGTGATGTTAAATTTTTCGGAACTTGTTGATAAGACAGTTAATATTTGTGAACTTTTTCTCCATTACTGTACGGAGGAAAAACCGAACCGTGACCTGGGTACCGAGGTTCATACTGAGGTAGGCCTATTATTTGGTGAGTTGTAAACGACACAGATGAGTGGGGGAAACATTCTTTTACCGGTTAACCTGGTGAACCACACACATAACAGGTGCAACAGTGGTGATAGGGCTGTGATATCACTCCGCGTAGGGCACTATATATTCCATTTAATACATATTACAACACATACTGAGCTGTGAATTTTGTGTACCGTTACGGCCCTAATTTCTTCGTATGTGTGCATTATTTGGGTTGTTGCCAACATCTGGTGAAAGTTTCATGTTAATAGCTCTACTAGAAATATGTTTTCTGAGAAAAGTGTTGATGTGTTCAATACTTTTTCCCTGCTGTATTAAAGGCCCTGTACCTGATTTTACTTTAATCTCTCTCAGAAAAATGTTTTCTATACGGTATAAATGTGGTAAAAGAGGTAATTTTAAGAAAACAAATGACTCATCGATTGCGTATATGCATGAATCCAAGCCTTTTTCGTTTAGGTTTCTAACGCTGGCGTGACGCTCTTCTCAGCCAATGAGGTTCATTCTACAGAAGTTCCGGTTTCCAATCAGCCACTAACAGCGTTTCCTAATGAGGAGTGCCCTCTCCTAGCGCGTGCATGGCAGCACTTGTAAACAGAACTGCATGGCGTCTTCCCAAAGGAAAGTCGCGATTCCGCAGCAAAACAGCCTGAAAGCATCAAAACTGAGGAGGAGAGAGATGAAACGCAGGAGAGACCAAAGAAGGAATGAAGTTTGGGTAAATCTCGGTGGATTGTACTGAAGGTAGAGAGCTGCTGGACACCTCGGACAGAATGTGGACTAGAAGTCAATAACTTTCTTCTAAGTAACATTTTATATGTCCTCGGCTGCTGGCGCTGCCTCTGCTGGTCTGACTGTGTCACCTCTCTATGCCGTATATAATGATATTTACACCGTAACGCGACGAAGCTTGACATCACTTCCACTCAGTGGCTGGTTATAAACTTTATTAGGTTGTCATGTTGTAATGTGGCCTATAACATCACAATGCATCATAATCCTGCATCTGTGTACATAACTGTAGCTCCGGTAAACTACCGCTTTATGAATTAATAACAGAAAATGTCATTTAGCTGATTTGCAGCTGTTTACTACAACCAGAACAAGAAATTCACTGGAAGATGAGTGTTTTCTCTGGAGTTTTATTGTGCACAAGTATGAGATGTGCACGTTTTTTCATGCATGTTAAGTGGGAGAAGAAAATAGGGGACAGTGGGAGCGTTTCTCGCTGGGAGAAACAGTTGGGGGCGGGGCTTACAGTTCAAACTACACTGTTCACCTCGCTCATGGTTCGAAAATGTGCAAAATCAGGTACAGCGCCTTTGAGGGAAAAGCAATGAGTAGAAGCGGCAGACAACTAAAAACAAATTTTGTTGTTAATTGATAAAAAAAAAAGAAAAATGTAACTGACATTATTGGGATGAATAACAAATAAATGAACACCCTCTTGGATTCAACGTCCCAGCTCTGTTTTAAGTTACACTTTGTTAAAACTCAATTTACTTTTTGATAAGTAAACAAAAAATGTGAATTAATTTATTCAATCGATTTTTTTTTTATTCTTTTTTTCCCCAGACCTAGTTTTTGGTGGATCTGGTTCACTGCTATGGCAAGGTTGCCATATTCCCTAAACCAGCTTCTCTCTCTAGGATGAAGCCACATTCAGACTTTAAACTATCACACAGTTCAGAAATAAGGAGGAGATGTGGTTCTTGGTGGATCCGGTTCACCTTGGTGACAGGTAGGTGCTTCTGTTCAGTGAGCAGGTTTATGTGAGCTGCAAACGAGCTGATGATGAGTGGTCTGCGCCATGATGCTGCCGTCTGGACTACAGCAGCTTGGCGGCAGCAGAGAGCTAGTGAGGAGGATCTGACGAGGATGAAGAAACTTCCTGAGGGTCTCCCCTCCACCTCCTCTTTTCCCCTCCATCATTACATCTGACACTCTGAGATCATGAAGCCACCCCTGCTCTATCACATGACGTAAAGGGAAAAAATCAGAAGAAGGAATGTGTACATACATCTGTACATGTATGTACATTTACAATGACTTCAGGATCTGGGAAAGTTACTCTGATCATCATGAAAAGTTGTGAATTTTTACTTCCATCCTGGGATTAAATGTTTGGTTATTCTGTAGCTCCGATGTGGTCTGGAAGTTGTGATGCATGTAGAAATGGAGAAATATTTTAATGTGCATTAATGTGTAATGTGTGTAAATGAAAAAGTTAGAGATAAAATATGACATAAAAATGTAATGTTTCTCTTATGGGACATTGAAAAAATTATGAAAAATCATTTAAGGACTTTAAAAAGTTGTTAAACTTTCATAAAGATTTTATTAATAAAGATTCATTCTAATTGTTACAATTTTATATACAGGTACTACCTAAAAAATGTGAATATCCTGAAAAAGTTCTTGTATTTCTGTAATTCAACTTAAAAGGTGCAATTTACATATTCTATAGACAATATGTGAATCAATATATTTCAAGCTTTTATTTGTTTGGATGTTGCTGATTAGAAGTTGCAGCTTAAGAAAACCTCAGATTCAAAAACTGAAAAAATGGGAATATTGTGAAAAGCTCCAGTATTGTAGGTTCAGAGTGTCACATTCTGATCAGGTCAGTAATCCAAACACCTCCATAAGTACCCTGAGCCTTTAAAAAGTCTCTGTCTTGGTTTAGAAGAATTCACAATCATGGGGAAGATGCTGATCTGACAGTTGTGCAGAAAACCATCACTGACTCCCTGCACAAGGTGGAAAGACACAAAAAGTGATAGAAAAGAAGCTGGATGTTCTCAGAGTGTCTCAAAGCACATTAATGGACAGTTAAGTGGAAGGAAGAATGTGGAAGAAAACGGTGTAGAAGCCGGAGGGCTGACAGCAGCCTGGAGAAGATGGTCAGGAAAGGGCCTTTCAGACGTGTGGAGGACTTCATAAGGAATGGACCTGTGAGCTTCATCAAGTCCAGCATCAATGCAGCCGTCTACCAGGACATTTTGGAGACCTTCATGCTTGCTTCAGTGGACCAGCTGTATGGGGATGCAGACTTCATCTTCCAGCAGGACTTGGCACCTGCCCACACCGCCAAAACTACAAAATCCTGCTTCAACAACCATGGATCACCATGCTGGATTGGCCCGCAAACCCACCTGACCTGAACCCCATTGAAAACATGTGGGACATCGTCAGAGAAAGCTGAACGGGAAGAGAGCAAACAATAAAGAAGAGCTCAATGCTGTGATGGAAGCATGTTGGTCTCCATAACAGCTGAGATATGCCACAAGCTGCTAGCATCCATGCCACACCGGGTTAAAGCTGCTAGCATCCATGCCACACCGGGTTAAAGCTGCTAGCATCCATGCCACGCCGGGTTAAAGCTGCTAGCATCCATGCCACACCGGGTTAAAGCTGCTAGCATCCATGCCACGCCGAGTTAAAGCTGGTAGCATCCATGCCACGCCGAGTTAAAGCTGCTAGCATCCGTGCCACGCCGGGTTAAAGCTGCTAGCATCCATGCCACGCCGGGTTAAAGCTGCTAGCATCCACGCCACACCGGGTTAAAGCTGCTAGCATCCATGCCACGCCGGGTTAAAGCTGCAAGCATCCATGCCACGCCGGGTTAAAGCTGGTAGCATCCATGCCACGCCGGGTTAAAGCTGCTAGCATCCATGCCACTCCGGGTTAAAGCTGCTAGCATCCATGCCACTCCGGGTTAAAGCTGCTAGCATGCAAATGGCACCTTTTAAGTTGAATTACAGAAATACATGAACCTTTTCCGGATATTCAAATTTTTGGGGGGTAGTACCTGTATATGTATGTGTGTATATATATATATACATATATAGATAGATAGATAGATAGATAGATAGATAGATAGATAGATAGATAGATAGATAGATAGTATACAGTCCTCAACATTTTCCATACCCTCCAAATAAAGTTTCTTCTTTATGTAACTAACCCTGACCCTTCCCCTCACCATAACCACCTGAGTACACCATACGCATCTGTTTGCAAGCCGCAGATAGATACTCTTGGTGGTGTTTAACTAACTTCCACTTGAGACTTCTTGTATGGATTGGATGTATGGCAGCGCCCTTGTTGGCCATTGTAACTGCAGTTAGGTTCTCTTGAAAAATCAGCTGTGAAATAAGTTGAAATTGACAAAAGTAATTAAAATAAAAAATTCTATAAAAATCATGACATTGATTTTGAATTGTACTTAGAAGGAAATATTAAAAACAAAAAAACAAAAAATAAAACTGTAAACAAGCATGATGGGGCTCTGAAGCTAAAATGTTGTTGATCAACACTCTAAGACAATCACTGCAATCAGGTGTTTCTGTAACGTCCAATCAGACGTCTGCACCTGTTGACAGGTTTGTTAGTCCATGTTCATGGGAAAGATGCTCTCATGTGTCTGGAGCAGTTTTGTTTGTTTGTTTTTAATGATCATTTCCAACCACAATTCAAAAGCAATGTCTTGTTTCACTAAATTTTAATTTTGTAAATTTGTATCTATTATTAGTTTCTTTAGTTTCTTGTTATTTGAATTATTATTGTGAATGAACCTATTCTTTAATTGGAGGGTATGAATAATTTAGAGTATATATATATATATATTTATTTATTTATTTATTTATTTATACATACATTTATATATATACAGTTGTGTGAAAAAGTGTTTGCCTCCTTCCTGATTTCTTACTTTTTTGAGAGGGACTCAACTGCAGTCACGGTGTGTCGCCATCTATCCAATCCACACCGGAAGTCCCAATCGAAGTTTCTTTTTCATGTAACTTACTAAAATCTAACCCTAACCACCCAACTACACTATACGCATCTGTTTGCAAGCTGCAGATAGTTACTCTTGGCAGTATTTACTAACTTCCATGAGATGATGAGATGATGAGACTTCCTGTATAGATTGGATGTATGGCGACACCCTTGTCGGTCATTGGAACTGCAGTGAGGTTCTCTTGACTTTTTTGCATGTTTGTCACACTTGAATGTTTCAGATCATCACAAAAATTTAAATGTGAGTCAAAGATAACACAAGTAAACAGAAAATGCAGTTTTTAAATGTAGATTTTTATTTTTAAGTGGGGGGTGGGGGTGGGGGGGTGGTGGGGGGTGAAAAAGTAATTGCCCCCTAAACCTAATAACTGGTTGTTCCACCTTAGCAGCAACAACTGCATCAAGCGTTTGTGATAACTGGCAGTGAGTCTTCTACAGCGCTGTGGAGGAATTTTGTTCCACTCATCTTTGCAGAATTGTTGTAATTCAGCCACATTGGAGGCTTTTCCAGAATGAACCGCCTTTTTAAGCTCATGCCACAGCATCTCAATGGGATTCAGGTGGGGGCTTTGACTAGGCCACTCCAAAGTCTTCATGTTGTTGTTCTTAAGCCATTCAGAGGTGGACTTGCTGGTGTGTTCTGGATCATTGTTCTGCTGCAGAACCCAAGTGCGCTTCAGCTTGAGGTCACCAACAGATGGCCGGACGTTCTCCTTCAGGATTTTTTGGTAGAAGCAGAATTCATGGTTCCATTTACCACAGCAAGTCTTCCAGGTCCTGAAGCAGCAAAACAGCCCCAGACCATCACACTACCACCACCATATTTTACTGTTGCTATGATGTTCCTTTTCTGAAATGCCGTGTTACTTTTACGCCAGATGTAATGGGACCTCCACCTTCCAGAAAGTTCCACTTTTGTCTCGTCAGTCCACAGAGTATTTTCCCAAAAGTCTTGGGGATCATCAAGATGCTTTCTGGCTAAACTGAGACGAGCCTTTATGTTCTTTTTGCTCAGCAGTGGTTTTGGTCTTGGAACTCTGCCATGCAGCCATTTTTGCCCCCCAGTCTCTTTCTGATGGGGGAGTCATGAACACTGACCTTCATTGAGGCAAGTGAGGCCTGCAGTTCTTGGATGTTGTTCTGGGGTCTTTTGTGACCTCTTGGATGAGTCGTCGCTGTGCTCTTGGGGTCATTTTGGTCGGCCGGCCCCTCCTGGGAAGGTTCACCACTGTTCCATGTTTTCACCATTTGTGGATAATGGTTCTCACTGTGGTTCTCTGGAGTCCCAAAGCTTTAGAAATGGCTTTGGAACCTTTTCCAGACTGATAGATCTCAATGACTTTGTTTCTCATTTGTTCCTGAATTTCTTTGGATGGCAGCATGATGTCTAGCTTTGGAGGATCTTTTGGTCTACTTCACTTTGTCAGGCAGGTCCTATTTAAGGGATTTCTGATGGAGAACAGGTGTGGCAGTAATCAGGCCTGGATGTGGATAGAGAAACTGAACTCAGCTTTCCAAAGATGTGATAAACCACAGTTTATGTTTTAACATGGGGGGGGGAATCACTTTTTTACAAAGGGCCATGGAGACAAACATGCAAAAAAGTAAGAAATCAGGAAGGAGGAAACACTTTTTTACACAACTGTATATACACTCACTGGCCACTTTATTAGGTACACCTTGCTACTTCTGGGTTGGACCCCATTTCACCTTCAGAACTGCCTTAATACTTGGTGGCATAGATTCAACAAGGTACTGGAAACATTCCTCAGAGATTTTGCTACATATTGACATGACAGCATCACGCAGTTGCTGCAGATTTGTCGCCTTCACATCCACGATGAGAACCTCCCGTTCCACCACATCCCAAAGCTGCTCTGTTGGATTAGGATCTGGTGACTGTGAAAGCCATTTGAGAACAATAAACTCATCGTCATGTTCCAGAAAGCAGTCTGAGATGATTCCCGCTTTATGACATGGTGCGTTCTCCTGCTGGAAGCAGCATCAGAGGATGCTACACTGTGGTCAGAAAGGGATGGACATGGTCAGCAACAATACTCAGGTAGGCTGTGGTGGTTAAACCACCACGTTGGTACTAAGGGGCCCAAAGTGGGCCAAGAAAATCTCTCCCACACCATGACACCACCACCACCAACCTGAACCGTTGATACAAGGCAGGATGGATCCATGTTTTCATGTTGTTGACACCAAATTCTGAGCCTACATCTGAATCTGGAAGCAGAAATGGAGACTCATCAGACAAGGCAACATTTCTCCATCTTCTATTGTCCAATGTTGGTGAGTCTGTGTGAATTGTAGCCTCAGTTTCCTGTTCTTAGCTGACAGGAGCAGCACCCGGTGTGGTCTTCTGCTGCTGTAGCCCATCTGCTTCCAGGTTGGATGTGTTGTGCATTCAGAGATGCTCTTCTGCAGACTTCGGTTGGAACAAGTGCTTATTTGAGTTTCTATTGCCTTTCTATCAGCTGGAACCAGTCTGGCCATTCTCCTCTGACCTCTGGCATCAACAAGGCATTTGCACCCACAGAACTGCTGCTCACTGGATATTTTCTCTTTTTTGGGACCATTCTCTGTAAACCCTAGAGATGGTTGAGCAGGAAAATCCCAGTAGATCAGCAGTTTCTGAAATACTCAGACCAACAACCATGACACGTTCAAAGTCACTTAAATCACCGTTCTTCCTCATTCTGATGCTGGTTTGAACTGCAGCAGATTCTCTTGACCATGTGTACATGCCTAAATGCATTGAGTTGCTGCCATGTGGTTGGCTGATTAGAAATTTGCGTTAACGAGCAGTTGGATAGGTGCACCTAATAAAGTGGCCGGTGTGTATAAAAATTATATATATATATATATATATATATATATATATAAAGACATATATATATTCAGGACATGGCAACCATCTTTAGTGTGGTCATGAAGCTGCTGAGCTGCCCACTTCCCTGCAGTTTTATAGATGAAACTGGTAAAATGTTGGTGAATCGTACTGGAGTCGTGTGAAGATGGGAGCATTCAACAGTCATGCAGCTGGTTCATAGAGGATGAAATGAGTGTGCAGCTCTCCCCATGCCGGTAGTCCGGTTTTTGTCCGCACTCTTCCCATGTCAAAAGTCCGGTTTTTGTCCGGACTCTTCCCAGGCGGGTAGTCCGGTTTTTGTCCGGACTCTTCCCATGTCAAAGGTCCGGTTTTTGTCTGGACTCTTCCTGTACCGGAGTTTGGTTATTGTCTGGACTCTTCCCATGCGGGTAGTCCAGTTTTTGTCCGGACTCTTCCCATGCCAGTAGTCCGGTTTTTGTCCGGACTCTTCCCATGCCAGTAGTCCGGTTTTTGTCCGGACTCTTCCCATGCCAGTAGTCCGGTTTTTGTCCGGACTCTTCCCATGCCAGTAGTCCAGTTTTTGTCCGGACTCTTCCCATGTCAAAGGTCCGGTTTTTGTCCGGACTCTTCCCGTGCCAGTGGTCCGGTTTTTGTCCAGACTCTTCCTGTACCGGAGTTTGGTTTTTGTCCGGACTCTTCCCATGCCAGTAGTCCGGTTTTTTTCCGGACTCTTCCCATGCCAGTTGTCCAGTTTTTGTCGGGACTCTTCCCATGCCAGTAGTCCGGTTTTTGTCCGGACTCTTCCCATGCCAGTAGACCGGTTTTTGTCCGGACTCTTCCCATGCCAGTAGACCGGTTTTTGTCCGGACTCTTCCCATGCCGGTAGACCGGTTTTTGTCCGGACTCTTCCCATGCCGGTAGACCGGTTTTTGTCCCGGACTCTTCCCATGCCGGTAGACCGGTTTTTGTCCGGACTCTTCCCATGCCGGTAGACCGGTTTTTGTCAGGACTCTTCCTATGCCGGTCGTCCGGTTTTTGTCCGGACTCTTCCCGTGCCAGTGGTCCGGTTTTTGTCCGGACTCTTCCCATACCAGTAGTCCGGTTTTTGTCCGGACTCTTCCTGTACCGGAGTTTGGTTTTTGTCCGGACTCTTCCCATGCCAGTAGTCCGGTTTTTGTCCGGACTCTTCCTGTACCGGAGTTTGGTTTTTGTCCGGACTCTTCCCGTGCCAGTAGTCCGGTTTTTGTTCGGACTGGGTGTGGTGTCGTGTCTAAATCCCTTTTCTGGATGCAGGAGCTGTCCCTGTGCTTGAACCAGGTCTGGACAGGACTGGGATGCTGCTGGAGACCAGCAGTGGGGATGACGGCAGCTCTTTGTGGACTCTTTAAAGTCACCCTCTGGAGCTCCATGGCAACCACTTGTTGAAGCCTCACTGCTCGTTGCCGGGCAGTGTGATGTACTGGACCAGAAAATCCTCCCATTCACAGTCTCCCCCTTATACCCCCACCCCTCCCCCACACCCCCCTCCCTCCCTCGACCAAAACAAGCCAGGTCTGTACTGCAGAAATGCTCCTTTTCCCACCCGAGTGGGAAGTTAATGTGGTTCATTACAAAAACATCCACAAACACACAGAATCTCGTTGGACCTCCAGGTTCCACTTTTTTCATTTTCTTCAACTATTGGACCAGAACAGGATTCTCATCCCACCCACCCTCCAGCCTGCCGACAGATAAGTTACGGTCTGTGTCAGAGCAGCGACCGTCCGCATCATCTACCTGGAAATGAAACCAGATTATCAGCAAACTAGATTTTATTCCCAGTAAAACTTAAACATGTTTTGTTCCCAGTAGAACACCAACAACGTCTCAGATGATGAAACATTTGATGGAAAATCTTCTCTGATTGTGAATCTGATTCAGAAACACATCTGTAAAAAGTTGGAACAGGAGCAACAAAAGGTGAAAAAATCATTATTGAAGGAGATTTTCATATCTGATCAGGTTAACTGGGAACAGACCAGTAACATGACTGGCTCAACTGGGAACAGACCAGTAACATGACTGCGTATAAAGGAGCATTTCAGAGTCTCTCAGATGAACAGAGGTTCACCAATCTCAGACAAACTGGCTCTAAAAGTTGTGGAACAAGTTCAGAAAAATGTTCCTGGCGTTGAAGATCCTCCATCTACAGTGTAGAATATCATCAGAAGATTCAGGAGGAATCTCTGTGTGCAGGGGACATGGCTGAAGAACAAGCAGCCGTATGTGAACAGGACCTAGAACCGCTCCTGTGGACCAGTTTTTGGGGGTTTTCTAAGATTCTGAAGGTGTTCATGTTTCTATTGCCAGTTTGTTGTCATGGAAACATCTACCTGTCAGGTGACCAGCAGTTGTTCCTTCATTTCCTTCTGTTTTCCATCAGTGTTTCAGCTGGTTTACCAACCCAGACCTGGTCCTGGACCTGGACCTGGACCTGGTCCAGATCTGGACCCGGACCTCTTGTTCCCAGCTCCCTGATGGCAACAAGCCGAGGTGGAAGCTGCTTCCAGTCCAGGTCCCAGACTGCAGTGAGGCCCCAACCACCACCTTGAAACCCCCCCCTCTCCTCCTCCTCCTCCTCCCCCCCTCGGTGACCGATTAGTTGGTGTGGGGTTCCCTCCAATTTCCATGAGAAAGCGGTGGTCGGTGAAAGGGTTAAGCTGGAGGACACAGCCCCCAGAAAGCAGGCCTAATTTTCTGCTCAGTGGGGGGGTGAGGGAAGCGGGGAGCGGGAACAAAGGCTCCCAGGGGAGGAGCGGAGACTCCGGCTTTACTATATGCACCTGCAGCCTGAAAAGCCTCCAACAATGAGCCTCTGAGACGGCCAATTACAACGCTCTCTAAGGAAAGTTGAGGAGGAGGAGGAGGAGGAGGAGGAAGATGCTGTCCACTTCTATTTAGAGACAACAGATTAGAGGAAACTCACTGGATGAAACTTTTACTTCAGCAGATTTATAATCATAGAAACTATCCAGGAGGTTTTATTTGGCAGATCAATACTTAGTAAGTTGATAAAAACGAATCCGTCACGTCCAGTTTCTCCTTCATGAATCAAACCGAGTTAATGAGGAAAAATAAAATGTCTGAATATCATCTTGATGGTTCCAGAGGAAACCAGTTCTGGTCCCCGCAAAAACTCAAATCTTACCCAGTAGATTTTTCTCATTTCTAGTCAAAATATCTCATCACACTAAAAAAAAAAAAAAAGACAAACCATCTAAAGACCAGTGAGATATAAGAACTTATTTTAAGGCAATGCATCTTATTTCAAGAAATCTTATCAAGACAATTTTGCTTGTTCCTTAATTGTTTTGCTGATTACAAGCAAAGAAATCTTGACCGCTCATAATACTATATATATATATATATATATATATATATATATATATACACACACACACATATATATATATATGTATATATATATATATATATATATATATATACACATACACACACACACACACATATATATATATACACATATATATAGATATATCTCATATACACTACTCACAAAAAGTTAGGGATATTCAACTTTTGGTGTTTGAAGAACAGAATGATGCAGAATAAATATTTAACCATTGAATAATGAACATGTGCATCGAAAAGTTCAGAAAAAGTTTAATTCAGTTCACCTGGAAAGGTTGTAGAGGATTTTAGATTCATTCTGACATCATACAAAAAGCCAAATATCCTTAACTTTTTGTGAGTAGTGAATATACATACATACACCTAATATATTTTTTGGAACAAGACCTCAGATTAATTTCCTCCATGACGATCCAAATTGATAATATTTCTGTTAGAAATGTAAGTTCAGCTCGTTTTTCTGGGTTTTTAGTTAATGAATCTTTATCATGGAAACCCCACCTCAGCTTTATAAGTACAAAAATAGCCAAAATGTGGGTATTTTAGGAAAAATAAGGCCTTTAATTAACACTAATGTTGCAATGATGCTGTATTATTCAATGTTATATTTATATATCGGTTAATGTAATTGCTTGGGCTCGTACCCACAAAACCAAACTTGAGCAAATTCTTCGTCTTCAGCTTTAAGAATAACATTCAGAGTAGACTGGAGGCATTTATCTCACCCCTCGTTCATCCAAGCAAATGTTCTTAGTGTTTATCAAGTCAACCAATTACAAACTGGACAATGTGTTTACGCTTAAAATCTCATGTCCCAACAGTTAAAAATATCTTTTTCTTCAACAGAGAATTTCACCAGTACTCCACTGGAAGTGGTTGTCTTATCAGGGCACCTTTTTTGCTCGTACTAGCCAGTCTCAGTTCAGTGGACCCAACATACGGAAGAATTTACCAGCTCATTTCACAGAGCTTTCCCCAATTCACTTTAAAAAGCCTTGAAAAAAAATGCTCCCAAGAGTCATTTCCCACCTGGGATTCTTCACGTTAGGTCTGATGTGTATAATTGTATTACAAAGAACATACGTCTATAGTAATCTTTATGTATTTGCGTGTGTGTGAATGCATACTTTCTTTTTTCTTCTTCAGTACTGTATTAACTTTAATCAGTCTATTTTTTTTTAATGCAACATCTAATTTTGTATCTTCTGTTTAGGAATATTTAGGTGAGAGAGAGCTCATAACAATAATAATAATAATAATAATAATAATGAGTTTTTCATCTCACCCGCACAATCTGCTTTCTTTGTCGTCGCAATTAAAAAACCAAGTCTACAAGGATTAAAACCAACCAGCTCATCTGGCTGAGGTGACCCTGAACGCATCGTGTGAAGCATCAGCTCAAATTCAGATTTTATCACGTCAGGTTTCTTCATCATCCTCATGTCAGACTGGGATCGGCCTGGATCGCTCCGGAATTGGAGGAAATATCAAACATTTGTCAGTAACTTATTTTTTACAGTGTGAGGACCTGACCATGGAGGAGCAGGTGGAAAAAAGCTGAACTTTCCCAACATGACGAGTTCCATCAGAGGCTTTTAATGAAAAAGAGACTCTCAGAGTCTGAACGTAGACGGTATTTACAGAAACCTTCCTGCAACTTTACAACATCACTACAACCCTGCAGGCCACAAACCGGCTCCTCACCGAAACATTCACGAGCGGTTCTGCACATGTTGGAACCGGTCCCGGGACCAGCTCGTGGTCCACGTTCTGGTTCAGTTTCACCCGGCTGGAAGGAAAAAAAATCTGCCGTCAGGAAACCAAAAACCCCCCCCAAAAACCCGAGTTAGAGGAGCAGAACATTTAAAAACTGGATCTAAGTCGACAGAAACAAGAAGAAAAAGAGACCAGATCAAAGCTAAAACTAAGACGGAAAGCGGCAGATCCGATCCAGAACCCGGCCCTGCTTCCGGTCTGAGCTGGACCTCGGCAGCAGCTCTTCATCTCAAATAAAACAAGTCTGTTTCCACGGAAACAAAGTCCAGAAGAACCAGAACAGAACTTGGACTGGGCGAGTCGCTGCTCAGCAGCCCCGGTGGACGGACGGGGACGGTCCACCAGCACTGCTGAAACTCTGCCAAGTCCGCACCAGTCCAGAACAAAACCCGATCTGGGTCAGGTGACTTCAGTCCCTCGGAGGTCAAACTGAGCCCAGCATGAGGTCCGTGGACGAACCAGTCCAACCAGTATAAAGACTTGGACGGACTCGTGGAATGTCTTATGGAATGAGTGGACAGAGGCCGGTGAGGTGGAGACGTCACCAGACCTCCTCTATCAGGACTTCACGTCTTCGGACTCTCCAGCCTGAAGACCGGCCCGGTTCTGCTGCTGGTCTAGATGTGAGTCAGCGGGACGGTCCCGGTGAGGTAGTGCTGCTGGACGCTGCCGTAGCCCCTCTGGGTGGAGCCGGGGTCCGAAGCGTCTCCTCCTGGTCCAGGGATGTACATGCTGATCATGTCCCTCAGGTCCCCCTGCAGGGGCCCCCGGTGATGGCCCGGCGTCCCGGTGGAGGGTGAGTGGGTCACCGGTTCTGGTTTCACCATAGACATGGTGACAGGGCTGGGCTGCTGGGGACTGCTGCTGTAGGACATGGGACTGTGGACATGAGGAGGACAGACAGTTAAAGACGCATCACACTGAAAACCACAGCAGAGAAAGTTCTGATGGGTTCTAACTGGTTCTAACTGGGCCGGGCCAACACAGTCATCTGAATAAACCTTTAATCCCAGTCAGCATCAGAACCTTTAATCCCAGTCAGCATCAGAACTTTTAATCCCAGTCAGCATCTGGAACCTTTAATCCCAGTCAGCATCTAGAACCTTTAATCCCAGTCAGCATCAGAACCTTTAATCCCAGTCAGCATTAGAACCTTTTAATCCCAGTCAGCATCTAGAATTTTAATAGTATCTAGAACCATTAATCCCAGTCAGCATCAGAACCTTTAATCCCAGTCAGCATCTAGAACATTTAATCCCAGTCAGCATCTAGAACCTTTAATCCCAGTCAGCATCAGAACCTTTAATCCCAGTCAGCATCAGAACCTTTAATCCCAGTCAGCATCTAGAACCTTTAATCCCAGTCAGCATCAGAACCTTTAATCCCAGTCAGCATCAGAACCTTTAATCCCAGTCAGCATCTAGAACCTTTAATCCCAGTCAGCATCTAGAACCTTTAATCCCAGTCAGCATCAGAACCTTTAATCCCAGTCAGCATCTAGAACCTTCAATCCCAGTCAGCATCAGAACCTTTAATCCCAGTCAGCATCAGAACCTTCAATCCCAGTCAGCATCAGAACCTTTAATCCCAGTCAGCATCTAGAACCTTCAATCCCAGTCAGCATCTAGAACCTTTAATCCCAGTCAGCACCAGAACCTTCAATCCCAGTCAGCATCAGAACCTTTAATCCCAGTCAGCATCAGAACCTTTAATCCCAGTCAGCATCAGAACCTTTAATCCCAGTCAGCATCAGAACCTTTAATCCCAGTCAGCATCTAGAACCTTTAATCCCAGTCAGCATCAGAACCTTTAATCCCAGTCAGCATCAGAACCTTTAATCCCAGTCAGCATCTAGAACCTTTAATCCCAGTCAGCATCAGAAACTTTAATCCCAGTCAGCATCCTTATTGGACATCGCCGTCAGTTTAAGCTCTCTGATTGGTGGAGTGTCTTCATCACCATGTCCAGGTCTACATAGAGGCCCATAGCAACATGGTGGTGATGGTGATGTTATGATGAAGATGGGATTATAATGATGTCATCATGGATGATCTCAGTTCTGGATGTGGTATTTTAGGAGTCAGTGATGCATCAGTCCAGCCGTCCCGTTTCTGGTTTCTGATTGGATGGAGACGAGTCGGAGGTGGTTGAACATGTCTCTCCAGACTCGTCTTTATGGACATGACGGGTCAGGATTTCTCTGAGTGATCCCGAAAGATTCATGAAGCAAGGATCAGTGTTGTTGTTGTCATTGTGTCAATAAAGTTGCTACTCCTCTCAGAACTGGCCTGAAACCAGTCCCACCAGTCTGGTTTAGTTTTCGTCCATGTTGCTGGTCGGACGTAAACGACCCCAGCGGTGGGAATCTGCTCCGGTCCGTGTTCCGACATCCTTCAGCCTGCCGAACAACGACTGCCTACTTGTTATGCATGCGGCATTCCCTGGAATGTTGATAAGGTCGACTGGATGGCAGGCGGAGCTGCTCGGTGTGAGGCCACCCACAATCCCGACCCCCTCCCCGACCCCCCCATCCCTCCAAAGCTTTGTCCCAGCCACAAGACTTCCCACCTCCTGTAAACTGCACAGATGGCTGCTCTGATAGATATTCCATCTCTGACCAGGAACTTTTCCTTTTCATGAAGAAAGTAGATCTATCTAGGCCCAAGCTGATACCAGGTCCCCCCCCCCCCCAATCACTTTAAAAATACGGAAAAGTCCAAAGAAATGATCAGGATCAGTTTTCCATGACGTGAAAATAAAAACAGATCCATGATGGATGTGTTCTGATGACCAGGGGCGTATCCAGGAAATGTTTAATGGCCGATCAATAAATATCCCCAACTACCATGTACAGTAGATCATTTTAGTCTCATCTCTGAGGAATCCTGTTTGGCTGGAGTTCTAGATTCTCAGGAACAGAGTCGGTAAAGACGAGTCTGGACAGAGATGTTCAACCACCTCCAACTCCTCTCCATCCACTCTGCAACCAGAGACAGAAGAAACATGGGACGAATGGACCAGGGTTCCCACTCTTTTCTACAAGCTATTTTCAGGACTTTTCCAGCTGCTACAGCACAAGTCAAGCTAACATCATAACAGACTAATAACTTCCACCACAGGTTTTTGGAGAAGTGTTCTACAATTACAGCGATGAAGTAAAGACGAAGCTGAGGTGAAGCGGAGATAAAACTGCAACAAAGCGGCAATGGGGTGACCAGATTCTATCTAACCAATGTGGGACAAAGACTCAATAAGTGTGGGACAACGTGGGACAATAACCAATGACACTTGTTTTTTACATACACACACACACACACACACACACACACATTTACAGTCGCCCTCAAAATTATTCATACCCTCCCATTAAAGAAGGGGGGAAAACTCAGTTGTCAGTGAAATAAGTTCAAATTTACAAAAGTAACAAATAAAACTTGTATGTAAATCATGACGCTGATTTTGAATTGTGGTTCAACAGAAATATTAAAAACAAACACTAAAAAAATAAAAAAAAAAAGGGAAAAAGGAATGAAGAGAAGGGCAAAGAAAGATATACAAAAAAAAAAAAAAAAAAAAAAAGGGAGGGGAAAAAACACGAAAAAAAAAAAAAAAGTGGCAATGAAGCTGCGATGATATGGCAACGAAGGTGCAACAAAATGGTGACAAAACGGCACTGAAACTGCGAAAAAGCTGCAATGAAACAGGGACGAAACGGCAACATAGCGATGACGAAGCTGCATTAAAGCTGCGACAAAACTGCTAGGAAGCAGCAACGAAACGGCAAAAAAGCTGCAACGAAACAATAAAGCTGCGACAAAACGGTGACAAAACGGCAGTGAAGCTGCGATGAGGCTGCAACAAAGCTGCGATCAAACAGCGACGAAACTGCAACAATGCTGCAATCAAACAGCGACGAAACTGCGACAAAGCTCCAACAAACAGCGACGAAACTGCAACAATGCTGCAATCAAACAGCGACAAAGCTGTAATCAAACAGCAACAAATCTGCGACAAAGCTGTGGTCAAACAGCAACAAAAACTATGAAGCAGCGACGAAACGGCAAAAAAGATGCAATGAAACTGCTACGAAGCAGCAACGAAGCTGCGACAAAACAGTGACAAAACGGCAGGGAAGCTGTGACAAAGCTGCAATCAAACAGCGGCAAAACTGCGACAAAGACGCGATCAAACAGTGCCGAAACTGCGACAAAGCTGCAATGAAACAGCACCGAAACTGCGACAAAGCTGCGATGAAACAGCACCGAAACTGCGATAAAGCTGCGATCAAACAGCGGCAAAACTGCGACAAAGACGCGATCAAACAGTGCCGAAACTGCGACAAAGCTGCGATGAAACAGCACCGAAACTGCGACAAAGCTGCAGTTAAACAGCGCAAAATTGCAACAAGGCTGCGACAAAACAGTGACAAAAATGTGGTGAAGCTGCAATGAAGCTGTGACAAAGCTGCGATGAAACGGCGGTGAAGCTGTGACGTAGCTGTGACGTAGCGGTGACGAAGCAAAGACGAAGTGACGTCAAAGCGGTGATGAACTGGTGATGGAATAGCAACTTAGCTGTGATGAAACAGCGACACAATTCAACGAAGCTGCGACGATTTTGCAACAAATTTGCGGCGGAATGACGATGAAACTATGACGTAGCGTGACGAAGCTGTGATGAAATGGCCACGAAAAGGCAACAAAGCTGCGAAAAAATGGTGAAACGGCAACGAAGCTGCGATGAGGCTGCGACAAAGCTGCGATGAAACGGCGACGAAACAGCTACAAAGCTGCATTGAAATGGCGACAAAAAGGTAACGAAAGTGCAACAAAATGGTGAAAATGGTGAAAACAGCAAAAACGGCGATGAAGCTTCAATGAAGCTGCGACAAAGCTGCAATGGAACGGCGACAAAGCTCTAATGAAACTGCGACAAAGCTGCAATGAAACGGCGATGAAACAGCAACATAGCAGCGATGAAACAGCGACGAAGCAGCGATGAAACTGCGACGAAGCAGCGATGAAACTGCGACGAAGCTGCAATGAAACTGCGACGAAGCTGCAATGAAACTGCGACAAAGCTGCAATGAAACTGCGACAAAGCTGCAATGAAACGGCGATGAAACGGCAACATAGCAGCAATGAAACTGCGACGAAACGGCAATGAAATGGCGACAAAACGGCGAAGTATCGGCTACAAAACCGACGTAGCAGCGACAAAGCAAAGACGAAGTGGCGATGAACTGGCGACGGAATGGTGGCATAGCTGTGATGAAACATCAGGCAACAAAACTGTGACGTAGCGGCGTCGAAGCAAAGACGAAGCAGACAAAGCAAAGACGAAAGGGAGGAAAAATAGTTTGCCACGACAACTCGAGCTTTTCCAGGACATTTTACTCTTTTTCTCATTTTCCGTGTTTCCCATGACAAGAAAAATGTTCAATTTTCCAAGTTTTCCAGGACGCGTGGGAACTCTGAACACTGACAGTTAAAATATCACATTCAATACCGAGATCATCCATGCTAACATTATTTATCCCATTGTCATAACATCACTACCATGTTGCTAGGAGACCTCCATTTGGACCTGGAAATGATGATGAAGACACTTCTGTCCAACTTTCCACCAATCAGAGAGTTTAAACTGACGGTAACGTCCAATCAGGAGCAGCCAGAGGTTAACAAGAGAGCAGAAAGTTCTGTGTGTGTCTAAAAAGAGGAAAATAATGATCCTCTATGTCTGGAATAAAGAAAGAAGAGCTTTCTGATGATGAGGTGGAGCTGGTTTGTGAGGATAGAAGGTAGAGAGAAGCAGAAATAACTGGAGACAAGGAAACATGGAAATAGTTTCTGTTGCGTTTGTTTCAATGCCTGAAAGACAAGATGGAGACATGATATGCAGATGAGGAAAGATTCACTGCTGATCTGCTGGTGTTTCTACAAAGTTCTGGTAGGAATAGAGTTCTGGTTGGTCTTTATGCTGCTGACTGGGATTAAAGGTTCTAGATGCTGACTGGGATTAAAGGTTCTGATGCTGACTGGGATTAAAGGTTCTAGATGCTGACTGGGATTAAAAGATTCTAGATGCATGACTGGGATTAAGGTTTCTAGATGCTGACTGGGATTAAAGGTTCTAGTTGCTGATTGGGATTATAAGGTTTCTAGATGCTGACTGGGATTAAGGGTTCTAGATGCTGACTGGGATTATAAGGTTCTTGATGGTGACTGGGATTATAAGGGTTCTAGATGCTGACTGGGATTAAAGGTTCTAGATGCTGACTGGGATTAAGGGTTCTAGATGCTGACTGGGATTAAAGGTTCTAGATGCTGACTGGGATTAAAGGTTCTAGATGCATGACTGGGATTAAGGGTTCTGATGCTGACTGGGATTAAAGGTTCTAGATGCATATTGGAATTAAGGTTTCTAGATGCTGACTGGGATTAAAAGTTCTAGATGCTGACTGGGATTAAAAGGTTCTAGATGCTGACTGGGATTAAAAGGTTCTAGATGCTGACTGGGATTAAAGGTTCTAGATGCTGACTGGGATTAAAGGTTCTAGATGCTGACTGGGATTAAAGGTTCTAGATGCTGACTGGGATTAAAGGTTCTAGATGCTGACTGGGATTAAAGGTTCTAGATGCTGACTGGGATTAAGGGTTCTAGATGCTGACTGGGATTAAAGGGTTCTAGATGCTGACTGGGATTAAGGGTTCTAGATGCTGACTGGGATTAAGGGTTCTAGATGCTGACTGGGATTAAGGGTTCTAGATGCTGACTGGGATTAAAGGTTCTAGATGCTGACTGGGATTAAAGGTTCTAGATGCTGACTGGGATTAAAGGTTCTGATGCAGACTGGGATTAAATGTTCTAGATGCTGACTGGGATTAAAGGTTCTAGATACTGACAGGGATTAAAGGTTCTGGATGCTGACTGGGATTAAAGGGTCTGGATGCTGACTGGGATTAAAGGGTTCTAGATGCAGACTGGGATTAAAAGTTCTAGATACTGACTGGGATTAAGGGTTCTAGATGCTGACTGGGATTAAAGGTTCTGATGCTGACTGGGATTAAAAGGTTCTAGATGCTGACTGGGATTAAGGGTTTTAGATGCTGACTGGGATTAGAAGTTCTAGATACTGACTGGGATTAAGGGTTCTAGATGCTGACTGGGATTAAGGGTTCTAGATGCTGACTGGGATTAAGGGTTCTAGATGTTGACTGGGATTAAAGGTTCTAGATGCTGACTGGGATTAAAGGTTCTGATGCTGACTGGGATTAAAGGTTCTGATGCTGACTGGGATTAAAAGTTCTAGATACAGACTGGGATTAAAAGTTCTAGATGCTGACTGAGATTAAAGGTTCTAGATGCTGACTGGGATAAAGGGGTCTAGATGCTGACAGGGATTAAAGGGTCTAGATGCTGACAGGGATTAAAGGTTCTAGATACTGACTAGGATTAAAGGTTCTGATGCTGACTGGGATTAAAGGTTCTAGATGCTGACTGGGATTAAATGTTCTAGATGCTGACTGTGATTAAATGTTCTAGATGCTGACTGGGATTAAAGGGTTCTAGATGCTGACTGGGATTAAAAGGTTCTAGATGCTGACTGGGATTAAAAGGTTCTAGATACAGACTGGGATTAAGGGTTTTAGATGCTGACTGGGATTAAAAGGTTCTAGATGCTGACTGGGATTAAGGGTTCTAGATATTGACTGGGATTAAAGGTTCTGATGCTGACTGGGATTAAAAGGTTCTAGATGCTGACTGGGATAAGCAGTTTTTTATGCTGACTGGGATTAAGGGTTCTAGATGCTGACTGGGATTAAATGTTCTGGATGCTGATAGGGATTCAAGGTTCTGATGCTGACTGGGATTAAAGGTTCTGATGCTGACTGGGATTAAAGGTTCAAGATGCTGACTGGGATTAAAGGTTCTGATGTCATCAAGTTTAAGGCCTTCATGTAAACAAACAAAAAAGAAAAGGTGTGGAGTTTCAAGAGTGAAAATTAATTTAATTGAAGTGTTGCGTGATTTTCCTTTAAGGGGTAAAAATATCGGCATCGATTGATTTTGTAGGTTATCATAAAATGTTTTATGGAAAGGAAAGTTTGGAATCGCCGATATAAACTGGATTCCTGGTCTGTGTGAGTGAGGGAGGGAGGGAGAGAGAGCGAGAGTTCACGTGCGGCTCACCTGTAGGAGTTGGCTCCCGTCATGTAGGTCTGCGCCGCCGTCATCCCGGGCGGGTACTGGAGGGCGGTCAGGTCGTAGCGGTGCAGCTGCTGGCCGTACCCCAGCGCCTCGCCCTGCATGCCGGTGTACCCGCCGGCGGGACCCCAGCCGTAGCCCTCCATGCGGGGGCTGCCGCCCTGCCCCTGCGCCGCCGCCAGCAGGTTCCCGGCGGACAGCGGGAACTTGCCCACCGCCGCGTCCTTCTTCAGCAGCGGCTTGGTCTTGCGGCGGGGCTTGTACTTGTAGTCCGGGTACTCCTTCATGTGCACCGCCCGCAGCCTCTTGGCCTCGTCGATGAAGGGTCTCTTCTCGGCGTCGGTCAGCAGCTTCCACTCCGCCCCCAGCCGCTTGCTGATCTCAGAGTTGTGCATTTTGGGGTTTTCCTGGGCCATCTTCCTCCTCTGGCCCCGGGACCAGACCATGAAGGCGTTCATGGGCCGCTTCACCTTGTCCATGGGGTCGGCTCCGGGTCCACACGCCGGCTTCGGGTGAGGGGCTCCGGTGCCGCCCAGGTTCCCGGGGATGGGGGACATTCCGGGGGAAGCCTGGTGGGAATGCTGCTGACCCGGCTTCAGCTCGTGCTCCATCAGGCTGTACATGTTGGACAGAGGACTCGGGGACAGACACCGTCCTCGCGGACACTTCTGGTTCCGCTTCCACCGGCTGCGCGCAATCAGTTAATCACTCCTCACAGCCGGACTCCGATGATCCTCATCCGACCAGGTCCTGCTCGAGTCTGCTGCTGAGAGACTGGAGAGCGCGAGCACAGCACCTGCCAGACCCGCATCACACACGCAACTCCCGCACTCGCACACACTCCCCCTGAGCGCGTGCAGGCCGGCTCAACCTCAATTTGAATCTGAATGGCTTCCAGCGCTGCGCGAGACACTTGTTGATGACGGAGCACGTGGGAGGGGGACATTCCTGCTCGGGTCGGTCCCACACAAGCGTTTGACCGAACCGGACCACTGAGGGCTCAGGGGGCCTCAAGTTAAAGATTATTTATTTATTTTACTGCAAAAATTCAAATCTGACCAAGTTTATGTTTCTATTTCTAGTCAAAATTTCTTATCACACTCAAAATAAGACAAAATCACTTAAAGAGAAACATTTCAATGAGATAAAGGGACTTGTTTTAAGGCAATACATCTTATATCAAGAAATCCTAACAGTTTTTTTGCTTGATCTATCGGCCGAATTTTTTTTTTTTTTTTTTTTTGCTTATTACAAGCAGCGGAAAGTATTCAGACCCCTTTTCTTAAACTTTTCACTCTTTGTTTCATTGCAGCCATTTGCTAAAATAAAAAAAGTTTGTTTTATTTCTCATTAATGTCAATCAGCACCCCATCTGGACAGAAAAAAACAGAAATGTGGATTTTTGTGCAAATTTATTAAAAAGAAAAACTGAAATATGACATGGTGATAAGTATTGAGTACTTTGCTCAGTACTGAGTAGAAGTACTTCTGAGCTGGTACAGCCATGAGTCTTCTTGGGAATGATGCAACAAGTGTTCCACACCTGGATTTGGGATCTTCTGGTTCTTCTTGCAGATCCTCTCCAGTTCTGTCAGGTTGGATGGTGAACGGTGGTGTTCAGCCATTTTCAGGTCTCTCAGAGATGCTCAGTTGGGTTTAAGTCAGGGTTCTGGCTGGGCCAGTCCAGAATGGTCCAGAGTGGTTCTGATCCACTCCTTTGTTATTTCAGCTGTGTGTGAGGGTCATTGTCTTGTTGGAAGGTGAACCTTCGGCCCAGTCTGAGCTCCTGAACTCTGGAAGAGCTTTTCTTCCAGGATCTCTGTACTTGGCCACATTCATCTTTCCTTCAACTGCAACCAGTCGTCCTGTCCCTGCAGCTGAAAAACACCCCCATATCATGATGCTGCCACCACCGTGCTTCACTATTGGGATGGTATTGGGCAGGTGATGAGCAGTGCCTGGTTTTCTCCACACATACCGCTTAGAATTAACTCCAAAAAGTTCAATCTTGGTCTCATCAGACCAGAGAATCTTATTTCTCTCAGTCTGGGAGTCCTTCATGTGTTTTTGGCAAACTCTATGCGGGCTTTCATATGTCTGCACTGAGGAGAGGCTTCCATCGGGCCGCTCTGCCATAAAGCCCCGACTGGTGGAGGCTGCAGTGATACTGACTTTGTGGAACTTTCTCCATCTCCCTACTGCATCTCTGGAGCTCAGCCACAGTGATCTTTGGCTTCTTCTTTACTCTCTCACCAAGGCTCTTCTCCCACCATTGCTCAGTTTGGCTGGACAGCCGGGTCTAGGAAGAGTTCTGCTCGTCCCAAACTTCTTCCATGTAAGGACCATGGAGGCCACCGTGCTCTTAGGAACCTTTAGTGCTGCAGAAACTCTTTTGTAACCTTGTCCAGATCTGTGTCTCGCCACAATTCTGTCTCTGAGCTCCTTGGACAGTTCCTTCCACCTCATGATCCTCATTTGCTCTGACATGCACTGTGAGCTGGAAGCTCTTATATAGACAGGTGTGTGCCTTTCCTAATCACGTCCAATCAGTTTAATTAAACACAGCTGGACTCCAATGAAGGAGTAGAACCATCTCAAGGAGGATCAGAGGGAATGGACAGAATATGAGTTAAATATGAGTCACTGCAAAGGCTCTGAATACTTATGACCATGTCATATTTCAGTTTTTCATTCATTCATTCATTCATTCATTCATTCATTCATTCATTTTCTGCACCGCTTATCCAGTTCAGGGTTGCGGGGGTTGCTGGAGTCTATCCCAGCTATTATCAGGTGAGAGGCGGGGTTCACCCTGGACAGGTCGTCTGTCTGTTGCAGGACCAACACAGAGAGACAGACAACTATACTAACATTCACTCCTAGGAGCAATTTAGAGTGATCAGTTAATCTAACATCATGTCTTTGGACGCTGGGAAGAAGCCGGAGAACCCGGAGAATACACGGGAGAACATGCAAACTCCACACAGAAAGGCCACGGTTGGAATTGTTCGAATCCCCTCCCCAGCCAAGAATCAAACTAGCGACCTTATTGTGAGGCTGCGGTGCTAACCACCACGCCACCGTGCAGCCCATTTCGGTTTATCTGTTTAAATAAATTTGCAAAAATTTCTACATTTCTGTTTTTTTCTGTCAAGTTGGGGTGCTGAGTGACATTATTGAGAAATAAAATTAACTTTTTTGATTTTGGCAAATGGCTGCAATGAAACAAAGAGTAAAAAGGGGTCTGAATATTTTGTGTATACTAACTGCTCAAACAGGGCTCAAAGTGGCTTCTAATGACAAATTTTAGTCATTTAGACATCCTTTTCAATAATAATAACTTGATGTGATTGCATTATATTGACCTCGATCCCCAGTTAAATTGTTTAAATCGAGTCAACAGAACATAAAAACTTCTAGTAAGACTCCACTGAAATACATAATTTCTTGTTGAAATAACATAAATCGTTTGAATTTATTAAATGTGATTATTTCCATTTAAAGCAATTGAATAAAATGTGTTGGACTAACTCAGTTATATTACATTGCATGAATGGAAACATTTTGAGTTCACCCTACATATGGATATGGATGGATAGAAAAACTGCCCTCAATTTAATTGAGTTGACCCAATGAATCATTTCTTTTGGTAACATGACGGTTTAACTGGGAACAGCTCAGTAACATGACTGGCTCAACTGGGAACAGACCACTAACATGACTGGGTGTAAAGAAGCATTTCAGAGTTTCTCAGATCGAAAGATCAGACCAATCTGAGACAAACTGGAGATAAAAGTTGTGGGACAAGTCCAGAAAATTTCCTCAGACATTGAAGATCCTCCATCTATAGTGTAGAATATCATCAGAAGATGGAGAGAATCAGGAGGAATCTCTGTGTGCGAGGGAACAAGGCTGGATGCTGGTGATCTTCTGCATTAAAAGCCGACATGATTCTCTACTGGAAACCACTGATGGATGCAGGATGAATCCAGAAATCTCTGTCTCAGAACACAGTTCACCCTGAAATCCACAAATGCAGGTTAAAGCTCAGTCATGCAGAGAAGAAGCCACATGTAACCAGGATCCAGAACCACCACCACCCGTCTTCTCTGGACCACATCCTGGATTCATCACAGCAGCATGGCTGGAAACAGGAAAAGAGTCCTGCTGCTGAACTGGTCTACCTGCAGTCCAGAGTCTGGTTGCTGAACTGGTCTGCCTGCAGTCCGGAGTCTGGTTGCTGACCTGGTCTGTCTGTAGTCCAGAGTCTGGTTGCTGACCTGGTCTGTCTCTAGTCCAGAGTCTGGTTGCTGACCTGGTCTGCCTGCTGTCCAGAGTCTGGCTGCTGAACTGATCCTCCTGCAGTCCAGAGCCCTGCTACTGAACTGGTCTGCTTGCAGTCCAGAGTCCTGCTGCTGAACTAGTCTGCCTGCTGTCCAGAGTCTGGCTGCTGAACTGGTCTGCCTGTAGTCCAGAGTCTGGTTGCTGAACTGGTCTGTCTGTAGTCCAGAGTCTGGTTGCTGACCTGGTCTGTCTGTAGTCCAGAGTCTGGCTGCTGAACTGATCCTCCTGCAGTCCAGAGCCCTGCTACTAAACTGGTCTACCTGCAGTCCAGAGTCCTGCTGCTGAACTAGTCTGCCTGCTGTCCAGAGTCTGGTTGCTGACCTGGTCTGCTTGCAGTCCAGAGTCCTGCTACTGACCTGGTCGGCCTGCAGTCCAGAGTCCAGCTGCTGACCTGGTCTGCCTGCAGTCCAGAGTCCAGCTGCTGACCTGGTCTGCCTGCAGTCCAGAGTCTGGTTGCTGACCTGGTCGGCCTGCAGTCCAGAGTCTGGCTGCTGAACTGATCCTCCTGCAGTCCAGAGTCTGGCTGCTAAACTGATCCTCCTGCAGTCCAGAGTCCTGCTCCTGAACTAGTTTGCCTGCAGTCCAGAGTCTGGTTGCTGACCTGGTCTGCTTGCAGTCCAGAGTCCTGCTACTGAACTGGTCGGCCTGTACTCCAGAGTCCAGCTGCTGACCTGGTCTGCCTGCAGTCCAGAGTCTGGTTGCTGACCTGGTCGGCCTGCAGTCCAGAGTCCAGCTGCTGACCTGGTCTGCCTGCAGTCCAGAGTCTGGTTGCTGACCTGGTCGGCCTGCAGTCCAGAGTCTGGCTGCTGAACTGATCCTCCTGCAGTCCAGAGTCTGGCTGCTAAACTGATCCTCCTGCAGTCCAGAGTCCTGCTCCTGAACTAGTTTGCCTGCAGTCCAGAGTCTGGTTGCTGAACTGGTCTGTCTGCAGTCCAGAGCCCTGCTACTGAACTGGTCTGCTTGTATTTCAGAGTCCGGCTGCTTAACTGATCTGCCATCAGTCCAGAGTCCGGCTGCTGAACTGATCTGCCTGCAGTCCAGAGTCTGGCTGCTGAACTGATCCTCCTGCAGTCCAGAGTCTGGCTGCTAAACTGATCCTCCTGCAGTCCAGAGTCCTGCTCCTGAACTAGTTTGCCTGCAGTCCAGAGTCTGGTTGCTGAACTGGTCTGTCTGCAGTCCAGAGCCCTGCTACTGAACTGGTCTGCTTGTATTTCAGAGTCCGGCTGCTTAACTGATCTGCCGTCAGTCCAGAGTCCGGCTGCTGAACTGATCTGCCTGCAGTCCAGAGTCTGGCTGCTGAACTGGTCTGCCTGCAGTTCAGAGTCCAGCTGCTGAACTGGTCTGTCTGCAGTGCAGAGTCTGGTTGCTGAACTGGTCTGTCTGCAGTTCAGAACCCTGATGCTGAACTGGTCTGCCTGTAGTCCAAAGTCCGGCTGCTGAACTGGTCTGCCTGCAGTCCAGAGTCCAGCTGCTGAACTGGTCGGCCTGCAGTCCAGAGTCTGGCTGCTGAACTGATCCTCCTGCAGTCCAGAGTCTTGCTCCTGAACTAGTTTGCCTGCAGTCCAGAGTCCTGCTACTGAACTGGTCTGCTTGTATTTCAGAGTAAGGCTGCTTAACTGATCTGCCGTCAGTCCAGAGTCCTGCTGCTGAACTGATCTGCCTGCAGTCCAGAGTCTGGCTGCTGAACTGGTCTGTCTGCAGTTCAGATTCTGGTTGCTGACCTGGTCTGCCTGCAGTCCAGTGTCTGGCTGCTGAACTGGTCTGTCTGCAGTTCAGATTCTGGTTGCTGACCTGGTCTGTCTGCAGTCCAGAGTCTGGGTGCTGAAATGATCCTCCTGCTGTCCAGAGCCCTGCTACTGAACTGGTCTGCTTTCAGTCCAGAGTCCTGCTGCTGAACTGGTCTGCCTGCAGTCCAGAGTCTGGTTGCTGAACTGGTCTGTCTGCAGTCTAGAGTCCTGCTGCTGAACTAGTTTGCCTGCAGTCCAGAGTCTGGTTGCTGAACTGGTCTGCCTGCAGTCCAGAGTCTGGCTGCTGAACTGGTCTGCCTGCAGTCCAGAGTCCAGCTGCTGAACTGGTTTGTCTGCAGTCCAGAGTCCAGCTGCTGAACTGGTTTGTCTGCAGTCCAGAGTCTGGCTGCTGAACTGGTCTGCCTGCAGTCCAGAGTCCAGCTGCTAAACTGGTTTGTCTGCAGTCCAGAGTCTGGTTGCTGACCTGGTTGGCCTGCAGTCCAGAGTCTGGCTGCTGAACTGGTCTGTCTGCAGTCCAGAGCCCTGCTACTGAACTGGTCTGCTTGTATTTCAGAGTAAGGCTGCTTAACTGATCTGCCGTCAGTCCAGAGTCCTGCTGCTGAACTGATCTGCCTGCAGTCCAGAGTCTGGCTGCTGAACTGGTCTGTCTGCTGTTCAGATTCTGGTTGCTGACCTGGTCTGCCTGCAGTCCAGAGTCTGGGTGCTGAAATGATCCTCCTGCTGTCCAGAGCCCTGCTCCTGAACTGGTCTGCTTTCAGTCCAGAGTCCTGCTGCTGAACTGGTCTGCCTGCAGTCCAGAGTCTGGTTGCTGAACTGTCTGTCTGCAGTCCAGAGTCTGGTTGCTGAACTGGTCCGTCTGCAGTCTAGAGTCCTGCTGCTGAACTACTTTGCCTGCAGTCCAGAGTCTGGTTGCTGAACTGGTCTGCCTGCAGTCCAGAGTCTGGCTGCTGAACTGGTCTGCCTGCAGTCCAGAGTCCAGCTGCTGAACTGGTTTGTCTGCAGTCCAGAGTGCAGATGCTGAACTGGTTTGTCTGCAGTCCAGAGTCTGGCTGCTGAACTGGTCTGCCTGCAGTCCAGAGTCCAGCTGCTAAACTGGTTTGTCTGCAGTCCAGAGTCTGGTTGCTGACCTGGTTGGCCTGCAGTCCAGAGTCTGGCTGCTGAACAGGTCCGACTGCAGTCCAAAGTCCGGCTGCTGAACTGATCCTCCTGCAGTCCAGAGTCTGGCTGCTGAACTGATCTGCCTGCAGTTCAGAGTCCAGCTGCTGAACTGGTCTGTCTGCAGTCCAGAGTCTGGGTGCTGAAATGATCCTCCTGCAGTCCAGAGCCCTGCTACTGAACTGGTCTGCCTGCAGTTCAGAGTCTTGCTGCTTAACTGGTCTGCCTGCAGTCCAGAGTCTGGTTGCTGAACTGTCTGTCTGCAGTCCAGAGCCCTGCTACTGAACTGGTCTGCCTGCAGTCCAGAGTCCTGCTGCTGAACTAGTTTGCCTGCAGTCCAGAGTCTGGTTGCTGAGCTGGTCTGCCTGCAGTTCAGAGCCCTGCTACTGAACTGGTCTGCCTGTAGTCCAGAGTCCAGCTGCTGAACTGGTTTGTCTGCAGTCCAGAGTGCAGATGCTGAACTGGTTTGTCTGCAGTCCAGAGTCTGGCTGCTGAACTGGTCTGCCTGCAGTCCAGAGTCCAGCTGCTAAACTAGTTTGCCTGCAGTCCAGAGTCTGGTTGCTGAACTGGTTTGCCTGCAGTCCAGAGTCTGGCTGCTGAACTGGTCTGACTGCAGTCCAAAGTCCTGGCTGCTGAACTGAGTCCTGCCTGCAGTCCAGAGTCTGGCTGCTGAACTGGTCTGTCCTGCAGTTCAGAGTCCAGCTGCTGAACTGTTCTGTCTGCAGTCCAGAGTCTGGGTGCTGAAATGATCCTCCTGCAGTCCAGAGCCCTGCTACTGAACTGGTCTGCCTGCAGTTCAGAGTCTTGCTGCTTAACGGGCCGGCCTGCAGTCCAGGGTTTGGTTGCTAAATTGTTTTCCTCCAGCCCAGAGCCCCACTGAACTGGTCTGCCTGCAGTCCAGAGTCCTGCTGCTGAACTAGTTTGCCTGCAGTCCAGAGTCTGGTTGCTGAACTGGTCTGCCTGCAGTTCAGAGCCCTGCTACTGAACTGGTTCCCTGTAGTCCAGAGTCCGGCTGCTGAACTGGTCTGCCTGCAGTCCAGAGTCCAGCTGCTGAACTGGTTTGTCTGTAGTCCAGAGTCTGGTTGCTGACCTCGTTGGCCTGCAGTCCAGAGTCCGGCTGCTGAACTGATCCTCCTGCAGTCCAGAGTCTGGCTGCTGAACTGATCTGCCTGCAGTTCAGAGTCCAGCTGCTGAACTGTTCTGTCTGCAGTCCAGAGTCTGGTTGCTGACCTGGTCGGCCTGCAGTCCAGAGTCTTGCTGCTTAACTGGTCGGCCTGCAGTCCAGAGTCTGGTTGCTGAACTGGTCTGCCTGCAGTCCAGAGCCCTGCAACTGAACTGGTCGGTCTGCAGTCCAGAGTCCTGCTGCTGAACTGGTCTGCCTGTAGTCCAGAGTCCGGCTGCTGAAAGGGTCTGTCTACAGTCCAGAGTCCGGCTGCTGAACTGGTCCTCCTGCAGTCCAGTTTGGCTGCTGAACTGATCTGTCTGCAGTCCAGAGTGCGGCTGCTGATCTGATCCTCCTGCAGTCCAGAGTCTGGTTGCTGAACTGGTCTGCCTGCAGTTCAGAGCCCTGCTGCTGAACTGGTCTGCCTGCAGTCCAGAGTCCGACTGTTGAACTAGTCTGCCTGCAGTCCAGACCAACTCAGCTGCAGCATCACAGACTTGAATCGCTTTGAAAATCTTTGGTGGGGATTTAGTAAATTTTCAGTTATTTTTTACTTTTTTAGTTTCTTGTTATTTGAATTACTGTCATGAATTTAACATTTTCTTTAATAGGAGAGATAAATAATTGTGAAGACAACTTTCATTGGTATTTATAATTTCAAGCCCCCCTATTCCACCACCACTACTACATGCACCCAAATATTTACCATGAGATACAATGCATTTGGGGGGAGGGCAATGCCTTTTGAGTCATCATCATTTGTTCATTAGTACTTGGAAGAATATGCCCATTTTTTGTAAGAAGTACAAAAACTACAGGCCTGGCTGGGCCCCCCTGACAGAGCCCTGAGCCTGAGGTGTAGAACATTGAAGCTGGTGTACAACGTTGCGCTTGGTATAGAACGTTGCAGCTGGTGTAGAACATTGAAGCTGGTGTACAACGTTGCATCTGGTATAGAACGTTGCAGCTGGTGTAGAACATTGAATTGGTGTGATGCTGGTGTAGAAGATTGCAGCTGGTGTACATTGCTGCAGCTGGTCTAGAATATTGAAACTAGTCTAGAATGTTGAAACTAGTCTAGAACGTTGAACCTAGTCTAGAATGTTGAAGCTGGTGTAGAACGTTAAAGCTGGTGTAGAACGTTGAAGCTGGTGTAGAACGTTGAAGCTGGTGTATAACGTGGCAGTTGGTCTAGAATGTTGAAGCTGGTGTAGAACTATGCAGGCGGTGTAGAACGTTGCGGCTAGTATAGAATATTGCAGTTGGTGTAGAACGTTGAATCTGGTGTTGAACATTGAAGCTGGTGTAGAACATTGAAGCTGGTGTAGAACATTGCAGCCTGTGTAGAATGTTGAAGCAGGTTTATAAAGTAAAATCTGGTGAAGACCGTTGAATCTGGTGTAGAATATTGGAGCTGGTTTAGAACATTGGAGCTGGTTTAGAACATTGGAGCTGGTGTAGAACGTTTCAGCTGGTGTAGAACATTGAAGATGGTCTAGAACATTGCAGCCGGTGTAGAACATTGAAGCAGGTGTATAAACGTTGCAGCCAGTGTGGAATGTTGAAGCAGGTATAGAACATTGAATCTGGTGTAGAAGGTTACAGCTTTTGTAGAACATTTCAGCTGGTGTAGAATGTTGTTGCTGGTTTAGAATATGAAAGCTGGTGTAGAAGGTAGCAGCTGGTAAAGGACAGTTCAGATGGTTTAGAACGTTGAGTTGGTCTAGAACATTGCAACTGATTTAGAATGTTGAAGCTGGTGTAGAATGTTGATGCTGGTCTAGAATGTTGCAGCTGGTCCAGAACGTTTCAGCTGGTTTGGAATGTTAAAGCTGGTCTTGAACGTTGCAGCTGGTCTAAAACATTGCATCTTGTCCAGAATGTTGCAGCTGGTCTTGAACGGCAGTTGCACTTGAATGTTCAGCTGGTCTTGAACTGCAGTTGGACTTGAATGTTTCAGCTGGTCTAGAACATTGCAGTTGGTCTTGAATGTTGCAGCTGGTTTAAAACATTGCAGCCAGTCTCTAACGTTCCAGCTGGACTTTAGCATTGCAGCTGGTGTAGAACGTTGCAGCTGGGAAAGGACAGTTCAGCTGGTTTAGAACATTGGAGTTGGTTAGAAAGGGGGGTGAAAGGGGGTTCGGGAGGGGGGGGGTTGGTTGGGGGTTTTTTTCAACAAAAAGAAGGAATACCAAACATAATTTAATTAAGTAATATAGAGATTGAAGAGATGAGGAAAGAGATGGAGGAGGGAGGGGGGGAAGAGGGGGGGGAAAAGGGAGCAGCGGCCATATTAGGACACTGGGAGGTTAGAGGTGCTAGAACATTGCAACTGATTTAGAATTTTGAAGCTGGTCTTGATCGTTGCTGCTGGTCTAGACTGTTGAAACTGGTGTAGAACGTTGCAGCTGGTCTAGAACGTTGCAGCTGGTGTAGAAAATTGCAGCTGATCTAGAATGTCACAGCTGGTTTATGCAGCTGGTCTTGAATGTTGCAGCTGGTCCAGAACATTGCATCTTGTCTAGAATGTTGAAGCTGGTTTAGAACATTGCAGCTGGTCTTGAACTTTGCTGCCTGTCTAGAACGTTGCAGCTTGTCGAAAAATGTTGAAGTTTGTCTTGAACCTTGCAGCTGGTCTTGAACAGGAATTGGACTTGAATGTTTCAGCTGGTCTAGCATGTTGCAGCTGGTCTTTAATGTTTCAGCCAGTCTAGAACGTTAAAGCTGGTGTAGGACTTTGCAGCTGGTCTAGAATGTTGCAGTTAGTCTAGAACATTGCAGCTCGTCTAGAACGTTGCAGCTGGTCTAGAATGTTGCAGCTGGTGTTGAACATTGCAGCTGGTCTTGAATGTTGCAGGTAGTCTAGAACGTTGCAGCTGGTCTAGAATGTTGCAGCTGGTCTTGAACATTGCAGCTGGTCTTGAATGTTGCAGTTAGTCTAGAACATTGCAGCTCGTCTAGAACGTTGCAGCTGGTCTTGAACATTGCAGCTGGTCTTGAATGTTGCAAAGAAAAGGAGTGAGGAGGTGGGTCTAGAACATTGAAGCTGGTCTAGAATGTTGAAGCTGGTCTTGAACATTGCAGCTGGTCTTGAATGTTGCAGGTAGTCTAGAACATTGCAGCCCGTCTAGAATGTTAAAGCTGGTGTAGCACGTTGCAGCTGGTGTAGAACGTTGCAGCCTATCTATAACCCTGAAGCTGGTTTAGAACGTTGCAGCCTGTCTAGAACGTTGCAGCTGGTCTTAAACATTGCTGCTGGTCTTGAACCTTACAGCTGGTATAGAATGTTGGAGCTGGTCTTGAACAGTGCAGTAAATAAATTGAAGATGTGTAGAAGTTATGGTATAAAAATAAAGTTTTAAAGTTGAAATATTAAGTTGAAGTAATTAGCTGGTCAAGAACATTGCAGCTGGTGTTGAACCTTGAAGCTGATCTAGAACCTTGCAGATGGTCTTGAACGGCAGTTGGTCTTGAGCGTTGCAGCTGGTCTTAAACATTGCTGCTGGTCTTGAACCTTACAGCTGGTATAGAGCGTTGGAGCTGGTCTTGAACAGTGCAGCTGGTCAAGAACGTTGCAGCTGGTGTAGAACCTTAAAGCCGATCTAGAACCTTGCAGCTGGTCTAGAACGTTGCAGATGGTCTTGAACGGCAGTTGGTCTTGAGCATTGCAGCTGTTTTAAAACATTGCAGCTGGTCTAGGATATTGCAGCTGGTTTTGAACTTTGGAGTTGGTCTAGAACGTTGCAGCTGGTGTAGAATGTTGAAGCTGGTTTAGAGTATTAAAACTGGTGTAAAATGTTGCAGGTGCGATAGGACATTTCAGCTGGTTTAGAACATTGGAGTTGGTCTTGAATGTTGCAGCTGGTCTAGAACATTGCAGCTGGTGTAGAACGTTGAAGCTGGTTTAGAATATTAAAACTGATGTAAAACTTTGAAGCTGCGATAGGAAATTTTAGCTTGTTTAGAACGTTGGAGTTGGTCTATAACGTTGCAGCTGGTCAAGAACGCTAAAGCACGTCTTGAACGTTGCAGCTGGTCTAGATTGTTGCATCTGGTCTTGAATGTTGCAGCTGGTCTAGAACATTGCAGCTGGTGAAGAACGTTGAAGCTGGTGTAGAACATTTAATCTGGTCTAGAACATTACAGTTGGTGTAGAACGTTGAAGCTGGTCTAGAACACTGTAGCTGGTGTAGAATGCTAGAGCTGGTCGAGAACGTTGCAGCTGGTGAAGAACGTTGCACCTTGTGTAGAACGTTGAAGTAGGAGTAGAAAGTCAAAGCTGGTGTAGACCGTTCAATCTGGTGCAGAACATTGGAGCTGTTGTAGAACATTGAAGCTGGTGAGGAACGTTAAAGCAGATGAACAACATTGCAGCTTTTGTAGAGCGTTGAAGCTGGTGTAGAACGTTGCAGCTGGTGTAGGACGTTGAAGCTGGTGTAAAACTTTGCAGCTGTTTCAGAACGTTAAATTTGGTGGAGAATTTTGCAGCTGGTCTAGAAAAATGAATCTGGTGTAGAAGGTTGAAGCTGGTCTACAACAATGCAGCTGGTCTACAACGTTGAAACTAGTCTAGGGGCCTGGGTCGTGAGCCTTGCGGGCTCTCCTCCTCCTTGCAGAGACGAGGCTGCATCTGCATGACTGTATCACCACGGAGACCCTTTATTATGCATGTTGACATTGTGACACTGCTTCCCATTGCGCTGACTAGGTTGTACCTCTTCTTTGCATGGTTCTGCATGTGTTTGTATGATCTGAGGATATTCGAGCCACCTGCAGGTCCTCCTGTAGGGGATTGCTTGTTTTGTTTTCCGACGGAGACCTTGGAATGTTTAGGGATTTCTGTACAGATGCACCAGTGAACTGTGTAAGTGGATTCATGTTTTCTCTCCTCTCTCTCTCTCTCTCTCTCTCTCTCTCTCCCCCTTCCTCACTCCTTTCTCTCTGTTCCACTTTTCTATCATTACCTCTGTTAACTTTCATTTCTTCCTTGTCAGGCCCAGCAGTATGGTATGGAATGCTGTAAAAGACAAATGTTTAATCAAAGAAATAAAATGAATAAACAGGATATGGGGGAGGCCTTGTGTTCATAAAGCTCCCCTTGGCAAAGCAAAACATTTCAACACAATAAAGCAATTGGATCTCCATTCTGCTTGCTATGATGCTGGACAGGACAAGTAGAAGGAAGAAAAAGAGAAAAAAAAAGAAGAAAAAAAAGAGAGAAGAAAAGAAACTAGTCTAGAACTTTGAAGCCTGTCTAGAATATTAAAGCTGGTGTAGAACTTTGAAGCCTGTCTATAACGCTGAAGCTGGTTTAGAACGTTGCAGCCTGTCTATAAAGCTGAAGCTGGTTTAGAACGTTGCAGCCTGTCTATAACGCTGAAGCTGGTTTAGAACGTTGCAGCCTGTCTATAACGCTGAAGCTGGTTTAGAACGTTGCAGCCTGTCTATAACGCTGAAGCTGGTTTAGAACGTTGCAGCCTGTCTATAAAGCTGAAGCTGGTTTAGAACGTTGCAGCCTGTCTATAAAGCTGAAGCTGGTTTAGAACGTTGCAGCCTGTCTATAACGCTGAAGCTGGTTTAGAACGTTGCAGCCTGTCTATAACGCTGAAGCTGGTTTAGAACGTTGCAGCCTGTCTATAAAGCTGAAGCTGGTTTAGAACGTTGCAGCCTGTCTATAACGCTGAAGCTGGTTTAGAACGTTGCAGCCTGTCTATAAAGCTGAAGCTGGTTTAGAACGTTGCAGCCTGTCTATAACGCTGAAGCTGGTGTAGAACGTTGCAGCCTGTCTATAACGCTGAAGCTGGTTTAGAACGTTGCAGCCTGTCTATAAAGCTGAAGCTGGTGTAGAACGTTGCAGCCTGTCTATAACGCTGAAGCTGGTTTAGAACGTTGCAGCCTGTCTATAAAGCTGAAGCTGGTTTAGAACGTTGCAGCCTGTCTATAAAGCTGAAGCTGGTTTAGAACGTTGCAGCCTGTCTATAACGCTGAAGCTGGTTTAGAACGTTGCAGCCTGTCTATAAAGCTGAAGCTGGTTTAGAACGTTGCAGCCTGTCTATAACGCTAAAGCTGGTTTAGAACGTTGCAGCCTGTCTATAACGCTGAAGCTGGTGTAGAACGTTGCAGCCTGTCTATAACGCTGAAGCTGGTTTAGAACGTTGCAGCCTGTCTATAACGCTGAAGCTGGTTTAGAACGTTGCAGCCTGTCTATAACGCTGAAGCTGGTGTAGAACGTTGCAGCCTGTCTATAAAGCTGAAGCTGGTTTAGAACGTTGAAGCCTGTCTATAACGCTGAAGCTGGTTTAGAACGTTGCAGCCTGTCTATAACGCTGAAGCTGGTGTAGAACGTTGCAGCCTGTCTATAACGCTGAAGCTGGTTTAGAACGTTGCAGCCTGTCTATAAAGCTGAAGCTGGTTTAGAACGTTGCAGCCTGTCTATAACGCTGAAGCTGGTTTAGAACGTTGCAGCCTGTCTATAAAGCTGAAGCTGGTTTAGAACGTTGCAGCCTGTCTATAAAGCTGAAGCTGGTTTAGAACGTTGCAGCCTGTCTATAAAGCTGAAGCTGGTTTAGAACGTTGCAGCCTGTCTATAACGCTGAAGCTGGTGTAGAACGTTGCAGCCTGTCTATAAAGCTGAAGCTGGTTTAGAACGTTGCAGCCTGTCTATAACGCTGAAGCTGGTTTAGAACGTTGCAGCCTGTCTATAACGCTGAAGCTGGTGTAGAACGTTGCAGCCTGTCTATAAAGCTGAAGCTGGTTTAGAACGTTGCAGCCTGTCTATAACGCTGAAGCTGGTTTAGAACGTTGCAGCCTGTCTATAACGCTGAAGCTGGTTTAGAACGTTGCAGCCTGTCTATAAAGCTGAAGCTGGTTTAGAACGTTGCAGCCTGTCTATAAAGCTGAAGCTGGTTTAGAACGTTGCAGCCTGTCTATAAAGCTGAAGCTGGTTTAGAACGTTGCAGCCTGTCTATAAAGCTGAAGCTGGTTTAGAACGTTGCAGCCTGTCTATAACGCTGAAGCTGGTTTAGAACGTTGCAGCCTGTCTATAACGCTGAAGCTGGTTTAGAACGTTGCAGCCTGTCTATAACGCTGAAGCTGGTTTAGAACGTTGCAGCCTGTCTATAACGCTGAAGCTGGTTTAGAACGTTGCAGCCTGTCTATAAAGCTGAAGCTGGTTTAGAACGTTGCAGCCTGTCTATAACGCTGAAGCTGGTGTAGAACGTTGCAGCCTGTCTATAACGCTGAAGCTGGTTTAGAACGTTGCAGCCTGTCTATAAAGCTGAAGCTGGTTTAGAACGTTGCAGCCTGTCTATAACGCTGAAGCTGGTTTAGAACGTTGCAGCCTGTCTATAACGCTGAAGCTGGTTTAGAACGTTGCAGCCTGTCTATAAAGCTGAAGCTGGTTTAGAACGTTGCAGCCTGTCTATAACGCTGAAGCTGGTTTAGAACGTTGCAGCCTGTCTATAAAGCTGAAGCTGGTTTAGAACGTTGCAGCCTGTCTATAACGCTGAAGCTGGTGTAGAACGTTGCAGCCAGTCTATAACGCTGAAGCTGGTTTAGAACGTTGCAGCCTGTCTATAAAGCTGAAGCTGGTGTAGAACGTTGCAGCCTGTCTATAACGCTGAAGCTGGTTTAGAACGTTGCAGCCTGTCTATAAAGCTGAAGCTGGTTTAGAACGTTGCAGCCTGTCTATAACGCTGAAGCTGGTGTAGAACGTTGCAGCCTGTCTATAACGCTGAAGCTGGTTTAGAACGTTGCAGCCTGTCTATAACGCTGAAGCTGGTTTAGAACGTTGCAGCCTGTCTATAACGCTGAAGCTGGTGTAGAACGTTGCAGCCTGTCTATAAAGCTGAAGCTGGTTTAGAACGTTGAAGCCTGTCTATAACGCTGAAGCTGGTGTAGAACGTTGCAGCCTGTCTATAACGCTGAAGCTGGTTTAGAACGTTGCAGCCTGTCTATAAAGCTGAAGCTGGTTTAGAACGTTGCAGCCTGTCTATAACGCTGAAGCTGGTTTAGAACGTTGCAGCCTGTCTATAACGCTGAAGCTGGTTTAGAACGTTGCAGCCTGTCTATAAAGCTGAAGCTGGTTTAGAACATTGCAGCCTGTCTATAAAGCTGAAGCTGGTGTAGAACGTTGCAGCCTGTCTATAACGCTGAAGCTGGTTTAGAACGTTGCAGCCTGTCTATAAAGCTGAAGCTGGTTTAGAACGTTGCAGCCTGTCTATAACGCTGAAGCTGGTTTAGAACGTTGCAGCCTGTCTATAAAGCTGAAGCTGGTTTAGAACGTTGCAGCCTGTCTATAACGCTGAAGCTGGTTTAGAACGTTGCAGCCTGTCTATAAAGCTGAAGCTGGTTTAGAACGTTGCAGCCTGTCTATAACGCTGAAGCTGGTGTAGAACGTTGCAGCCTGTCTATAACGCTGAAGCTGGTTTAGAACGTTGCAGCCTGTCTATAACGCTGAAGCTGGTTTAGAACGTTGCAGCCTGTCTATAACGCTGAAGCTGGTGTAGAACGTTGCAGCCTGTCTATAAAGCTGAAGCTGGTTTAGAACGTTGAAGCCTGTCTATAACGCTGAAGCTGGTGTAGAACGTTGCAGCCTGTCTATAACGCTGAAGCTGGTTTAGAACGTTGCAGCCTGTCTATAAAGCTGAAGCTGGTTTAGAACGTTGCAGCCTGTCTATAACGCTGAAGCTGGTTTAGAACGTTGCAGCCTGTCTATAACGCTGAAGCTGGTTTAGAACGTTGCAGCCTGTCTATAAAGCTGAAGCTGGTTTAGAACATTGCAGCCTGTCTATAAAGCTGAAGCTGGTGTAGAACGTTGCAGCCTGTCTATAACGCTGAAGCTGGTTTAGAACGTTGCAGCCTGTCTATAAAGCTGAAGCTGGTTTAGAACGTTGCAGCCTGTCTATAACGCTGAAGCTGGTTTAGAACGTTGCAGCCTGTCTATAAAGCTGAAGCTGGTTTAGAACGTTGCAGCCTGTCTATAAAGCTGAAGCTGGTTTAGAACGTTGCAGCCTGTCTATAACGCTGAAGCTGGTGTAGAACGTTGCAGCCTGTCTATAACGCTGAAGCTGGTTTAGAACGTTGCAGCCTGTCTATAAAGCTGAAGCTGGTTTAGAACGTTGCAGCCTGTCTATAACGCTGAAGCTGGTTTAGAACGTTGCAGCCTGTCTATAAAGCTGAAGCTGGTTTAGAACGTTGCAGCCTGTCTATAACGCTGAAGCTGGTGTAGAACGTTGCAGCCTGTCTATAAAGCTGAAGCTGGTTTAGAACGTTGCAGCCTGTCTATAAAGCTGAAGCTGGTTTAGAACGTTGCAGCCTGTCTATAAAGCTGAAGCTGGTGTAGAACGTTGCAGCCTGTCTATAACGCTGAAGCTGGTTTAGAACGTTGCAGCCTGTCTATAAAGCTGAAGCTGGTTTAGAACGTTGCAGCCTGTCTATAAAGCTGAAGCTGGTTTAGAACGTTGCAGCCTGTCTATAACGCTGAAGCTGGTGTAGAACGTTGCAGCCTGTCTATAAAGCTGAAGCTGGTTTAGAACGTTGCAGCCTGTCTATAACGCTGAAGCTGGTTTAGAACGTTGCAGCCTGTCTATAACGCTGAAGCTGGTGTAGAACGTTGCAGCCTGTCTATAAAGCTGAAGCTGGTTTAGAACGTTGCAGCCTGTCTATAACGCTGAAGCTGGTTTAGAACGTTGCAGCCTGTCTATAACGCTGAAGCTGGTTTAGAACGTTGCAGCCTGTCTATAAAGCTGAAGCTGGTTTAGAACGTTGCAGCCTGTCTATAAAGCTGAAGCTGGTTTAGAACGTTGCAGCCTGTCTATAAAGCTGAAGCTGGTTTAGAACGTTGCAGCCTGTCTATAAAGCTGAAGCTGGTTTAGAACGTTGCAGCCTGTCTATAACGCTGAAGCTGGTTTAGAACGTTGCAGCCTGTCTATAAAGCTGAAGCTGGTTTAGAACGTTGCAGCCTGTCTATAACGCTGAAGCTGGTTTAGAACGTTGCAGCCTGTCTATAACGCTGAAGCTGGTTTAGAACGTTGCAGCCTGTCTATAAAGCTGAAGCTGGTTTAGAACGTTGCAGCCTGTCTATAAAGCTGAAGCTGGTTTAGAACGTTGCAGCCTGTCTATAACGCTGAAGCTGGTGTAGAACGTTGCAGCCTGTCTATAAAGCTGAAGCTGGTTTAGAACGTTGCAGCCTGTCTATAACGCTGAAGCTGGTTTAGAACGTTGCAGCCTGTCTATAACGCTGAAGCTGGTTTAGAACGTTGCAGCCTGTCTATAAAGCTGAAGCTGGTTTAGAACGTTGCAGCCTGTCTATAAAGCTGAAGCTGGTTTAGAACGTTGCAGCCTGTCTATAAAGCTGAAGCTGGTTTAGAACGTTGCAGCCTGTCTATAAAGCTGAAGCTGGTTTAGAACGTTGCAGCCTGTCTATAACGCTGAAGCTGGTTTAGAACGTTGCAGCCTGTCTATAACGCTGAAGCTGGTTTAGAACGTTGCAGCCTGTCTATAACGCTGAAGCTGGTTTAGAACGTTGCAGCCTGTCTATAACGCTGAAGCTGGTTTAGAACGTTGCAGCCTGTCTATAACGCTGAAGCTGGTTTAGAACGTTGCAGCCTGTCTATAACGCTGAAGCTGGTTTAGAACGTTGCAGCCTGTCTATAACGCTGAAGCTGGTTTAGAACGTTGCAGCCTGTCTATAACGCTGAAGCTGGTTTAGAACGTTGCAGCCTGTCTATAACGCTGAAGCTGGTTTAGAACGTTGCAGCCTGTCTATAACGCTGAAGCTGGTTTAGAACGTTGCAGCCTGTCTATAACGCTGAAGCTGGTTTAGAACGTTGCAGCCTGTCTATAAAGCTGAAGCTGGTTTAGAACGTTGCAGCCTGTCTATAAAGCTGAAGCTGGTTTAGAACGTTGCAGCCTGTCTATAACGCTGAAGCTGGTTTAGAACGTTGCAGCCTGTCTATAACGCTGAAGCTGGTTTAGAACGTTGCAGCCTGTCTATAAGCTGAGCTGGTTTAGAACGTGCAGCCTGTCTATAACGCTGAAGCTGGTTTAGAACGTTGCAGCCTGTCTATAACGCTGAAGCTGGTTTAGAACGTTGCAGCCTGTCTATAAAGCTGAAGCTGGTTTAGAACGTTGCAGCCTGTCTATAACGCTGAAGCTGGTTTAGAACGTTGCAGCCTGTCTATAACGCTGAAGCTGGTTTAGAACGTTGCAGCCTGTCTATAACGCTGAAGCTGGTTTAGAACGTTGCAGCCTGTCTATAACGCTGAAGCTGGTTTAGAACGTTGCAGCCTGTCTATAAAGCTGAAGCTGGTTTAGAACGTTGCAGCCTGTCTATAACGCTGAAGCTGGTTTAGAACGTTGCAGCCTGTCTATAACGCTGAAGCTGGTTTAGAACGTTGCAGCCTGTCTATAAAGCTGAAGCTGGTTTAGAGCGTTGCAGCCTGTCTATAACGCTGAAGCTGGTTTAGAACGTTGCAGCCTGTCTATAACGCTGAAGCTGGTTTAGAACGTTGCAGCCTGTCTATAACGCTGAAGCTGGTTTAGAACGTTGCAGCCTGTCTATAACGCTGAAGCTGGTTTAGAACGTTGCAGCCTGTCTATAAAGCTGAAGCTGGTTTAGAACGTTGCAGCCTGTCTATAAAGCTGAAGCTGGTTTAGAACGTTGCAGCCTGTCTATAAAGCTGAAGCTGGTTTAGAACGTTGCAGCCTGTCTATAACGCTGAAGCTGGTTTAGAACGTTGCAGCCTGTCTATAACGCTGAAGCTGGTTTAGAACGTTGCAGCCTGTCTATAACGCTGAAGCTGGTTTAGAACGTTGCAGCCTGTCTATAACGCTGAAGCTGGTTTAGAACGTTGCAGCCTGTCTATAACGCTGAAGCTGGTTTAGAACGTTGCAGCCTGTCTATAACGCTGAAGCTGGTTTAGAACGTTGCAGCCTGTCTATAACGCTGAAGCTGGTTTAGAACGTTGCAGCCTGTCTATAACGCTGAAGCTGGTTTAGAACGTTGCAGCCTGTCTATAACGCTGAAGCTGGTTTAGAACGTTGCAGCCTGTCTATAACGCTGAAGCTGGTTTAGAACGTTGCAGCCTGTCTATAAAGCTGAAGCTGGTTTAGAACGTTGCAGCCTGTCTATAACGCTGAAGCTGGTTTAGAACGTTGCAGCCTGTCTATAACGCTGAAGCTGGTTTAGAACGTTGCAGCCTGTCTATAACGCTGAAGCTGGTTTAGAACGTTGCAGCCTGTCTATAACGCTGAAGCTGGTTTAGAACGTTGCAGCCTGTCTATAAAGCTGAAGCTGGTTTAGAACGTTGCAGCCTGTCTATAAAGCTGAAGCTGGTTTAGAACGTTGCAGCCTGTCTATAACGCTGAAGCTGGTTTAGAACGTTGCAGCCTGTCTATAACGCTGAAGCTGGTTTAGAACGTTGCAGCCTGTCTATAACGCTGAAGCTGGTTTAGAACGTTGCAGCCTGTCTATAACGCTGAAGCTGGTTTAGAACGTTGCAGCCTGTCTATAACGCTGAAGCTGGTGTAGAACGTTGCAGCCTGTCTATAACGCTGAAGCTGGTTTAGAACGTTGCAGCCTGTCTATAAAGCTGAAGCTGGTTTAGAACGTTGCAGCCTGTCTATAACGCTGAAGCTGGTTTAGAACGTTGCAGCCTGTCTATAACGCTGAAGCTGGTGTAGAACGTTGCAGCCTGTCTATAACGCTGAAGCTGGTTTAGAACGTTGCAGCCTGTCTATAACGCTGAAGCTGGTTTAGAACGTTGCAGCCTGTCTATAACGCTGAAGCTGGTTTAGAACGTTGCAGCCTGTCTATAAAGCTGAAGCTGGTTTAGAACGTTGCAGCCTGTCTATAACGCTGAAGCTGGTTTAGAACGTTGCAGCCTGTCTATAACGCTGAAGCTGGTTTAGAACGTTGCAGCCTGTCTATAACGCTGAAGCTGGTTTAGAACGTTGCAGCCTGTCTATAACGCTGAAGCTGGTTTAGAACGTTGCAGCCTGTCTATAACGCTGAAGCTGGTTTAGAACGTTGCAGCCTGTCTATAACGCTGAAGCTGGTTTAGAACGTTGCAGCCTGTCTATAAAGCTGAAGCTGGTTTAGAACGTTGCAGCCTGTCTATAACGCTGAAGCTGGTTTAGAACGTTGCAGCCTGTCTATAACGCTGAAGCTGGTTTAGAACGTTGCAGCCTGTCTATAACGCTGAAGCTGGTTTAGAACGTTGCAGCCTGTCTATAACGCTGAAGCTGGTTTAGAACGTTGCAGCCTGTCTATAAAGCTGAAGCTGGTTTAGAACGTTGCAGCCTGTCTATAACGCTGAAGCTGGTTTAGAACGTTGCAGCCTGTCTATAACGCTGAAGCTGGTTTAGAACGTTGCAGCCTGTCTATAAAGCTGAAGCTGGTTTAGAACGTTGCAGCCTGTCTATAACGCTGAAGCTGGTTTAGAACGTTGCAGCCTGTCTATAAAGCTGAAGCTGGTGTAGAACGTTGCAGCCTGTCTATAAAGCTGAAGCTGGTTTAGAACGTTGCAGCCTGTCTATAACGCTGAAGCTGGTTTAGAACGTTGCAGCCTGTCTATAACGCTGAAGCTGGTTTAGAACGTTGCAGCCTGTCTATAACGCTGAAGCTGGTTTAGAACGTTGCAGCCTGTCTATAACGCTGAAGCTGGTTTAGAACGTTGCAGCCTGTCTATAACGCTGAAGCTGGTTTAGAACGTTGCAGCCTGTCTATAACGCTGAAGCTGGTTTAGAACGTTGCAGCCTGTCTATAACGCTGAAGCTGGTTTAGAACGTTGCAGCCTGTCTATAACGCGGTGGTTTAGAACGTTGCAGCCTGTCTATAACGTGGTGGTTTAGAACGTTGCAGCCTGTCTATAAAGCTGAAGCTGGTTTAGAACGTTGCAGCCTGTCTATAACGCTGAAGCTGGTTTAGAACGTTGCAGCCTGTCTATAACGCTGAAGCTGGTTTAGAACGTTGCAGCCTGTCTATAACGCTGAAGCTGGTTTAGAACGTTGCAGCCTGTCTATAACGCTGAAGCTGGTTTAGAACGTTGCAGCCTGTCTATAACGCTGAAGCTGGTTTAGAACGTTGCAGCCTGTCTATAACGCTGAAGCTGGTTTAGAACGTTGCAGCCTGTCTATAACGCTGAAGCTGGTTTAGAACGTTGCAGCCTGTCTATAACGCTGAAGCTGGTTTAGAACGTTGCAGCCTGTCTATAACGCTGAAGCTGGTTTAGAACGTTGCAGCCTGTCTATAACGCTGAAGCTGGTTTAGAACGTTGCAGCCTGTCTATAACGCTGAAGCTGGTTTAGAACGTTGCAGCCTGTCTATAACGCTGAAGCTGGTTTAGAACGTTGCAGCCTGTCTATAACGCTGAAGCTGGTTTAGAACGTTGCAGCCTGTCTATAACGCTGAAGCTGGTTTAGAACGTTGCAGCCTGTCTATAAAGCTGAAGCTGGTTTAGAACGTTGCAGCCTGTCTATAACGCTGAAGCTGGTTTAGAACGTTGCAGCCTGTCTATAACGCTGAAGCTGGTTTAGAACGTTGCAGCCTGTCTATAACGCTGAAGCTGGTTTAGAACGTTGCAGCCTGTCTATAACGCTGAAGCTGGTTTAGAACGTTGCAGCCTGTCTATAACGCTGAAGCTGGTTTAGAACGTTGCAGCCTGTCTATAACGCTGAAGCTGGTTTAGAACGTTGCAGCCTGTCTATAACGCTGAAGCTGGTTTAGAACGTTGCAGCCTGTCTATAGCTGAAGCTGGTTTAGAACGTTGCGCTGTTATAAAGTGAAGCTGGTTTAGAACGTGCAGCCTGTCTATAAGCTGAAGCTGGTTTAGAACGTTGCAGCCTGTCTATAAAGCTGAAGCTGGTTTAGAACGTTGCAGCCTGTCTATAAGCTGAAGCTGGTTTAGAACGTTGCAGCCTGTCTATAAAGCTGAAGCTGGTTTAGAACGTTGCAGCCTGTCTATAACGCTGAAGCTGGTTTAGAACGTTGCAGCCTGTCTATAAAGCTGAAGCTGGTTTAGAACGTTGCAGCCTGTCTATAAAGCTGAAGCTGGTTTAGAACGTTGCAGCCTGTCTATAACGCTGAAGCTGGTTTAGAACGTTGCAGCCTGTCTATAACGCTGAAGCTGGTTTAGAACGTTGCAGCCTGTCTATAACGCTGAAGCTGGTTTAGAACGTTGCAGCCTGTCTATAACGCTGAAGCTGGTTTAGAACGTTGCAGCCTGTCTATAACGCTGAAGCTGGTTTAGAACGTTGCAGCCTGTCTATAACGCTGAAGCTGGTTTAGAACGTTGCAGCCTGTCTATAACGCTGAAGCTGGTTTAGAACGTTGCAGCCTGTCTATAACGCTGAAGCTGGTTTAGAACGTTGAGCTGTTATAAGCTGGCTGGTTTAGACGTGAGCCTGTTATACGCTGAAGCTGGTTAGAACGTTGCAGCCTGTCTATAAAGCTGAAGCTGGTTTAGAACGTTGCAGCCTGTCTATAAAGCTGAAGCTGGTGTAGAACGTTGCAGCCTGTCTATAAAGCTGAAGCTGGTGTAGAACGTTGCAGCCTGTCTATAACGCTGAAGCTGGTTTAGAACGTTGCAGCCTGTCTATAACGCTGAAGCTGGTTTAGAACGTTGCAGCCTGTCTATAAAGCTGAAGCTGGTTTAGAACGTTGCAGCCTGTCTATAACGCTGAAGCTGGTTTAGAGCGTTGCAGCCTGTCTATAAAGCTGAAGCTGGTTTAGAACGTTGCAGCCTGTCTATAACGCTGAAGCTGGTTTAGAACGTTGCAGCCTGTCTATAAAGCTGAAGCTGGTGTAGAACGTTGCAGCCTGTCTATAACGCTGAAGCTGGTTTAGAACGTTGCAGCCTGTCTATAACGCTGAAGCTGGTTTAGAACGTTGCAGCCTGTCTATAACGCTGAAGCTGGTTTAGAACGTTGCAGCCTGTCTATAACGCTGAAGCTGGTTTAGAACATTGCAGCCTGTCTATAACGCTGAAGCTGGTTTAGAACGTTGCAGCCTGTCTATAAAGCTGAAGCTGGTTTAGAACGTTGCAGCCTGTCTATAACGCTGAAGCTGGTTTAGAACGTTGCAGCCTGTCTATAACGCTGAAGCTGGTTTAGAACGTTGCAGCCTGTCTATAAAGCTGAAGCTGGTGTAGAACGTTGCAGCCTGTCTATAAAGCTGAAGCTGGTTTAGAACGTTGCAGCCTGTCTATAACGCTGAAGCTGGTTTAGAACGTTGCAGCCTGTCTATAAAGCTGAAGCTGGTTTAGAACGTTGCAGCCTGTCTATAAAGCTGAAGCTGGTTTAGAACGTTGCAGCCTGTCTATAACGCTGAAGCTGGTTTAGAACGTTGCAGCCTGTCTATAACGCTGAAGCTGGTTTAGAACGTTGCAGCCTGTCTATAACGCTGAAGCTGGTTTAGAACGTTGCAGCCTGTCTATAACGCTGAAGCTGGTTTAGAACGTTGCAGCCTGTCTATAACGCTGAAGCTGGTTTAGAACGTTGCAGCCTGTCTATAACGCTGAAGCTGGTTTAGAACGTTGCAGCCTGTCTATAACGCTGAAGCTGGTTTAGAACGTTGCAGCCTGTCTATAACGCTGAAGCTGGTTTAGAACGTTGCAGCCTGTCTATAAAGCTGAAGCTGGTGTAGAACGTTGCAGCCTGTCTATAAAGCTGAAGCTGGTTTAGAACGTTGCAGCCTGTCTATAAAGCTGAAGCTGGTGTAGAACGTTGCAGCCTGTCTATAAAGCTGAAGCTGGTGTAGAACGTTGCAGCCTGTCTATAAAGCTGAAGCTGGTTTAGAACGTTGCAGCCTGTCTATAAAGCTGAAGCTGGTTTAGAACGTTGCAGCCTGTCTATAACGATGAAGCTGGTATAGAACGTTGCAGCCTGTCTATAAAGCTGAAGCTGGTTTAGAACGTTGCAGCCTGTCTATAACGCTGAAGCTGGTTTAGAACGTTGCAGCCTGTCTATAAAGCTGAAGCTGGTTTAGAACATTGCAGCCTGTCTATAACGCTGAAGCTGGTGTAGAACGTTGCAGCCTGTCTATAACGCTGAAGCTGGTTTAGAACGTTGCAGCCTGTCTATAACGATGAAGCTGGTTTAGAACGTTGCAGCCTGTCTATAAAGCTGAAGCTGGTTTAGAACGTTGCAGCCTGTCTATAACGCTGAAGCTGGTTTAGAACGTTGCAGCCTGTCTATAACGCTGAAGCTGGTTTAGAACGTTGCAGCCTGTCTATAACGCTGAAGCTGGTTTAGAACGTTGCAGCCTGTCTATAAAGCTGAAGCTGGTTTAGAACGTTGCAGCCTGTCTATAACGCTGAAGCTGGTTTAGAACGTTGCAGCCTGTCTATAACGCTGAAGCTGGTTTAGAACGTTGCAGCCTGTCTATAAAGCTGAAGCTGGTTTAGAACGTTGCAGCCTGTCTATAACGCTGAAGCTGGTTTAGAACGTTGCAGCCTGTCTATAACGCTGAAGCTGGTGTAGAACATTGCAGCCTGTCTATAAAGCTGAAGCTGGTTTAGAACGTTGCAGCCTGTCTATAACGCTGAAGCTGGTTTAGAACGTTGCAGCCTGTCTATAACGCTGAAGCTGGTTTAGAACGTTGCAGCCTGTCTATAAAGCTGAAGCTGGTGTAGAACGTTGCAGCCTGTCTATAAAGCTGAAGCTGGTTTAGAACGTTGCAGCCTGTCTATAACGCTGAAGCTGGTTTAGAAAGTTGCAGCCTGTCTATAAAGCTGAAGCTGGTTTAGAACGTTGCAGCCTGTCTATAACGATGAAGCTGGTATAGAACGTTGCAGCCTGTCTATAAAGCTGAAGCTGGTTTAGAACGTTGCAGCCTGTCTATAACGCTGAAGCTGGTTTAGAACGTTGCAGCCTGTCTATAAAGCTGAAGCTGGTTTAGAACGTTGCAGCCTGTCTATAACGCTGAAGCTGGTTTAGAACGTTGCAGCCTGTCTATAACGCTGAAGCTGGTTTAGAACGTTGCAGCCTGTCTATAACGCTGAAGCTGGTTTAGAACGTTGCAGCCTGTCTATAAAGCTGAAGCTGGTTTAGAACGTTGCAGCCTGTCTATAAAGCTGAAGCTGGTTTAGAACGTTGCAGCCTGTCTATAAAGCTGAAGCTGGTTTAGAACGTTGCAGCCTGTCTATAACGCTGAAGCTGGTTTAGAACGTTGCAGCCTGTCTATAACGCTGAAGCTGGTTTAGAACGTTGCAGCCTGTCTATAAAGCTGAAGCTGGTTTAGAACGTTGCAGCCTGTCTATAACGCTGAAGCTGGTTTAGAACGTTGCAGCCTGTCTATAACGCTGAAGCTGGTGTAGAACATTGCAGCCTGTCTATAAAGCTGAAGCTGGTTTAGAACGTTGCAGCCTGTCTATAACGCTGAAGCTGGTTTAGAACGTTGCAGCCTGTCTATAACGCTGAAGCTGGTTTAGAACGTTGCAGCCTGTCTATAAAGCTGAAGCTGGTTTAGAACGTTGCAGCCTGTCTATAAAGCTGAAGTTGGTTTAGAACGTTGCAGCCTGTCTATAACGCTGAAGCTGGTTTAGAACGTTGCAGCCTGTCTATAAAGCTGAAGCTGGTTTAGAACGTTGCAGCCTGTCTATAACGCTGAAGCTGGTTTAGAACGTTGCAGCCTGTCTATAAAGCTGAAGCTGGTGTAGAACGTTGCAGCCTGTCTATAAAGCTGAAGCTGGTTTAGAACGTTGCAGCCTGTCTATAAAGCTGAAGCTGGTTTAGAACGTTGCAGCCTGTCTATAACGCTGAAGCTGGTTTAGAACGTTGCAGCCTGTCTATAACGCTGAAGCTGGTGTAGAACGTTGCAGCCTGTCTATAACGCTGAAGCTGGTTTAGAACGTTGCAGCCTGTCTATAACGCTGAAGCTGGTTTAGAACGTTGCAGCCTGTCTATAACGCTGAAGCTGGTTTAGAACGTTGCAGCCTGTCTATAAAGCTGAAGCTGGTGTAGAACGTTGCAGCCTGTCTATAAAGCTGAAGCTGGTTTAGAACGTTGCAGCCTGTCTATAAAGCTGAAGCTGGTGTAGAACATTGCAGCCTGTCTATAAAGCTGAAGCTGGTGTAGAACGTTGCAGCCTGTCTATAAAGCTGAAGCTGGTTTAGAACGTTGCAGCCTGTCTATAAAGCTGAAGCTGGTTTAGAACGTTGCAGCCTGTCTATAAAGCTGAAGCTGGTTTAGAACATTGCAGCCTGTCTATAACGCTGAAGCTGGTTTAGAACGTTGCAGCCTGTCTATAACGCTGAAGCTGGTTTAGAACGTTGCAGCCTGTCTATAAAGCTGAAGCTGGTTTAGAACGTTGCAGCCTGTCTATAAAGCTGAAGCTGGTTTAGAACGTTGCAGCCTGTCTATAACGCTGAAGCTGGTTTAGAACGTTGCAGCCTGTCTATAACGCTGAAGCTGGTTTAGAACGTTGCAGCCTGTCTATAACGCTGAAGCTGGTTTAGAACGTTGCAGCCTGTCTATAACGCTGAAGCTGGTTTAGAACGTTGCAGCCTGTCTATAAAGCTGAAGCTGGTTTAGAACGTTGCAGCCTGTCTATAACGCTGAAGCTGGTTTAGAACGTTGCAGCCTGTCTATAACGCTGAAGCTGGTTTAGAACGTTGCAGCCTGTCTATAACGCTGAAGCTGGTTTAGAACGTTGCAGCCTGTCTATAACGCTGAAGCTGGTTTAGAACGTTGCAGCCTGTCTATAACGCTGAAGCTGGTTTAGAACGTTGCAGCCTGTCTATAACGCTGAAGCTGGTTTAGAACGTTGCAGCCTGTCTATAACGCTGAAGCTGGTTTAGAACGTTGCAGCCTGTCTATAACGCTGAAGCTGGTTTAGAACGTTGCAGCCTGTCTATAAAGCTGAAGCTGGTTTAGAACGTTGCAGCCTGTCTATAACGCTGAAGCTGGTTTAGAACGTTGCAGCCTGTCTATAACGCTGAAGCTGGTTTAGAACGTTGCAGCCTGTCTATAAAGCTGAAGCTGGTGTAGAACGTTGCAGCCTGTCTATAAAGCTGAAGCTGGTTTAGAACGTTGCAGCCTGTCTATAACGCTGAAGCTGGTTTAGAACGTTGCAGCCTGTCTATAACACTGAAGCTGGTTTAGAACGTTGCAGCCTGTCTATAAAGCTGAAGCTGGTTTAGAACGTTGCAGCCTGTCTATAAAGCTGAAGCTGGTTGTAGAACGTTGCAGCCTGTCTATAAAGCTGAAGCTGGTTTAGAACGTTGCAGCCTGTCTATAACGCTGAAGCTGGTTTAGAACGTTGCAGCCTGTCTATAAAGCTGAAGCTGGTGTAGAACGTTGCAGCCTGTCTATAAAGCTGAAGCTGGTTTAGAACGTTGCAGCCTGTCTATAACGCTGAAGCTGGTTTAGAACGTTGCAGCCTGTCTATAACACTGAAGCTGGTTTAGAACGTTGCAGCCTGTCTATAAAGCTGAAGCTGGTTTAGAACGTTGCAGCCTGTCTATAAAGCTGAAGCTGGTTTAGAACGTTGCAGCCTGTCTATAACGCTGAAGCTGGTGTAGAACGTTGCAGCCTGTCTATAAAGCTGAAGCTGGTTTAGAACGTTGCAGCCTGTCTATAACGCTGAAGCTGGTTTAGAACGTTGCAGCCTGTCTATAACGCTGAAGCTGGTTTAGAACGTTGCAGCCTGTTATAACGCTGAAGCTGGTGTAGAACATTGCAGTCTGTCTATAACGCTGAAGCTGGTTTAGAACGTTGCAGCCTGTCTATAAAGCTGAAGCTGGTTTAGAACGCTGCAGCCTGTCTATAACGCTGAAGCTGGTTTAGAACGTTGCAGCCTGTCTATAACGCTGAAGCTGGTGTAGAACGTTGCAGCCTGTCTATAACGATGAAGCTGGTTTAGAACGTTGCAGCCTGTCTATAACGCTGAAGCTGGTTTAGAACGTTGCAGCCTGTCTATAACGCTGAAGCTGGTTTAGAACGTTGCAGCCTGTCTATAAAGCTGAAGCTGGTTTAGAACGTTGCAGCCTGTCTATAACGCTGAAGCTGGTTTAGAACGTTGCAGCCTGTCTATAACGCTGAAGCTGGTTTAGAACGTTGCAGCCTGTCTATAAAGCTGAAGCTGGTTTAGAACGTTGCAGCCTGTCTATAACGCTGAAGCTGGTTTAGAACGTTGCAGCCTGTCTATAAAGCTGAAGCTGGTTTAGAACGTTGCAGCCTGTCTATAAAGCTGAAGCTGGTTTAGAACGTTGCAGCCTGTCTATAACGCTGAAGCTGGTTTAGAACGTTGCAGCCTGTCTATAACGCTGAAGCTGGTTTAGAACGTTGCAGCCTGTCTATAAAGCTGAAGCTGGTGTAGAAACATTGCAGCCTGTCTATAACGCTGAAGCTGGTTTAGAACGTTGCAGCCTGTCTATAAAGCTGAAGCTGGTTTAGAACGTTGCAGCCTGTCTATAAAGCTGAAGCTGGTTTAGAACGTTGCAGCCTGTCTATAACGCTGAAGCTGGTTTAGAACGTTGCAGCCTGTCTATAACGCTGAAGCTGGTTTAGAACGTTGCAGCCTGTCTATAACGCTGAAGCTGGTTTAGAACGTTGCAGCCTGTCTATAACGCTGAAGCTGGTTTAGAACGTTGCAGCCTGTCTATACCGCTGAAGCTGGTTTAGAACGTTGCAGCCTGTCTATAAAGCTGAAGCTGGTTTAGAACGTTGCAGCCTGTCTATAACGCTGAAGCTGGTTTAGAACGTTGCAGCCTGTCTATAAAGCTGAAGCTGGTTTAGAACGTTGCAGCCTGTCTATAAAGCTGAAGCTGGTGTAGAACGTTGCAGCCTGTCTATAACGCTGAAGCTGGTGTAGAACATTGCAGCCTGTCTATAACGCTGAAGCTGGTGTAGAACGTTGCAGCCTGTCTATAACGATGAAGCTGGTTTAGAACGTTGCAGCCTGTCTATAACGCTGAAGCTGGTTTAGAACGTTGCAGCCTGTCTATAACGCTGAAGCTGGTTTAGAACGTTGCAGCCTGTCTATAACGCTGAAGCTGGTTTAGAACGTTGCAGCCTGTCTATAAAGCTGAAGCTGGTTTAGAACGTTGCAGCCTGTCTATAACGCTGAAGCTGGTGTAGAACATTGCAGCCTGTCTATAAAGCTGAAGCTGGTTTAGAACGTTGCAGCCTGTCTATAACGCTGAAGCTGGTTTAGAACGTTGCAGCCTGTCTATAAAGCTGAAGCTGGTGTAGAACGTTGCAGCCTGTCTATAAAGCTGAAGCTGGTTTAGAACGTTGCAGCCTGTCTATAACGCTGAAGCTGGTTTAGAACGTTGCAGCCTGTCTATAACGCTGAAGCTGGTTTAGAACGTTGCAGCCTGTCTATAACGCTGAAGCTGGTTTAGAACATTGCAGCCTGTCTATAACGCTGAAGCTGGTTTAGAACGTTGCAGCCTGTTTATAACGCTGAAGCTGGTTTAGAACGTTGCAGCCTGTCTATAACGCTGAAGCTGGTGTAGAACGTTGCAGCCTGTCTATAAAGCTGAAGCTGGTTTAGAACGTTGCAGCCTGTCTATAACGCTGAAGCTGGTTTAGAACGTTGCAGCCTGTCTATAAAGCTGAAGCTGGTTTAGAACGTTGCAGCCTGTCTATAAAGCTGAAGCTGGTTTAGAACGTTGCAGCCTGTCTATAACGCTGAAGCTGGTGTAGAACATTGCAGCCTGTCTATAAAGCTGAAGCTGGTTTAGAACGTTGCAGCCTGTCTATAACGCTGAAGCTGGTGTAGAACATTGCAGCCTGTCTATAAAGCTGAAGCTGGTTTAGAACGTTGCAGCCTGTCTATAACGCTGAAGCTGGTTTAGAACATTGCAGCCTGTCTATAACGCTGAAGCTGGTTTAGAACGTTGCAGCCTGTCTATAACGCTGAAGCTGGTTTAGAACGTTGCAGCCTGTCTATAACGCTGAAGCTGGTTTAGAACATTGCAGCCTGTCTATAACGCTGAAGCTGGTTTAGAACATTGCAGCCTGTCTATAACGCTGAAGCTGGTTTAGAACGTTGCAGCCTGTCTATAAAGCTGAAGCTGGTGTAGAACGTTGCAGCCTGTCTATAACGCTGAAGCTGGTTTAGAACGTTGCAGCCTGTCTATAAAGCTGAAGCTGGTTTAGAACGTTGCAGCCTGTCTATAAAGCTGAAGCTGGTTTAGAACGTTGCAGCCTGTCTATAACGCTGAAGCTGGTGTAGAACGTTGCAGCCTGTCTATAAAGCTGAAGCTGGTTTAGAACGTTGCAGCCTGTCTATAACGCTGAAGCTGGTTTAGAACGTTGCAGCCTGTCTATAAAGCTGAAGCTGGTTTAGAACGTTGCAGCCTGTCTATAAAGCTGAAGCTGGTTTAGAACGTTGCAGCCTGTCTATAACGCTGAAGCTGGTTTAGAACGTTGCAGCCTGTCTATAACGCTGAAGCTGGTGTAGAACGTTGCAGCCTGTCTATAAAGCTGAAGCTGGTTTAGAACGTTGCAGCCTGTCTATAACGCTGAAGCTGGTTTAGAACGTTGCAGCCTGTCTATAAAGCTGAAGCTGGTTTAGAACGTTGCAGCCTGTCTATAACGCTGAAGCTGGTGTAGAACGTTGCAGCCTGTCTATAAAGCTGAAGCTGGTTTAGAACGTTGCAGCCTGTCTATAAAGCTGAAGCTGGTTTAGAACGTTGCAGCCTGTCTATAAAGCTGAAGCTGGTTTAGAACGTTGCAGCCTGTCTATAACGCTGAAGCTGGTGTAGAACGTTGCAGCCTGTCTATAACGCTGAAGCTGGTTTAGAACGTTGCAGCCTGTCTATAAAGCTGAAGCTGGTTTAGAACGTTGCAGCCTGTCTATAACGCTGAAGCTGGTTTAGAACGTTGCAGCCTGTCTATAACGCTGAAGCTGGTTTAGAACGTTGCAGCCTGTCTATAACGCTGAAGCTGGTGTAGAACGTTGCAGCCTGTCTATAACGCTGAAGCTGGTGTAGAACGTTGCAGCCTGTCTATAAAGCTGAAGCTGGTTTAGAACGTTGCAGCCTGTCTATAACGCTGAAGCTGGTTTAGAACGTTGCAGCCTGTCTATAAAGCTGAAGCTGGTTTAGAACGTTGCAGCCTGTCTATAAAGCTGAAGCTGGTTTAGAACGTTGCAGCCTGTCTATAAAGCTGAAGCTGGTTTAGAACGTTGCAGCCTGTCTATAACGCTGAAGCTGGTGTAGAACGTTGCAGCCTGTCTATAAAGCTGAAGCTGGTTTAGAACGTTGCAGCCTGTCTATAAAGCTGAAGCTGGTTTAGAACGTTGCAGCCTGTCTATAACGCTGAAGCTGGTTTAGAACATTGCAGCCTGTTTATAACGCTGAAGCTGGTTTAGAACGTTGCAGCCTGTCTATAACGCTGAAGCTGGTTTAGAACGTTGCAGCCTGTCTATAACGCTGAAGCTGGTTTAGAACGTTGCAGCCTGTCTATAACGCTGAAGCTGGTTTAGAACGTTGCAGCCTGTCTATAACGGTGAAGCTGGTGTAGAACGTTGCAGCCTGTCTATAACGCTGAAGCTGGTTTAGAACGTTGCAGCCTGTCTATAAAGCTGAAGCTGGTTTAGAACGTTGCAGCCTGTCTATAACGCTGAAGCTGGTGTAGAACGTTGCAGCCTGTCTATAAAGCTGAAGCTGGTTTAGAACGTTGCAGCCTGTCTATAACGCTGAAGCTGGTTTAGAACGTTGCAGCCTGTCTATAAAGCTGAAGCTGGTGTAGAACGTTGCAGCCTGTCTATAAAGCTGAAGCTGGTTTAGAACGTTGCAGCCTGTCTATAAAGCTGAAGCTGGTTTAGAACGTTGCAGCCTGTCTATAACGCTGAAGCTGGTTTAGAACGTTGCAGCCTGTCTATAAAGCTGAAGCTGGTTTAGAACGTTGCAGCCTGTCTATAAAGCTGAAGCTGGTTTAGAACGTTGCAGCCTGTCTATAACGCTGAAGCTGGTTTAGAACGTTGCAGCCTGTCTATAACGCTGAAGCTGGTTTAGAACGTTGCAGCCTGTCTATAACGCTGAAGCTGGTTTAGAACGTTGCAGCCTGTCTATAAAGCTGAAGCTGGTTTAGAACGTTGCAGCCTGTCTATAACGCTGAAGCTGGTTTAGAACGTTGCAGCCTGTCTATAACGCTGAAGCTGGTTTAGAACGTTGCAGCCTGTCTATAACGCTGAAGCTGGTTTAGAACGTTGCAGCCTGTTTATAACGGTGAAGCTGGTGTAGAACGTTGCAGCCTGTCTATAACGCTGAAGCTGGTTTAGAACGTTGCAGCCTGTCTATAAAGCTGAAGCTGGTTTAGAACGTTGCAGCCTGTCTATAACGCTGAAGCTGGTGTAGAACGTTGCAGCCTGTCTATAAAGCTGAAGCTGGTTTAGAACGTTGCAGCCTGTCTATAACGCTGAAGCTGGTTTAGAACGTTGCAGCCTGTCTATAAAGCTGAAGCTGGTGTAGAACGTTGCAGCCTGTCTATAAAGCTGAAGCTGGTTTAGAACGTTGCAGCCTGTCTATAAAGCTGAAGCTGGTTTAGAACGTTGCAGCCTGTCTATAACGCTGAAGCTGGTTTAGAACGTTGCAGCCTGTCTATAAAGCTGAAGCTGGTTTAGAACGTTGCAGCCTGTCTATAAAGCTGAAGCTGGTTTAGAACGTTGCAGCCTGTCTATAACGCTGAAGCTGGTTTAGAACGTTGCAGCCTGTCTATAACGCTGAAGCTGGTTTAGAACGTTGCAGCCTGTCTATAACGCTGAAGCTGGTGTAGAACATTGCAGCCTGTCTATAACGCTGAAGCTGGTGTAGAACGTTGCAGCCTGTCTATAAAGCTGAAGCTGGTTTAGAACGTTGCAGCCTGTCTATAACGCTGAAGCTGGTTTAGAACGTTGCAGCCTGTCTATAACGCTGAAGCTGGTTTAGAACGTTGCAGCCTGTCTATAAAGCTGAAGCTGGTTTAGAACGTTGCAGCCTGTCTATAACGCTGAAGCTGGTTTAGAACGTTGCAGCCTGTCTATAAAGCTGAAGCTGGTTTAGAACGTTGCAGCCTGTCTATAACGCTGAAGCTGGTTTAGAACGTTGCAGCCTGTCTATAACGCTGAAGCTGGTGTAGAACGTTGCAGCCTGTCTATAACGATGAAGCTGGTTTAGAACGTTGCAGCCTGTCTATAACGCTGAAGCTGGTTTAGAACGTTGCAGCCTGTCTATAACGCTGAAGCTGGTTTAGAACGTTGCAGCCTGTCTATAAAGCTGAAGCTGGTTTAGAACGTTGCAGCCTGTCTATAACGCTGAAGCTGGTTTAGAACGTTGCAGCCTGTCTATAACGCTGAAGCTGGTTTAGAACGTTGCAGCCTGTCTATAAAGCTGAAGCTGGTTTAGAACGTTGCAGCCTGTCTATAACGCTGAAGCTGGTTTAGAACGTTGCAGCCTGTCTATAAAGCTGAAGCTGGTTTAGAACGTTGCAGCCTGTCTATAACGCTGGAAGCTGGTTTAGAACGTTGCAGCCTGTCTATAACGCTGAAGCTGGTTTAGAACGTTGCAGCCTGTCTATAACGCTGAAGCTGGTTTAGAACGTTGCAGCCTGTCTATAAAGCTGAAGCTGGTGTAGAACATTGCAGCCTGTCTATAACGCTGAAGCTGGTTTAGAACGTTGCAGCCTGTCTATAAAGCTGAAGCTGGTTTAGAACGTTGCAGCCTGTCTATAAAGCTGAAGCTGGTTTAGAACGTTGCAGCCTGTCTATAACGCTGAAGCTGGTTTAGAACGTTGCAGCCTGTCTATAACGCTGAAGCTGGTTTAGAACGTTGCAGCCTGTCTATAACGCTGAAGCTGGTTTAGAACGTTGCAGCCTGTCTATAACGCTGAAGCTGGTTTAGAACGTTGCAGCCTGTCTATAACGCTGAAGCTGGTGTAGAACATTGCAGCCTGTCTATAACGCTGAAGCTGGTTTAGAACGTTGCAGCCTGTCTATAACGCTGAAGCTGGTTTAGAACGTTGCAGCCTGTCTATAACGCTGAAGCTGGTTTAGAACGTTGCAGCCTGTCTATAACGCTGAAGCTGGTTTAGAACGTTGCAGCCTGTCTATAAAGCTGAAGCTGGTTTAGAACGTTGCAGCCTGTCTATAACGCTGAAGCTGGTGTAGAACGTTGCAGCCTGGTCTATAAAGCTGAAGCTGGTTTAGAACGTTGCAGCCTGTCTATAACGCTGAAGCTGGTTTAGAACGTTGCAGCCTGTCTATAAAGCTGAAGCTGGTGTAGAACGTTGCAGCCTGTCTATAAAGCTGAAGCTGGTTTAGAACGTTGCAGCCTGTCTATAACGCTGAAGCTGGTTTAGAACGTTGCAGCCTGTCTATAACGCTGAAGCTGGTTTAGAACGTTGCAGCCTGTCTATAACGCTGAAGCTGGTTTAGAACATTGCAGCCTGTCTATAACGCTGAAGCTGGTTTAGAACGTTGCAGCCTGTTTATAACGCTGAAGCTGGTTTAGAACGTTGCAGCCTGTCTATAACGCTGAAGCTGGTGTAGAACGTTGCAGCCTGTCTATAAAGCTGAAGCTGGTTTAGAACGTTGCAGCCTGTCTATAAAGCTGAAGCTGGTTTAGAACGTTGCAGCCTGTCTATAACGCTGAAGCTGGTGTAGAACATTGCAGCCTGATCTATAAAGCTGAAGCTGGTTTAGAACGTTGCAGCCTGTCTATAACGCTGAAGCTGGTGTAGAACATTGCAGCCTGTCTATAAAGCTGAAGCTGGTTTAGAACGTTGCAGCCTGTCTATAACGCTGAAGCTGGTTTAGAACATTGCAGCCTGTCTATAACGCTGAAGCTGGTTTAGAACGTTGCAGCCTGTCTATAAAGCTGAAGCTGGTTTAGAACGTTGCAGCCTGTCTATAACGCTGAAGCTGGTGTAGAACGTTGCAGCCTGTCTATAAAGCTGAAGCTGGTTTAGAACGTTGCAGCCTGTCTATAACGCTGAAGCTGGTTTAGAACGTTGCAGCTCTGTCTATAAAGCTGAAGCTGGTTTAGAACGTTGCAGCCTGTCTATAAAGCTGAAGCTGGTTTAGAACGTTGCAGCCTGTCTATAACGCTGAAGCTGGTTTAGAACGTTGCAGCCTGTCTATAACGCTGAAGCTGGTTTAGAACGTTGCAGCCTGTCTATAAAGCTGAAGCTGGTTTAGAACGTTGCAGCCTGTCTATAACGCTGAAGCTGGTTTAGAACGTTGCAGCCTGTCTATAAAGCTGAAGCTGGTTTAGAACGTTGCAGCCTGTCTATAACGGGCTGAAGCTGGTGTAGAACGTTGCAGCCTGTCTATAAAGCTGAAGCTGGTTTAGAACGTTGCAGCCTGTCTATAAAGCTGAAGCTGGTTTAGAACGTTGCAGCCTGTCTATAAAGCTGAAGCTGGTTTAGAACGTTGCAGCCTGTCTATAACGCTGAAGCTGGTGTAGAACGTTGCAGCCTGTCTATAACGCTGAAGCTGGTTTAGAACGTTGCAGCCTGTCTATAAAGCTGAAGCTGGTTTAGAACGTTGCAGCCTGTCTATAACGCTGAAGCTGGTTTAGAACGTTGCAGCCTGTCTATAACGCTGAAGCTGGTTTAGAACGTTGCAGCCTGTCTATAACGCTGAAGCTGGTGTAGAACGTTGCAGCCTCGTCTATAACGCTGAAGCTGGTGTAGAACGTTGCAGCCTGTCTATAAAGCTGAAGCTGGTTTAGAACGTTGCAGCCTGTCTATAACGCTGAAGCTGGTTTAGAACGTTGCAGCCTGTCTATAACGCTGAAGCTGGTTTAGAACGTTGCAGCCTGTCTATAACGCTGAAGCTGGTTTAGAACGTTGCAGCCTGTCTATAACGCTGAAGCTGGTTTAGAACGTTGCAGCCTGTCTATAACGCTGAAGCTGGTGTACAACGTTGCAGCCTGTCTATAAAGCTGAAGCTGGTTTAGAACGTTGCAGCCTGTCTATAAAGCTGAAGCTGGTGTAGAACGTTGCAGCCTGTCTATAACGCTGAAGCTGGTTTAGAACGTTGCAGCCTGTCTATAACGCTGAAGCTGGTTTAGAACATTGCAGCCTGTCTATAAAGCTTGAGCTGGTTTAGAACGTTGCAGCCTGTCTATAAAGCTGAAGCTGGTTTAGAACGTTGCAGCCTGTCTATAACGCTGAAGCTGGTTTAGAACGTTGCAGCTTGTCTATAAAGCTGAAGCTGGTTTAGAACGTTGCAGCCTGTCTATAACGCTGAAGCTGGTTTAGAACATTGCAGCCTGTCTATAAAGCTGAAGCTGGTTTAGAACGTTGCAGCCTGTCTATAACGCTGAAGCTGGTGTAGAACGTTGCAGCCTGTCTATAAAGCTGAAGCTGGTTTAGAACGTTGCAGCCTGTCTATAACGCTGAAGCTGGTTTAGAACATTGCAGCCTGTCTATAAAGCTGAAGCTGGTTTAGAACGTTGCAGCCTGTCTATAACGCTGAAGCTGGTGTAGAACGTTGCAGCCTGTCTATAACGCTGAAGCTGGTTTAGAACGTTGCAGCCTGTCTATAAAGCTGAAGCTGGTTTAGAACATTGCAGCCTGTCTATAAAGCTGAAGCTGGTTTAGAACATTGCAGCCTGTCTATAACGCTGAAGCTGGTTTAGAACATTGCAGCCTGTCTAGGACGTTGCAGCTGGTCTTAAACATTGGAGCTGGTCTTGAACAGTGCAGCTGGTCAAGAATGTTGCAACTCGTGTAGAACGTTGCAGCTGATCTAGAACCTTGCAGCTGGACTAAACATTGCAGCTGCTCTTGAACAGCAGTTGGTCTTGAACGTTGAAGCTGGTCTAGAACGTTGCAGCTTTTCTAGGATATTGCAGCTGGTCTAGAACTTTAAGCTGGTCTTGAATGTTGCAGCTGGTCTAGAACGTTGCAGCTTTTCTAGAACCTTGCAGCTGGTCTTGAACAGCAGTTGGTCTTGAATGTTGCAGCTGGTCTAGAACATTGCAGCTGGTCTTGAACAGCAGTTGGTCTTGAACGTTGCAGCTTTTCTAGAACCTTGCAGCTGGTCTTGAATGTTGCAGCTGGTCTAGAACATTGCAGCTGGTCTTGAACAGCAGTTGGTCTTGAACGTTGCAGCTGGTCTTGAACAGCAGTTGGTCTTGAACGTTGCAGCTGATCTTGAACAGCAGTTGGTCTTGAACGTTGCAGCTGGTCTTGAACAGCAGTTGGTCTTGAACGTTGCAGCTGGTCTTGAACAGCAGTTGGTCTTGAACGTTGCAGCTGGTCTAGAACCTTGCAGCTGAACCTTGAATGTTGAAGCTGGTGTAGAATGTTGCTGCTGTTCTAAAACATTGCAGTTCGTCTAGAACATTACAGCTGTTTTACAACATTGCCCCTGTTCTTAACGTTGCAAAAGCTTCAGTCATAGAACGTTGAAGCTGGTCTTGAACGTTGAAGCTGGTGTAGAATCATTGAATCCGCCATGATTGTTGTTGTCTGAAATAGCTGACTGACTACACTGCTGCCGCCTGTGATTCTACATGACATCTGGTGTAGAACGTTGCAGCTGGTGTAAAAAGTTGAAGCTGGTCTAGTACGTTGAAGCTGGTATAGAGTGTTGAAGCTAGTCGAAATCACCTATGAAGCTGGTTTAGAGTGTGGAGTGCGTCTACAGTGTTGAAGCCTGGTGTAGATTGTTGAAGCTGGTCTACCCAGTGTTGAAGCTGGTTTTAGAGTGTTGAACCTGGTCTAGAACGTTGAAGCTGGTGTACAGTGTTGAAGCTGGTCTACAATGTTGAAGCTGGTTTAGAGGTGTTGAACCTTGTCTAGAACGTTGAAGCTGGTGTACAGTGTTGAAGCTGGTCTACAATGTTGAAGTCTGGTGTAGAGTGTTGAAGCTGGTTCTACAGTGTTGAAGCTGGTTTAGAGTGTTGAACCTGGTCTACCTGAACGTTGAAGCTGGTGTACAGTGTTGAAGCTTGTCTACGGAATGTTGAAGCTGTTGTTAGAGTGTTGTACAGCTGGTCTACAGTGTTGAAGCTGGTTAGAAGTGTTGAACCTGTTTTCTAGTACGTCTCTATCTGGTGTAGGTGTCTGAATCTGGTCTTACAGTGTTGAAGCTGGTCTTAGAGTGTTGAAGCTGGTCTACAGTGTTGAAGCTGGTGTAGAGTGTTGAAGCTGGGCTTCACAGTGTTGAAGCTGGTTTAGAGTGTTGAACCTGGTCTAGAACGTTGAAGCTGGTGTACAGTGTTGAAGCTGGTCTACAGTGTTGAAGCTGGTTTAGAGTGTTGAAGCTGGTCTACAGTGTTGAAGCTGGTGTAGAGTGTTGAAGCTGGTCTACAGTGTTGAAGCTGGTTTAGAGTGTTGAACCTGGTCTAGAACGTTGAAGCTGGTGTACAGTGTTGAAGCTGGTCTACAATGTTGAAGCTGGTGTAGAGTGTTGAAGCTGGTCTACAATGTTGAAGCTGGTGTAGAGTGTTGAAGCTGGTCTACAGTGTTGAAGCTGGTTTAGAGTGTTGAACCTGGTCTAGAACGTTGAAGCTGGTGTACAGTGTTGAAGCTGGTCTACAGTGTTGAAGCTGGTTTAGAGTGTTGAAGCTGGTCTAGAATGTTGAAGCTGGTGTACAGTGTTGAAGCTGGTCTACAGTGTTGAAGCTGGTTTAGAGTGTTGAACCTGGTCTAGAATGTTGAAGCTGGTGTAGAGTGTTGAAGCTGGTCTACAATGTTGAAGCTGGTGTAGAGCGTTGAAGCTGGTCCAGAACCTTGAAGCTGGTGTAGAAAGCTGTGGCTGGTCTAGAACATTAAAACTCGTCTAGAACGTTGAAGCTGGTCTAGAATATTAAAGCTGGTGTAGATCGTTGCAGATGGGCTACAACGTTGCAGCTGGTCTAGAACATTGTTTCAATAATAACAGTGGATGAGATTCATATTGTGCATTACTGCTGGGCACTCACGGCGATTAGACCGGATCCACCTTCTACCTGATGATGGTGAGCTATATTTGGCCACACCTGAGCGTGGGTACCCTTATCCAGAGTCCTGCATCTGGAACATGTGCTACATTCATCCAGAATTATGAATTTTAAAAGAATATTGGATTTGGTCCTGTTGAGGCTTGTCTAGAATGTTGTATCAGATCTGGAATATTGCATGTTGAATTTTAATCCAGAAGGTTGAAATAATAATAATAATAATAATAATAATAATAATAATAATAATTCAGATCTGGACAAGGTTACAAAATAATTTCTGCAGCACTAAAGGTTCCTAAGAGCACGGTGGCCCCCATAGTCCTTAAATGGAAGAATTTTGGGACGACCAGAACTCTTCCTAGACCCGGCCGTCCAGCCAAACTGAGCAATGGTGGGAGAAGAGCCTTGGTGAGAGAGTAAAGAAGAAGCCAAAGATCACTGTGGCTGAGCTCCAGAGATGCAGTAGTGAGATGGAGAAAGTTCCACAAAGTCAACTATCACTGCAGCCTCCACCAGTCGGGGCTTTATGGCAGAGCGGCCCGATGGAAGCCTCTCCTCAGTGCAGACATATGAAAGCCCGCATAGAGTTTGCCAAAAAACACATGAAGGACTCCCAGACTGAGAGAAATAAGATTCTCTGGTCTGATGAGACCAAGATTGAACTTTTGGAGTTCATTCTAAGCGGTATGTGAGGAGAAAACCAGGCACTGCTCATCACCTGCCCAATACCATCCCAACAGTGAAGCACGGTGGTGGCAGCATCATGCTATGGGAGTGTTTTTCAGCTCCAGGGACAGGACCACTGGTTGCAGTTGAAGGAAAGATGAAGGTGAATGATAATCAAGCAAAGGGCTATTTAGCCAGTCCCACTGTTTTTGTGCATCTGCCATGGATAAGTGAATTAAGATAAACGTCACATCGTCCATGCTGTCAAGTGAGACTGACGATCACCTTATGTCTAGGTGCCTGCAGAGGCAGTGTTTGTAATGGGCAGTGTTCAAGTGCCCAAACCACCTTTTTTGACGGGCGCACCGTGCACAAGAAGAAAAAGAAAATATATTCATTCATTTTGTAGGCCCTGTATGTGCAATCACAGACCAGCGCACGAGAGCAAAAGAAAAGGTTTAATTTCAGCTCATTTTCACATCAAGTTATGGGGAGGTCGCTCCGTTTTCTGTGGAGGCCAGTTGCACAAGCTGCTGAGAAAGCTGCTGTCACCAACAGTGTGGGGAAAGAGGAGAGAGGCGGGGGATAGAGAACACGCATGTGAATAAACATCCTTACCCTGTGCTGTAAGTGTTACTCTTTATTCACTCCTGCTGCTTTCAGCAGCTCAAAGAGCTTCATGTGGCCTTCTGCATCTGTTTTAACCAAACTCAGACTGTAGATGACAGCTTGATGTAGCTTAGAATAAAAAAAATACGCTGTTGATGGTCGTTAGAACTTTGAAAAAGAATATTTGATTTTTTTTTTCTTCTTTTTATTAGGCCTATTTCGCCTATTGTTGATATTTTCCTTTTCCCCCTGAGGGACTGCCACTTTATTGTGGTCAGGGGTTTAATGGTCAGGTGGTCAGCTCTATTCGGTTGCATTTGTTTGAGAAAAATACAGCCTTGGAAAAAAATGAAGAGACCACCCTTGTCATCAGAAATAATGGTTATGCAGTTTAGTACCAACTGTGGTGTGAATCATGTCACTAAAAGAGACAGAAAAGAAAATATAATGCCTAAAAGCTGTTTTTGGCAGTACAATACCATAGATATTGATGTAAGAACTTAATAACCAAAATCACTTATCAAGAAAAGTATGGAAAATGGCTAGATATCAGTAGTTAAATTAAACTCTTATGAACTATTCTCGGTGTTATCATTATATTTGTCCATAAAAATGTACTTTTAGCAGTACCAGGCATTAAAATGACCAAGAAATATGAGGAAATAAGGGTGGTCTTTAAGTTTTTCACGACTTATATTAGGGGGGGAAGAATGTAGGAAAATGAGTATTTTAAAAAATCATTTTCTTTATTATGTTTCTTAATCCAAATGTATAGGGAAAGAAATAATCAAATAAAATATAGGTTGATGTAAGGGGGGGTAATAATCACTTTAATCAAAATCATATGAAAAAAAAAAAAAGACTTCCTTTTGGGGAAGGGGGGGAGGAGAAAAAAAAGAGGGGGAGAATCATAAAAGATTAAAGGGGAGAAAAAAAAAAAAACATAAAAAAAAGGGGGGGGGGGGGGGGGGGGGGGGGGGTTGGGGGGTTAAGATTAAGGGAGGGGGTAAAAAAAAAAGACAAAAATAAAAGGAAGGGGGAAAAAAAAAAAAAAAAAATAAAAAAGAAAAAAAGAAAAAAAATAGAAAAGAGAAATAAAAATTATATAAAATTGATAATAAATAAAAAAAAAAAAAAAAATAATATAAAAAAAAAAAATATGAAATGAATAAAAAAAGAAAGAAAAAGAAAGAAATATGTCCAATATGACAATTCTTATGTTTTTGGTTGCTAAACCTGCAGCAAAAGATATTTGATTTGTTTCTTATTTTTATTTATTATAATTGATATTTTCTGTTTTCCCCCCTAAGGGATTGGAGGGGGTTGCGTGCCTCAGTGACCCTAAGAGCTATACCAGCAGGAGCTTTGGTTTCAGGTGGGACAGGCCTTAGTGGAGAGGCCTGACAAACTGCAATCCATTTCTTGGGAGTTAAACTCTGCTAACAACCCAGTCCCATTTAGAAAACACTTAATTATTAACAATAAAAAATGGGCTGAAGCATGACGTGTACGCACGATGCCCCCTTCACATTTCTGCATGCCCCCTCATGTATGTATTCCAGGAGCCAGCCCTGTTCCAGAGAGCTCAAGACCTCAGACTGGGCCGAAGGTTCACCTTCCAACAAGACAATGACCCTCAGCACACAGCTAAAAAAACAAAGGAGTGGCTTCAGAACCACTCTGGACCATTCTGGACCGGCCCAGCCAGAACCCTGACTTAAACCCAACTGAGCATCTCTGCAGAGACCTGAAAATGGCTGAACACCACCGTTCACCATCCAACCTGACAGAACTGGAGAGGATCTGCAAGAAGAACCAGAAGATCCCAAATCCAGGTGTGGAACACTTGTTGCATCATTCCCAAGAAGACTCATGGCTGTACCAGCTCAGAAGTACTTCTACTCAGTACTGATCAAAGTACTCAATACTTAGGACCATGTGATATTCCAGTTTTTCTTTTTTAATAAATTTGCAAAACTTTCTAAATTTCTGTCAAGATGGGGTGCTGAGTGACATTAATGAGAAAGAAAATGAACTTTTTGATTTTAGCAAATGGCTGCAATGAAACAAAGATTGAAAGTTGAAAGGGGTCTGAATACTTTCCTTACCCACTGTAGGTATGCGTACTCAGAGTAAAACTTGCATTACCAATGCTTAAACATGAGATGTGGCAGAGACTGGGAGAGAGCCGTGGGATTACATGGACATCTAACTCACGGTGCAGAAAGGACAGACAGTGCCGCAGTGCATGGGCTTATGTAAATAAGCCAATCAAACTTGAGTTGAATGTTTGCTATGAAATTATTTTACTTTAGGTCCATGAAAAATATATATAGTTATATTTACTTGCTAAATTTGTGAAAAAGAAATCAAATCTCAATGTGTCACCTTTAAGAGGGGCTGAATCAGTTTGTTCCCAGTTAAACCAGTCATGTTTCTGACCTGTTGACAGTTAACCTGATTTGTTGTTGCAGTCTCCTCCTATTATTAAAGAATAAGTTTCTTTTTTTCAACCTGGACCTCATTTCTAGGAGAATATTCGTGCATTTACTCACTGGTAAAGTTTCTGCATCATGTGGCGGTTGAAGTTCCTGTCACTATGCCTCCGACTGATCATGCGCCCTGGATACTAGGCCTCAGGGATGTCCCTTTGGCTGAATGGTTCAGCGCGCATGACTTTCACCCAGGAGCCTGGGGTTCAAAGCCCACCCGGGCCCCCTGTTGCGTAGCTTGCCACAATCACTTTGAGTCCTTCGGAAGATATCGCGTTGAGTCGCCCTTCAGTGAACGTCCAGTATCATGGCGGAGACGGGGCAGCCTCTATATAAGACATTATCTGCAGAAAAACTCCTTGATTCCATCAACATTTTATAGAATGAACGAACGGATGAGTGCTGTTGTCCTGTGAGTTCAGAGTTTCTCTAATTGTGTTTTGTTTTCTGGGTAGCAGCTGATCTTCTCAGCTGTACTACAGAAGCGCGCATCATGAACGCGCAGCCCCGAAAAGTGTCTAGAATTGCCTGATAACTAACGAAAAGCTAAATCTGGACTCATGGGACAGTAGTACTCATTCGTTCGTTCATTCTACTTAAAGTACTGGTGAAATAAAGGAGTTTTGCTGCAGATACTGTCTTATATAGAGGCTGCCCCGTCGCTCCCATTTTACCGGACGTGCACTGAAGGGCGACTTAACTTAATATCTTCCAAAGGACTCAAAGTGACGCAGAAACTTTACCGGTGAGTAAATGCACATACAAACTCCTAGAAATAAGGTCCAGGTTGGAAAAAAAAAAAAACAAATTAAAATTTCCAGCCTTTTGTTGCTCCTGTTCCAACATTTTACAGACGTGTTGCTGCCATCTGACTCACATTGAGCTCATATTTTTCACGAAATAGTGAAATATTTTAGCTTCATCTGATTTGTTGTTTATGTTTACTGGGATGAAGTATGTTGATGAGATTAGGATATCATTGCATCCTGTTTTTATTTACATTGTACACAGAATCCCAACTTTTTTAACAAACCAGCGCAGTGTTTCTTTTGATCCTGGACGAATGCTGGAAGTTCTTTCTGTTATTTATGTGCCTGGATGGAGACGATGCTTCCTGTCGGTTGACCTGGGCTGCAAACATCTTTATCACTTTACAAACCATGTTTTATGTGATTATTATCTGCTGTCTTGTTTCACTTGTGTTTAACTTAAGGTAGATTCATTCAGCATGTCTGAATCCCGTTAAGAAACTTAAGTTATGAAACTTATTCACCATATCCACCAAACAAGGACAGGATTGAAGTGGTGTTGAATTTATGAAGATGAAAACAGTTTGATGGAAAGAAAGGGAATTCCGATCTGACAGAAATGAAGTAGGATTAAAGAAGAAGTGAGGATGGCAGCAAAGTGGGGGTGGGAGTGGACAGAAGGGTGAGAAAGAGCCGATGAAAACAAACCAACGAAACCACAAAATGAAGGAGAAAGGACTGGAGACTGTAGAGGGAGAACAAGGGAGGAGGAGGAGAGATGAAATGATGAAGGAATGGATGAAGGGTGGGTGTAAGGGTTTGGTGCAGGAGGGTGGTTTTAGTTGACAGGCCTCATTGAATAGACCTCTATTCTTCCCCCCGCTGCCTTCTCTTCTCATGCAAAGCAGGCCTGTTCAGTCTCTCAGCAATCCGTCACACAGAGAAAGACCATGGCAGGCCTTTTACGAGCCTCACACTCTCATAATCCATCCACCCGACTACCATCCAGCACCAACAAGGCCTGGCTACCAGGAATGTGTGTTGGGCAGCTGGGGGATGGGCTCTAAACCGAAGACGGGCCACCTAGACTCAAAAAAACCAAAAAGATGAACCAAGTTGAGAATATTATACTGAGACCCTGGAAGGGGTTAGCCTGCCTGGGACACCCCACCCTACATTCATACATTCATTTGGTTTTACAATAAAGTATGATGGAGTAGTTTAGGACCAAACATCACATTAAATGTAGGACAACAGCGGAGTTTACAAACAGTGATCTGGTTAGGAAACGTTAACTAGCTGAAGTTTACTCACCCACTCCTTCCTGCAGTCATTTCTGTAATACACCTCTCAGGTGAAAGCTTAAGATTACATAAAACTACATGAAATAGTCACATGAATTACTTTTAATAATCCCTGAAGTAAAGGCAGACATTCACTGACTGACCAGAGTTGGGACTGTTGGTATTTACCTCACTGTTTATCTCTGTTCATGTGGGGCACATGAACATTAACATGTATACCTCTGGGATCAGACATACCTCCATCCAAAGATTCATCATTCATTCATTCATTCATTCAGTCAATCAGTCATTTTCTGTACTGCTTATCCAATTCAGGGTCGTGGGGGTTGCTGGAGTCTATCTCAGCTATTATGAGGCGAGAGGCGGGGTACACCCTGGACAGGTCGCCAGTCTGTTGCAGGACCAACACAGAGAGACAGACAACTATACACACTCACATTCACTCCTAGGGACAATTTAGAGTGATCAATTAACCGGACATCATGTCTTTGGATGGTGGGAGGAAGCCGGAGAACCCGGAGAGAACCCACGCATACACGGGGAGAACATGCAAACTCCACACAGGAAGGTTGCTGTTGGAATTGTTTAAACCCCCTCCCCACCCGGGAATCAAACTAGCGACCTTCTTACTGTGAGGCTGCGGTGCTAACCACCACACCACCGTGCAGCACAATCATGGACATCTCATCTGAAACTAAATCAACTTGTAACTGCACGATACACGATTAGTGGAGTTTGGTATCATGTAGAAATCCATCATCTGAAGGACAGATGAGTTTGGCTCCAAACCAGATGTGAAGGAATCTGGGAAAAAAAGTGAAGATAAAAACATAATGAACTTCATTAAAGTGACTATGTTTGCGTTTTATTCAATACTTCAATACTAAAACATTAGTATGACCTCATGAAGACCTGCTTCCTTATTACTGGCTCAGAAAACTCCATGTTCCTTGAAAGGGAATATCTGGATGGATCTTTGCTGCCACCAGGAGGAATCTTACGGGAACAGTGGGAACTGGCCCATCCCACTCAACCCTTCATGATATAAGCCTGTTGGATGGCGTATTCACCTACAGTCTGCTTCATGCACAGGAAAATGATCCATATCTAAAAATAAAATAAAAAATAAAAAGAATTATTGTTAAAACAACTAAATAAAGTAAAAATTCAGAGATAAATTCTACAAATGCCTCACATCATTGTTTTAAGTCTCAGCATCAAAGGCTGCTGCTCCAAATATTTTGAGCTTCAGATCTCAACACAGAAAAGAAGCGAAAACTGATTCATTACATTTACACATTAGAGACAGAAAGATAATAATCTGGCAGGACAGTTGTCCAGGGGTTCTCTGAGACCAACTCAGGTCATACGGTTACATAAAGCGGCAACAAATCAGCCAAAAATGTAAAACATTGCTCTGTTGCAAGGCACTCATGTTAGCTGGATGATATTTGTCTAATCTGGTAGAAAACCTGTTGCTAGAATGCAGTCAACTAGGATGTGTTCAGACTGGGATTATAATACTTATCAGTTCTGTGGATGACTGCATCATACTGTCACAACTGTCTGTCTCACAGCAAGACATCAGACATCTGCCAGTTAGAGTCAAGTGTTTAGTAAAAACTCAGTTTTGACCAAGTAGCAAACTGCTGGAAAAGTGTGAAGCCCAAAAATGAAGTTTAATAATTGTAGTTCTTTCTTCATCCACTGTTAAAAAGGACAACTTTACAGCGGTGACAAACATGTTTACAGCAGAAATAAACATGTTTACAGCAGAAATTAACATGTTAACAGCAGAAATAAATGTGTTTACAGCAGAAATAAATGTGTTTACAACAGAAATAAACATGTTTACAGCAGAAATTAACATGTTAACAGCAGAAATAAATGTGTTTACAGCAGAAATAAACATGTTTACGGTAGAAATGAATATAATCTGTAGACATAAGCACATCACCAGGTGCAAACCTACTGCCGCGGTCATGTGAAATAAAAAAAAAAAAAGCCTGCAGATTTACTCTGCATTTATGCTGCATTTATTCCAACGTTTCGATCACATCAGAGTATGCAGTATGCAGGCTTTTTCTACAGCAGAAATAAACAGATTTACAGCAGAGATAGACATGTTTAGGGTATAAATAAACGCGTTTAAAACAGAAACAAACATGTATACAGCAGAAAAATGAAGTTAAAAAAAAAAAAAAAAATTATAGAGGGAAATTGACATTTTTACAAGAGAATTAAACACGTTTAGAGCAGAAATATTTATGTTTACAGCATAAAAACACATTAAGAACAGAAATAAACATGCTTAGGGCAGATATAAACATGTTTACAGCAGAAAGAAGATGTTTATAGCAGAAACAAGCATGTTAAATGCAGAAATAAACACGTTTACAGCAGAAATAAACGTGTTCACAGCAGAAATAAACATGTTTACAGCAGAAATAAACACGTTTACAACAGAAACATTTTTACAGTAGAAATAAACACATTTACAGCAGAAATGAACATGTTAACAGCAGAAAAAGCACATTTACAGCAGAAATAAACATGTTTACACCAGGCATTAACATGTTTAGAACAGAAATAAACATGCTTGGGGCAAATATAAACATGTTTACAGCAGGAAGAAGACGTTTATAGCAGAAACAAGCATGTTTAATGCAGAAATAAACATGTTTACATCAGATATAAACATATTTACTGCAGAAATAAGCATGTTTACAGCAGAAATAAACATGTTTACACCAGACATTAACACGTTTAAAGTAGAAATAAACACTTTTACTGCAGAAATAAACATGTTAACAACAGAAACAAACGTTTCTACAGCAGAAAAAAGCCTGTTTACAGCAGAAATAAACATGTTAACAGCAGGAATAAACATGCTTAAAATGCAGATATAAACACGTTTATAACAGAAATAACATGTTTACAGCAGAAATAAACACATTTACAGCAGAAATAAACATGTCCACAGCAGAAATAAACATGTTTACAGCAGAAATAAAAACATGTTTACAGCAGAAATAAACACATTTACAGCAGAAATAAACATGTCCACAGCAGAAATAAACATGTTTACAGCAGTAATAAACATGTTTACAGCCTGGTTTAAACATTATTTTATGTTTAATAAGTTCATTTTTTACCGTCATGTCAACTATGAGGGGGGTGAATTTTTTTATAAGTCATCTGTTGAGATGCTATTTAATCTTAAAATTATACATAATTAGGGACTTTTTGATTGACAGGCGGCAGACCTGATGTCAGCCTGCCGGGTGGTGGCTAACAGTTAGCTCCCTGTTAGCTCCCAGGAAGGTTTCAGTCTCAGCAGGCAGCAACATGGTGGTTTTTAGCAGCTAACAGCGAGTCCAAACATGTCTTACCTTGTCTGCCGCTCAGGAGGTTCTCAGGAGGAGCTAATCTTCATTAGCTCCTGTTAGTTTTGAGTTAGCTTGGTTAGCATTTAGCCCAGAGTACATCAGCTGTCAATCATTTGCCCTGTGGCCGTGCTTTGCCCATTTTTGTATTTTTCAGGCGTGATGACACACATGACACGGCAAGATGATGATGGGATTCGCCCTACTGGCTTTACTTTCAGACGAGACCAGATACTATGTCCATTTTTTTTTACAGCCTTTGGTTTTGACATTGAAACATAATCAATGTCACAGTCTACAGTAGTGTCTAATGGAGCTCACGCTAGGAGAGTCGCCAATTCACTTCAGTTTAATTTAGCTATTTTTAAGCAAGCAGCTTCAGTAAGGGATGGCTACCCCAGCCCCGAGATTGATTTAAAAAAAAACAAGGTTTCAAGCCATCTCACAGGTAGAGAGTGTGTCGGTTTCCTAAAGCCAAACTGGGAGCTGGTTCCACAAACAAGGTTCTTGATAACTAAAGGTTCAGCTTCCCATATTATTTTGGAGATGAACTGCCAGTCCATCACAAAGATCCATTTAATTCATTTTGTGAAATATTATTTGTTCTCTTCAAAACTCCCAAGATTGATAAAAATAAAAAGCACGTGTTGGTAAGTGAGAAAGGGATAGTTACTTGGAGCTATGTGGGCTAGATAGGGGTGATGAGGTTGGAGATTTGAGGATAACCCCAACCCAAATAGGCTCAACACTTTGTGGCATGAGCCTGGACTGTCAGGGGGAATGGAAAAAAATAGGAGGAAAAGAAATGAAAAGATAAATACAAATTAGAAAGAGTTTGAAGGGTTAAAGAAATTAAAAACAAACAAAAAAATAAAAAAGAACAAGAGTGGGGCTCCAAAGCTAAAGTTTTTTGAGCAACATTTTTTTTTCTTGCCGTAGATGTAGAGAGAATGGTGTCTGGTTGCTTTATTGTGTAACAGATTTGCTTCGCAAGGGGAGTTTATGAACACAAGGCTCCCCTTGTCCTGTTTTCATGTTTTCTTAAATTTTTTTACAGCCCATGCCATACTGCTGGGCTTGAAAGGTAAAAGAAAGTTAAGAAGAAGATAGAAAGTGAAAAGAGAGAAAGGAGGAGGGAAGAGGAAGAGAGGAAAGAGGAGAAAAAATGGATACATGTCACAGTTCACTGGTGCATCTGTACAGAAACCCTAAACAACATTCCAAGGTCTCTGCTGCAAAACCACACTAACAATCCCCTACAGGAAGACCTGCAGGTGGTTAAATTCTCAGATCATACAAACACACGCCACGAGAACTCGAGAGAAGAGGTACAACCTAGTAGCGAACGGGAAGCTGCATCACAGCATCATCATCAGAATAAAGGGCTCTATGGTGTTACAGTCATGAGATGCAACCTCGTCTCTGCAAGGTGGAGGAAGCCCGCATAGCCCGAGACCCGGGCCCCCAGCCAATACCCAGGAGGACTGGACCCCCCAGATGCCCCTCCCTCCAACCTTACCTTCACATGCACTCCCTCCCCCCACCCCACACTATACACCCCCACCTCCCTATACCCCCATACCCCCATGCACTCCCCCCACACATGCCCTGCCCCACTCTTCCCTCCGACCTGCCCCACTCCACCCTTCTTTCTTCAACCCCTCACACCCATCCCTCCCCGACACACACAAGCACGCGCCTCCCTCCCCATACCCCCTTTTCTCCAACTACTTGCCCACATTCTTCTTCCATCCCATATTCCTCACTCCCGCCCCCCCCACACACACACACACCGTGGCAACCCTCCCTCGCCACCCCCCACCACATCCCTCCCCTCCGCCGGCCCCCTGCCACTCCCCAACACCCGCCTCGCAACACCAACCCCTGCACCGCATACCCCGCCCACTGATACACACCCGTTCCCCCTACATTTATAAATTTCTCCTTTCACACTCACATTTTTGCTCTCACACACCTACCACTTTCCTTGCCTCCGTGCCTCCTGGGTGTTGGAGGAGAAGGAGCTGTGAGCTCCGGCCCCCGGCACACTCCACCCCACCCCACCCACCCCCCATTCCCACCCCCGGAGAAGAGAACAGGTACCCCTGGAGAGACCCCCGAGAGCCAGCCATGCCACTGCTCGTGAGAGGCACTACCCTTTCCCCAGTGCCCCGGGAGGTGTGGTATAAAAGGACCCTGTTTCCTCTCACCCCCGCTCATGCTGTGGGGTGTGTTGTTTGCGGGTGGGGAGTCAAGATGGGACTGGGGTCGAAGGAGTTGACGATCACAGCCCCCTTCCATACACGGCCCGTAGGGGTTGGGCTGTCGTTTTTTGTGTTTGGCGCAGGGGTTTGGGGAGCAGGCTGTCTCTAGACGTAGCCAAAGAAGGCACTTTGATGCCCCCCCCCCCTTACCGCGCATGCTTGACACGCCCTCCCCAAGACCCGACGTGTGTGTGTGAGGTAGAGTGGAGGGGGGAAGACATCATGGGAAGGAAGACCAGAGAGGTGTGAATTCCCCTCTGGAAGTTGATCCGTTGTCGGCATTAGGTATCCCTGTCTTCCGGGATCCCTCCAGGGCAGAGGGAGCCAGGCACGGCATCCCCACAGCCAGGCGACTGGCATTTACTGCAAAGGGGCCAGCGGTGGCCCCCGGGGGCACCCAACCACACCAGGCCAGGGAGGGGGACAGGAACGGGAGAGAACGCGGGCAGCAGAAGGGCAGAGCCAGAGCCCACCATACCCAGGCCCTGCAGACCCCCACAAGAGGCACACAGAGACACCAACCATTGCTTTTTTTTATCCACCCCCACACCATAACCCAAACAACCACACAGCTTAACTCCCGTCAACACCCCCACTTATCCACCCACCCCTCCCACACAGCCTCCTAATCCCTGCACATCCGCCCCCACTGATGCCCACAACACCCCCCTCCACACCCAGGCCCCCACCCCCACCATGACCCTGACAGACACAATCCCCCAACCAGTCAGCACCCCCGCCCGTCAACCCTCATTCACACACCTGCCCCACATCCCCATCCCCTCACAGATCCCCCCTACCTCGCACCGAAAACCCCTCCACCCCGACACGCACAAATCCCACCCATGCACCCCTCCATCCACACTCAAACACATACATCTCCCATGCACCCTCCCCCATCCACTCACCCCCATCCACTCCCACAGGCAACCATACACACATCCCCCCTGCACTGACACCCACATGCATCCACACCCACCCTCCAGACATACACCCACCCACATACACTACGGATGGGGACCGCAGGGCCACCAACCCTCCCCCATGCCCCGAGTCCACCCCATCCAGCCCCCATACCAGGCGAGACCAACCCGCACGAGTTCATTTGTGCCGGTCAGTCCCACCCAATAAAGCAGCCGGGCAGGACAGGCACCCGGCGCAGAAAAGACCCGGCCACCCTGCAACCCCCACCCCCACACATACACCCCTACTGACACACGCACACATAGCAGGAGTGCCACAGCCCCCAGTGCAGTGACTAGACACTAGGGCGTGAAGACCTGCCCGACCCAGAGGAGGCACGCCCCGCCAGCCCGGACCCTCCCAGTGCTGAGCCGGCCCCCGGCCCAGGAGGCAGGGGCCACCCCCCAGCACAAGGGCCCAGGAACCCCCGCCCCACGACGGCTGGGTCACCCAGCGCCGGCCGACAGCCACCGGTCAGGGCCCTACCAGCGACCCGCCCACCGCCGAGGTTATTAAATGACAGTATATTTCCATTTTCAATGATATGTTGTAATTGTTTTACTCCTTTATCCTTCCAATGCACAAAATTAATCATTTTCTTGTTTTGTAAAATATCCAGGTTATTCCAGATGGGTGTGAGTTTACATGGAATAATAGAGACTCAGTTAATTTCAGGAATTCCCACCATGCTTTCAGAGTAGAGCAGATGTTGATACTTTTAAAGTATTTATGAGATCTGACTGCTGAACTGATGAACGGCAAATCAGAGACATCCAGATCCTGTTGTTTGTGTGCCGGTGGGGTTGGGTTTGTGTTGTTTGGGTGTGGGTGGTTCTCCTGGTTTTTTTGTTTTGTTTTTGGGGGTTTTGAGGTGGGGGGTGTGCTTCTGGTTTGGTGGGATTGGAGGTATTTTGGTGACCAATTTATTTCTATATTTTAGGTGTCCGGCTGATTTTTTGGAGACCAGTTTAATGTAGTTTTGATGGTGGGAGGACCGGAGAGAACCCACGATAGGGGAGTCATGACCAAGAGGTGTGTTAAACCCCTCCGGCTGAGGATTGTAGTGACCTTTTGTGGGGTGCGGTGCTACTGGATTTCTCTATTGCTTTAATAGCTGGATATTTCTTTTTAATTGAAGTTGTGGAGAAATTTTTTAAATTTGTTTCAGCTGTTTGTGTTTAGGGTGTTTTGTGTATTAGTTGTGTAGTTTGGCAGTTAATGAGTCTGATATTTTGAATTTTTAATAGTGTGATTGTCTGGGAGAGAGATGTTAATGAGTTCAGGAGGAAACGAAGTACATCGCCTGCATAAAGACTTTTTATGTTCTAGATTTTTGCCGGGGATCCCTTTATTCCCTGTCCTGTCTTATAGCGGCTGCTAGTGGTTAATGAAAATGGTAAAAGTGAAGGGGAGAGCGGGCAGCCCTGCCTGGTGCCTCGATCCGGAGACAGCTGGGTGTTGAGCAACATTTTGAGGCAATCACTGCAATCAGGTGTTTTCTGCAACGTAAAAGACTTTTCACCTGTTGCAGGTGTTTGGTAATTTAACAGGAAAGGTGTTAATGTGTTGGAAGTTTTATTTGTTTTTTTTATTTTTTCACAATTAAGATTTTTTTTATAAATTTATTTTTCATGTTTTTATTTTTTTGTTTTTGTTTTTGAATTTTTTGTGATTTAGGGACATTATAAGTTTTGATTCGAATAGTCCGTTTGCTGGATAGTCCGCTTCGTAGGGGAGTTGTGAATGCGAAACGGACTCTGATCCGGAACAAACAACCGGACTCGGTCCGCCTGAAAGAGGTCTCGGTCCGTTAAGTGAACAAAGAAGGAAGTGGATAAGGATTGTGGGTCAAACGTTGGACATCGTCGTGGGTAAACGCTACGACAACAAACACACGTGTGGGACTGCAGCACTTATAAAGATGGCTCGTGGTCATACGTGGAGTTACGAAGAAGTAAAAGCTTTAATCGATATTTGATCTGATGACATCATATCCAGCTCCTCGTACAAAAATAATGTCGCTCTGGAGGGAACAGAAGTAGTGAGAACCTTCTTGTTCGTGCGTCTTGTCCTCGCCTACAGTAAATCCGAGAGCAGCGCCACCTGAGATTCTCATTCTTGGCCCGTTTGGCAATAGTGCAACGTGATCGCGATCTTGGTGCGGAAGACCACCCGAACCGAGTCCCCAAACGGACCGAGTCCCCAAATGGACCATAACTCGCGGACTTTGCTTTCTGAATGCGCCCTTAATCTTTTCTTTAATTGAAGGGTGGCAACAATCTTGAGCACGACTGTAGATAAAAGGGGAAGCTCTTGTGGTGTAGTTCATATTTTTCATGTGTTATATGTGTTATGTGCTAACAATGGCTAATAACAATAGCCTTAGCAAACATGCTGTTTTGCTAGGTTTTTTCGATCAGTGAACTGGAACGCAAGTTGGTCGGGTGTGACGTCACCCCCCAGTTTGGAGGTAAATGGAACGCAGAATAATGCCAGGGACACACTACACGACTGTTGCAGCTGTTGCAGATTCTGAAAAGACTGAGGTGTTCACACTGACCGACCAGATTCTGAAGTTTAGTTCAAGATTGGGAATAACACATTTAATGACTGTATCCTTCACAATCACAGACGAGATTATTCAGTCTGATTGAGGGGGTGGAAATCACCAGGTCTGTCTCAATCCACGCACTTGCACTATGTGGTACACTACTTTTGAGTGCAAGTGAAGTTCCAACTAAAGTTCAGAGCTCTGAAAAAACTTGGATGCCCTAATACCGGTCAAAAATCCAGTGCCGAATGAAGCACACTACTCGCACTAAATGGACGCCATCTTGCTGACATAGTGGAAGAGGCGGGACTTTCCAACTGCTTTCAGAGCTGAATAATGGCGGTGAAGGAAGCAGTGGTGACCCCTGCTGCATCGGAGGCTGAATTGTACTGATTTAAGTAATGTTTATGGAATTATTCAGACATAATTACTAATGTATATTGTAGCTACCAAGCTGTTCACTCCCTGATGACAGTTATGATCTGGTCGTGTGTTTGAGGCCGCGGTTATACCAGCTCAGTAGAGTTAGCTCACGTTAGCGGTCAGTCCTAGTCCGTCACTTCCTGTAAGTGCAGTGCTCCAATCAGGTGAGCATGTCGCAACAATAGTGTGCACTACAGATGAAGTAGTGCACACCACCACGCACTGAAATCCAGTGCACTCGGGCAAGTGTGCGGTTTGAGACACAGACTCATTGTGTGCCAACCGCCATTATACAGAAAAGAAGAAGAACGCACAAATCATCTTCCAGATTCTCTTCTCTATTTGCTGTTGCAGTCTGTCACGTCTGCAAATATCGAGGAATTCCCAAGGCTGTGAGCGTGGGTGCCGCCTGCCCCTGTTACAGTAATAAACTGTGTGGACTAATGGATAGAATATTTACAGTGACTTCGGGCTGTGGGGAGGCTGCTGTAGCCTATAAACACATAAGTTTTTGTTTCACACATATGCATTAACCTCAGGAGCAATCACAGTCACCCGCGGGAGGGGGGTCCCTCTTCCTCCGGCCCTCCCCCTGTTTTGGTTTCACCGTGACGGTGAGCAGCCGTCTCTGGCTTCACATTGAGCTTCATGTCGGACATCTTATTTTGGCTTGTGAGTGTGACTCTGAGCACAGCATCATCACACACTCTCCTCTCCACCTCCTCTGTTTTAATGTGTAACACTGGAGGACAGCTGTCAGAGAACACGTTTGTACCCGTAAACCATCTCAAGTTGCTTCTCACTTAAATTCTTTATTTATTTCTTCCCTTCCATGGTCAGATTTGGTCTTTTTGGTGGTGCAGAGGAGAATCCCCGGTGCAGGTTCTTCAACATGTGCACTCTATTCCACGTTTATTGGGATGTACAAAGTAAATGTCCCTACTTGGATCCATAGGTATGCAGAGATTACATCTGAAAATGAATGTGCACATGATTTGATGGTACGCCGGGTTTCAGCAGGAAATCCACGCAGTTCTTTGCAGATGTGGCCTCTGCAGTTCTGCAATGGCTCCCAGTCAGGTGTAGTTGGCTCTAGAACCGTCGGGTCGGTTTCTATAACACACTTGCAGATCTGAGTCGCTTCCACAGACACACTAACAGATGTTTCCTCCAACTGGCGAGGCAGACTGAACCCAACTCGCTCTAACTGAAGCAGACTACGACCGACTGACAAGCATGGGTAAAATCGGGCAAATAATCGTGTAGCGTCCCCTGACTTACTGGTAATACCTGAAAACAAACAAGGGGATCAGAATAAACGGTAAACATCATCAGAACAAACTGATAAATGTCCACAAAGACGTTCTGTTTCTGAGCAATAACGTACCATCAAATATGGATTTAGTTACTCACTTGTTTATTTATTGACTTGTTTGTTGGTTTATTTGCCAGCAGCCTCTGCGGGTGAGCGTGACCGCCAGGTGGACTCCGGCCCAGCGGGGGGCGCTGTGGAGCTGCTGCTCTCCTGTCGCCGTGACCCCAGAAGAAGAAACGGGGCGACATCTGGATGTTCCTGCTCCACACCTGATTTAATTGAATGAGGGCTAACAAACCTGCACGCTAGCCTCGCTTCAGTTCCAGGTTGAGAGAAGATTTCAGGAAAACATCTTCACCATTCCGTCAGGAAATCCGCCGCTGAAGGGTGAGCACGCAGTCCTGACCCGCGCCGTGCTGCATGCACGCGCCGGTGTTTGTAGTTGTTGCTAGCATGCTAATCTGCTTCCCAGCGCAGCTAGCCGGGGACAGCACGGCTAGCAGCTAGCATGCTAACGCGAACAGATGAGAAATGCAGCAAGTGTTGCGGGTATTTAAGTTGTTGTAGATTGTTTGTGGCGGCTTAGCGGCGGCTTAGCGACAGATGGGGGCTGTCTCCGGGCAGGGGGAGGCGTGTTTGAGCGGAATCGCTGCGGCTGCGGCCGCTCTGCTAGCCTGCGCGCAGCAGGCAGCGTTAGCATGCTGATTTCCTGAAGCCCTGAAGAGGAGCCGCTTTACCTCCACTTTCCCCCCTGGGTCACAGTACCCTGCTCAGTACACGCGACCTGCGGGCAGGGCTCAGGGGTCCGCGGACCTGCGTGGTCCGGGTCGCGGTTCTGGAGGTGGTTTGTACCTGGCTGACGTGCACATGGTGATCAGAAAGCTGGACTCTGGATCCAGATCTGGATCTGTGTCGCACAAAGCGCTGATGATACTGATCCGGGTTTCCTGGGACACTTGCGGATGGTAGTCTGTCAGGATGGTCCTGCGAACCTGGACCAGGTTTGGACCCGGTCTGACCTGCTGCTGCCTGGTAACCTGACCTCCAGCCCTCCTGCTGCTAATCAAGAACATGCTGTTGACCAGGAGAGTTTGTCCTGGTCCAGTCTGGTGCTGGTCCAGGACTTCAGTCCAGGACCCATCACAGCAGGTTTAAAGCGGCTCCTCGCGCATTTCAGGACTGACTCTAAGCTTCCTCTCGTGGTTCATAAATGTATTCATGTCTTGGACCTTCTGGTTTATCTGACCTGCCTTTAAACTATGAACCCTCGCTGAGGTCGGTGATTGCAGTTTGTTGGTGTCGGGGCAGTGTAGAGACCCCCCCAAGACAATCGTTCTCATTCGTTCCTTCATTTTACTGAGGTATTGATGAAATGAAGGAGCTGTGCTGCAGATAATGTCTCACAGCGAGGCTGCCCCGTCTCATTACATGCACACCAGAGAGGGTGACTCATTGTAATATCTTCCAAAGGAGTGAAAGTGATACAGAAACTGGTGTCCCCCAGGGAACGGTGTTGGGTCCACAATTGTTCAAATTATATAAACCAGGGCTCTCAACATGTATTTGAATGACATCACACGGCACACATGCCGTTTCTCACGTGGATTGTTAATTTGGCCGCGTTACTATCAACAAGCCTACCAGGCTTGCTCGGATTGACTGCGGATGAAGCGCCAAAGCGGACGCCGTTTGACGTACAGATGCGCGTGAGACCGAATGACTCGCGCAACACCGTGTGACCAGCGCGCGAACGTATGACACGCACCTGTCTGGTGGCTGTCTGACCATGAAGTCAGATGCACAAGTAGCATAAAAGCAGCAGCCGAAGTGGATGAGGTCGCCAGCTGAAGATTGCAGGGGTGGAGGATCTGGCTGCATTTGCATCTATTTGGCTAAAAGTTGCTGAACGTTGTGCAGATCTGATCAAGTCATTTGCTGCCAGTTCAGAGTTCAGTGACATGAACTTGTCCTGCACGATTACAAACGTCTTGCCTGTTAGATGCAACAGGACAGCAATCTGGTAAATGTCCAGCCTCAAATATACAAAACTTTAATGTAGGGATGCACCGATTGTGAAAGTTGGGGCGGAAACGGAAACGGAATTTTAAAAAAAAAACTTGGCGGATGGCGGAGGTTTTTTATTTTTATTTATTTTTCTTTTTGTGACAGAAAAATTAACAATTTTTTCAGCTCCTCATAATTTTTTCTTAGAAAGAAAAAAAAAATAAAACAGAAAAAATTAAAAAAAAGAAAAAACCTAAAAATTTTTTTTGTGGGTTAAAATAAATAATAATAAATTCTTTTAAAAAAACATAAAAAAAATAGGGAAAAAAAAATAAAAAAAAAAATGTACAAAAAAAATCAAAAAAAAATAGAGTGGTAATAAAAAAAAAAAAAAAAAAAAAAAAAAAGAAAAAAATAATTACATAACAAAAAAAAATAATGGAGGGGAAAGTGTGAAAAACAGGGCAAAGGGGAAATTTTTTGAAAACGGAAAAAAAAGCCACACGCCACCGGCGATCTTTTATTTTCTATAGAGGAAAGAGGGTGGAAGTCTGAAAACACCATCTCCCCCCACCCAAAAAAAAAGGAAAAAAGGGAAAAAATTAAAAAAAGGAAAGAAAAAAAAAGATAAATAAATAAATATATATATATATATATATATATATATATATATAAAAAAAAAAAAAAAAAAAAAAAAAATAACAGACGGGGAAAAATCATGGTAAAGTGGGCGGAAGGAGGAAAGCGGCCAAGGAAAGAAAAAAGGCCAAACCCGGCCGAAGCCGGAGGCCCGGCCCACTTTAATGCTTTGCTTTGTCAGGAATTCAAAAGCAAATAACAGAAATGGAAGCTTTTTTTTAAAAGATGGGGATATAAATAAATATGGCTACAACTAGGGATGGGGGATATTTTATCGTGTGGGATATATCGTCGAAGAAATTTCCCAAAAAAAATTTAAATATATTTTTTTTATTGTGAGAGGAAAAAAAATAAGGTGGTGTGTTTGTAGATGCAGTAATTTTTTTTTAAAAGGGGAGATAGTTTTGGTGTTTGGTAAGTTTTGAAAAAAGGGGGAATTTGGTCTCATATTTCAGACTTGTTTGCTTGGGGTCACAAAAGTTTTGCAATACAGGTGTACTACATGAACATAATGATATAGTTTAGTGTCTTATAGTATTTTGGGGGGTTCAAAAAAGAGAATTTAGAGAAAGAATTAAAAAAAAAAATTTTTTGATGATATTTTTTAGTGTCACTTATCGTTACCGGATAAATAAGAGAAATTATCGGGATATATTTTTAGTCCATATCGCCCATCCCAGCTACAACCTCCCCATCAACCCTGCCCTTCCACAGGCAGGAGATGGTTCATTCACATCTACGTTGTGGGTTCTAACTTTTTAATTTTCACTCCTTTATAGTTTGTGTGTTGAGGGTCTGAAAGGCACCTATAACTGCTACGTATAATTATTATTATTAATAATAATAATAAAAAATTATGATGATCATTATACCAATTTATTATTACTATTAATTTTTATTATTATTATTATTAAGGGTTTGGGTGGTCGTGGATAACATGAGGGGGGAGTGCAAAGGGGGCACGAGGGAATTATGATACTCACCAGTAAGTCCTTGTACTGTAAGTGTCTTTGAATATAACAAATCCAGATCATAAAGAGGTCTTGTGAAAATTGTGCCTATGTGTTGGCATAACGTCCAGTTCTGCTTCGTATTTATCTGAAATGGAATAACTTTGGGGGGGGGGGGTGTTAATGGGGTGCGACACATTTTGTGTTACTTTGTTGAGGCAGCCAAATATCCTATCCAGGTTTTTGTGAACAGAATTTTGATATGACATACGAAGGCTGTTTGAGATCATTTTGTAGTTGGCATAGAATGCCCACATCAAACACACAAACCTAAATTTCAAAAAGCCTCTCAATAACTAATAAAGTAAAGCAGTTCCTGGATCATGACGCTGTCAGAGCGTTGTATTGTTCTTAGTGTTGCCTTATTTAACCTCCTGTGTTGAAGTTTGGGGAAACGATTATCAATGTTCCATACTTATTCCTATTACAAAAATGAGCATCAGGATCATACACAAAGCCCACTTCGTAGCACATAATCATAATCTGTGTGTTTTAGTCTAGTAGGGCTGGGAAAAAATATTGATACACTGAAATTCGTGATATTTTAAGTTGCTGATATCATACCAATATTCAAAAACGCGGTATCAATCTATTTTTCTAACAAAATCTTGTGAGATTACGTCGTTCTGATACGAAATGTTGCTGGTTTTCATGAAATCTCACGAGATTTCATTAGAGAAGAATGACATCTTGCAAGATTTTGTTGGTAAACTTTTTAGTGTTGCGTTTTTAATGTATCAATATGAAATCTGCATAATGAAAATATCACAATATTTCAGTATGTCAATATTTTTCCCAGCCCTATTGTGTGGTCTCCGAGTACTATACTCTGTTAAGGGATGTAACGATGTGAAAATTTCATATCACGATTATTGTAACCAAAATGATCACGGTTATCATTTTTATCGCGGTATTATATCATGCCTAATCGGGCAGCCCTGGTTGTAGCAGGACCGCATAGAACTGTGGGAAAAAAAAATGGCAAATAAACCGTTTCAACTCCATTTATATTAGTTTGGAGATCGCTTGACATTAAAATTGAAATCACGATGAAATTTCAGTTAATTGCACGGCCCTGCATGGTAGTGATTAATGAAATGCTTTAAATATGATTAACAGAGTTTAGGATGTAACGATTACCGGTAAAATGGTTAACCGTGATAAAATTACCAACGATTAGTAATACCCTTTTAAAATTTTGATTGTGGTTAAAACCGTGACTGATTACTGCACTTTGAAAAACTCCCAGTAATGCTGCTCATTGGCTGGAAAAGCAGCAGCAGTCGCAGTTTGCAATGTTAAATTTATGAAAACATGTCTGAAGGTAACGAAGGCGCCCACGTGGACAGTTCTCGTGAGATTTTTTTTCCCCCTTTTCCTCCTTTAAAAAGGACAAAGTAGACATTTAGACCCATTTTGGATATTTTTAAAGATGCTGGGGGGTATTTTTTATAATACGGCGATAAAAATGATAACCATAATCATTTTGGTCAGAATAATCGTGATGAAATTTTCATATCGTTGCATCCCTAGATCGGAGCGTCGGGCTCTGGCAGGGATGTGATTCCGTGCAGTGACGTATGAGGTTTGCGCACTCTGTGGCACATGCAGCCAAAATGCTGCTTGCACGTTCAGGCTTCTATAAAAGTCCACAAAAAGTGGACTGAATGCCGCAGTATTTTTTCCAAACACTTGGCCCTAAACTTTGATCTTTGGCCCCCCCAAAACGTTGTCTTGTGGAGACAATGTAAATTCAGTAAAGTTGTCTAAAGATCAGTGCACGGTGTTTTTGTGGAAAGCACAAACTCAAAAATAGAGGTACCAGTTTGTACTTAAAAGGGTACAAAGCTTGTTGCTGGGGGGGTTCCTTTTTGAAAGACATTTCTGTACCTTCATGGTCCATTTTTGTACCTTATCAAGCTGTATGAGTTATAAAGTACAAATTAACCAACTAAAAATGATGAATAAAAGTCAATAAAATAGAGATTATGACAACAATCAAAGATGCTAATAATAAATGAATAATTATATAAATATTAGGCCAAACACATATAATTAAACATACAATTATCAGTATAATTATTATGAAAATAATATAATAACTAATTATACTACTGTTTAGAAGTACTGCTATTTAAAGTTATTGTACAAGCTACACACATTTTTCAATGCTGCAGTTACGCTTAGGGTTAAAATGGTACAAATTTGTACTTTATATTACTTTAGACCCTTTTTCATAGTATGTAGGTACTTCTGGCCTCAAAGACCAATATTGTAATTTTTAAAGAATATTTGTAAAAAAAAAAAAAAAATGTACCTACATGTACAGAAATGTTCCTGTCTCATACCTCTATTTTTAAGAGTGTAGAAATAAAACTCCTAGAAATAAGGTCCAGGTTGTTTTTTTGTTTTTTTTAAAAAAAAGAAGGCTATTTTTGTGTTCTTGCCTTCTGTAAGGATTCATCGGTGTAATCGTGTTTTTGTTACACTGACTGAACTGATTGCTTCCCTGTATTTCATGGGGAAATCCTGCATGGAAAACAAATGGAAAAAATTGTGTTGCAATTGCAATATTGGTGACAAAAAAAATCGCAATTAGATTTTTTTTTTTCCCCCAAAATCGTTCAGTCCTATCGCCTATCCACTGTATTGATGTAATATCATATTGTGATCAAACCAGTGATTTACACCCATGGTGACAGGGCACCGTCATGTCCAAAATCAGCTTCTCTTGCTGAGAAAATGACAAATTTGGAATTTTGATATGTATTAGTAATAACTGTTATTTATATTAAAATTTAAAAGACCAATGTGTTAATATGACAGATTAATCTCTTTGCAACGATCGTTAATTTCGATAGCCGTAAACCTTCCAAATTTGTTTGATAAATGTAGCCTCTATTTTTGTTTTTCACAATATGATCTGGGACCCCCTGAAATCATCCTGCAACCCGTAGTTTGAGAACCACTGATGTAGATGAGGTAGTTAATGAAGATGATGACTCCACAGAACTGTGAAAGGGGGGGGGGGCATCCTAGATCTCTGCAATTAACCAAAATTTGATCGTGACTTCAATTTCTGTGTCAATCTCCAAATTCATGTAATCGAGTTGTAACAATTTTTTCCCCCCATTTTGCTTGGCACAATTTCTGAAAGTTATTCTGAGGTCATCCCAGGCAGATTGTTGGATGTCATGAACAAAAACTGTTAGATTTGGAATGTTCTGGCATCGCACTAAAGCTCATCAAAGTCTATTTGGGATTTTTTTTTTTAAATGTACAATTAAGAATTTATTTTATTTATCAATTATAGAGAAATTGCAGGACAGCTGGGTACATCGTTTATTTTGGATATATTTATGTTTATCTATTTCGCATTAATTTAACGTTAAAGTGTATTTTATTCATTTAATGTTTTATACATTGCAAAGGTACATACAGCTGTGTGAAAAAGTGTTTCCTCCTTCCTGACTTTTTTGCATGTTAGTCACACTGATGTTTCAGATCATCAAACAAATTTAAATATTAGACAAAGATAACACAAGTTAACAGAAAATGCAGTTTTAAATGGTTTTTATTAGTAAGGGGGGAAATCCAACCCTCCATGTCCCTGTGTGAAAAAGTGATCTTCCCCTAAACCTAATAACTGGTTGTTCCACCTTAGCAGCAACAACTGCATCAAGCGTTTGTGATAACTGGCAGTGAGTCTTCTACAGCGCTGTGGAGGAATTTTGTTCCACTCATCTTTGCAGAATTGTTGTAATTCAGCCACATTGGAGGCTTTTCCAGCATGAACCGCCTTTTTAAGGTCATGCCACAGCATCTCAATGGGATTCAGGTGGGGGCTTTGACTAGGCCACTCCAAAGTCTTCATGTTGTTGTTCTTAAGCCATTCAGAGGTGGACTTGCTGGTGTGTTCTGGATCATTGTTCTGCTGCAGAACCCAAGTGCGCTTCAGCTTGAGGTCACCAACAGATGGCCGGACGTTCTCCTTCAGGATTTTTTGGTAGAAGCAGAATTCATGGTTCCATTTACCACAGCAAGTCTTCCAGGTCCTGAAGCAGCAAAACAGCCCCAGACCATCACACTACCACCACCATGTTTTACTGTTGCTATGATGTTCCTTTTCTGAAATGCCGTGTTACTTTTACGCCAGATGTAATGGGACCTCCACCTTCCAGAAAGTTCCACTTTTGTCTCGTGAGTCCACAGAGTATTTTCCCAAAAGTCTTGGGGATCATCAAGATGCTTTCTGGCTAAACTGAGACGAGCCTTTATGTTCTTTTTGCTCAGCAGTGGTTTTGGTCTTGGAACTCTGCCATGCAGCCATTTTTGCCCCCCAGTCTCTTTCTGATGGGGGAGTCATGAACACTGACCTTAATTGAGGCAAGTGAGGCCTGCAGTTCTTGGATGTTGTTCTGGGGTCTTTTGTGACCTCTTGGATGAGTCGTCGCTGTGCTCTTGGGGTCATTTTGGTCGGCCGGCCCCTCCTGGGAAGGTTCACCACTGTTCCATGTTTTCACCATTTGTGGATAATGGTTCTCACTGTGGTTCTCTGGAGTCCCAAAGCTTTAGAAATGGCTTTGGAACCTTTTCCAGACTGATGGATCTCAATTTCTTTTTCTCATTTGTTCCTAATTTCTTTGGATCGCAGCATGATGTCTAGCTTTGGAGGATCTTTTGGTCTACTTTAGGGCTGGACGATAATTCAATATCAATATATATCGATCAATAGAGGTTTTTTCAATATTAAAAAGAGGGTCAATAAAAGTTCAGTATAGAAGCACAGTTTTCTGCTGTAGCCTATAAGGTAGCATGATACTACAGTCACTCCTTCTGCCAAACCAATCACAAACACAGACCCAGACAAAGGCTGAACTGGAATTCAGTGTTATGCTGCTTTCAGACTTTCACTGGAAAGTGGTAATATTGTGAACTCTGTCCTCTAACGCTGCATTCAGACATGCATACCGGTCTTTTACCTCGGAGATGTAGCGGACATGTCCCAGCTGGTCTCCATGTCACGAGCGGAAATGTTGCGGCACGTTGTTTTGGCTGAAAGCACAAGAAAATGTTCTGGACAGAGTTGAAGGGAGAGCAGGGCTGTGCTGACTTTTCTGCAACATTTCGTGATTTATGAAAGCGCCGGAACACGATAAGTCCGCAACGAAGCGACATGTTTGAAAAGACGAGTCTGTTTAAAGAGCGTATGGACTTTACCGCTCATGTTCCACAATGCAAGTCTGAAAACGGCTTTAGTTTGATCTTTATTATAAGTATGTCATTCAGCAAAAGCTTAAATGTTCAGGGCTGCACCTAAAAAAATAGCTTTTAATTTGATAATTTTTTTTTTTTTTTTTTTTGATAAATGTCAATATCGAACGATACAGATTTTCTTTTTTTATCGATAATCTTTTTCTCTATATCGTCCAGCCCTAGTCTTCTTCACTTTGTCAGGCAGGTCCTATTTAGGTGATTTCTGATGGAGAACAGGTGTGGCAGTAATCAGGCCTGGATGTGGATAGAGAAACTGAACTCAGCTTTCCAAAGATGATAAACAACAGTTTGTTTTTAACAGAGGGGGCAATCACTTTTTCACACAGGGCCATGAAGGTTTGGATTTTTTTTTTCCTCACTTACTAATAAAACCTTCATTTAAAAACTGCATTTTCTGTTTACTTGTTATCTTTGACTCACATTTAAATTTGTTTGATGATGATCTGAAACATATCAGTGTGACAAACATGCAAAAAAGTAAGAAATCAGGAAGGAGGCAAAAACTTCTTCACACAGCTGTATTTGTAGCCTATATTTATTTTTAATGCTAGAAACCTTCAAAAGAAATGCTAAATTACTGCATCCTATTACTAGAAAATAGTTTGAATTATTGAAATTTCAATATTGCCCAAAGTAATCGTGATTATTATTTGATTTTTCCCATAATCGAGCAGACGTAGTGGACCGTGTCGGTGGCGTGGGACTCCGCAGACTGACCCGGCGTGTCTTCTGGCCTGCAGGTGACGAGCTGGCGCAGGTGGTGGGTTGTCCGTGGACCATGCGAGACAGCGGCGGTAGCCTGACCCAGAACCGCTGGCAGGGAGACCTGGGACTGACGGCTGTGGGCCAGGACGGCGCTGGAGGAGGTGGGAGCTGGTGAACAGGTCCGGTAAACCCCGCAGGTCTGGTTCTGACTGACCCAGGATTCTGTCTGTGTGCAGGTGGGATCCCTGGAGACCACCTCATAGACCCAGTATCGGGCCACGGTGTGTCCAGCCCCATGCACCTCAGGCTCGGACAGAAGGACAAGCTGTGGTCGGGGGAGTTTGTTGAGGAGGAGGAGGAGGATGAAGAGGAAGAGGCGGGCGGTGTGGAGACGATAGGCGATGAAGACGAAGTCAACAATCTGTACTCAGAGGATCTGGAGGAGTTCCCGGGTAAGGGCTGGGACAGGAACAACGGGGACGAGGAGGACGAGGACGAGCTGGATGAGGTCGGAGACCAGGAGAATGTAGAGTGGGAGGTCCCAGACCCCCGGCCCGACTCGGCCCATCACCTGCAGCAGCAGCATGGGCCCCCTCAGCGAGACGGGTCCCTGGAGGACCGCTTCTCCCCACCTGAAGGAAGAGACTTGTTCCGGTCCCACCTCAGCAGGTACAGGGCCCTGAGGAGGCTCCGGAGACTGCGGTCCCACGGGTGCCAGGGAGTCCGCCTTGCCCAGCAGTGGAAGAACTGGCGCCAGAGGGCCCGCTGGATCTGGTCCCAGGGGCCCCGGTGGAGCCGGAGAGGAGCCAAGACCAGGCGGTACGAGGAGGAGCGAAGGAGACGCCAGCTGGCTCTGTACAGTGATGAAGAGGAGGAGGACAGCAGCGAGGAGTTCTCCTACAGAGGTACCGGTCCGTTTCTGGCTCAAGTCCTGATCCAGCTCTAAACAGACTTAAAGGGGAATATGGCTTTTTTTTTTTTTTTTTTTTAACCTGGGGTGTGTTTTCATGTCCTTTCATATCTGTGAGAAATGGAGAGAGGAATTTTCCAGATAGCTCCAGTATTTATCCGGCAGTCTAGCAGCAGCTTGCAGCCCAGCAAATGAGTATGGGGCAACTGGCCCCTGCGTCTAAGTTCACCCTAAAAACCAGGGGCCTCATGTACTAAGGGTTCGTACGCACAAAACGTAGCGTACGATCATTTCCACGCTAAAGTCGAGATGTATCACGAATGGATTAACCGTGGAAATGTGCGGTGCTTCACGTCAACTTCATGGCTGGTGTATGAACGTTTCTACAGCTGTGGAGACTTTGGCGACACTCAGAGGCGACGCTGGGAAACTGTTAAAAGAAATAAATGTGAAAACAACCATCCCCAGACTGAGTGATGTGGTCAGACACATGAACAAACAGCCTCATAAACAATTAACACCTGCGTCTGCAATTATGAGTGGATATAAAAGCGCAAAGTGGAGCAGAAACAGGCTCCTTTCCAGCAGCTGCTTTAGATGGAAGAAAACGTTCGGAATGGTGGATATACAGAGAGAGAGTTTTTAGAGGCCGAGAAGATTTACTGATTTAATGATAATTGGCTGGTCAGCCGCTCTAGGTTTCCAGAGACCACCTCTGTGTGCAGAGCTGAAGCCAGGCTGGTGGCGCAACACCCCCAGCTGCGCTTCCACGCGCTCCGGCGAATAAATTCACTTATATGCCGATTTATGTATTAATGCACTTAACTTGTGAGGACATCTATAGGCTGATCTGGGCAACCAACGATGCCAACACAGGGACTCGGCCGGTATGGCAATTTCATAGTAGCAGGTCGGTTACGTCTGCGTCCGGGGGACGAGGAATTCCCCGGGGAATTCCTCGTCTCCAGGAGGAATGCAGGAGGAATTCCCAATGCTGCACGTCCTCTTATGGTAATAAATTGTGTCAGCTAATAAATCTAGTATTTCCAGTGACATCACTGTGAGGAGGCGACTGTATAAACACACGTTTTACAGATATATTTATTATTTATTTACCTTTGAGAAAAACCGGAGTCACCCGTGTGAACTCCCACTACCTCTGGAAGAAGAAAAGCAGTCACAAGCAGCCGTCCTCCGATTCACATCCAACTTGAAGTCAGACCACTTGCGGATTCTGACCCCACATCTTTGACTGCGTCACACACTCTCCCATGTGCTTTTCTGTTGGGGTGTGATGCCGGACAACAGCGTGCTAAAGTGCACATTTTTGCGCATTTCTACTTAAGCAAGCTGCAACGGTTATCGCGTGATTTTTGGAAATCATGCGATAGCGCACGTCAGAAACGCTGCTGGGGGACGCGAGTTCTCGCCTTTAACGGGGCCCTGTGTTTGTTTCTGTCTGGGGCAGATAAACGAGTCAACGGCCTGTCCTCAGACCGGCAGGAGGACCGAGGACGGCGGGACGTGGACTTTAGACCAGCGGAGGTGCCACTGAGTGAGGAGCACACCAGCTGTGTGACGGGTAAACAATGGTAAACATGATGATGATGATGAAGATGGCAGCTAGCTCACTCCCATCTGTCCACAGGTATCCTGGAGGAGTCCCTGCAGCAGTACGGCAGCCTGATCCCTGTCCACGTAGACGACGTCGTGGACAAACTGCAGGACATCTTCGGGGAGAGTTTCTCTCAGCCTCACAGGTCCGTCTGCTCCGCCTCCTGCTGGGACCAGATTTTCCCTGGGACTTGGTCCAGCTGGGCCTGGATCTGACTTTGGTCCGGCCTTAAAACCAGCTCCAGGTCTAGATTCAGGAGGGTGAAACCAGCTCCAGGTCTAGATTCAGGAGGGTGAAACCAGCTCCAGGTCTAGATTCAGGAGGGTGAAACCAGCTCCAGGTCTAGATTCAGGAGGTCCATATAAAGCAGATGTGTTCATGTGTTGACTGAGTGGCTGTGTCCTGGTCTGGATCAGGGTTTATCAGGACCTTATACAGGTACTTGGACCAGAATACAGGCGAAGTGTCTCTGAGTCACTCATGTCTTTCTGATCAGGAGGTCCACGGTCCAGCACCTCATCCAGTCCTTCCAGCGATCATCGGGATCAGCTGCAGCTAAAACCTTCCGAGTCAACTACAAGAGACACGTGCTGACCATGGATGACCTGGGAACCCTGTACGGACAGAACTGGCTAAATGACCAGGTAAGGTCTGAAAACGTGGCACAGAGACCAGACGCCTGGACCAGGAGTCTCCCTGACCCGGACATGCAGGGAGCCTTGTCCATTATTTGCCAACTTTCACTGTTCACTGGCGCTCGAAACAAAGAGTAAAAGAACAAGGAATATTCCTCCATACTGCTCGTCCATTGTAATCCAAGTGTCCTGAGTGGGTAGCGTCCAGTATTTACTGGAAACCATCATTTACTCGATTTTTATAGACTAAACAGTAGAACATCGTACCCGATGGGCGTACATAAGAGTTCACGACACTACAGAAGCTGCGGCATTTAGCGCCTACTCTGCCGATGATGTGGAGAAGAAGAAATTCACTGTTTACATTGTGCTGAGAGCGACCGAGCTGCAGACAAACACAAGAGAGGTTAGCTGTTGATTTGAAACAAAGACATAAAAAGATGCACGATCTCATCTGCCACGGCTTCCGTAGTATCATGAACCCGCATGGACGTGCATCGGGGAAGTACGATGTTCTACTGTTTAGGCTATAAAAATATACCAAATGATGCGGTTTCCAGTAAATTCTGAACGCTACCCACTCAGGACACTTGGACGAGCAGCATAGAGGAACATTAGACGCTTTCGGACTGTAGGAACTAGGGACCTCGACCCTATAACCTTTTTAGCTCCTACTCCGAGGCAGGGTCTTTTCAGGGTTCCATAGGAACTGAAATATGTAGATGTTTGGTGATTGGTAGAACTGGCAAGCCCCGCCCCTTGCGTGATCTCAGCTTCTTCCACCCCGCCATATTTAAAAAGTCCCACAGCTGCTACAACTGTTTACTGCAGTGGTTCTCAAACTTTTTTTGCAGGGCCCCCCTTTCATTGGAAATAATAATGTCGAGCCCCACCATCCCACCACTGCTACCACATGTACCCAAACATTTACCATGAAATACATGAAAAAATGCACTGCATTTGAGGTGGGGGGGATGCCTATTGAGTCATCATTTTTTCATCTGTGCTTTAAAGAATATGCCCATTTTTTGTTAGAAGTACAAAAACTAGGCCTGGCTGGGCCCCCCCTGACAGAGCCCTGAGCCCCCCCTGGGGGGCCCGCCCCCCAGTTTGAGAACCACTGGTTTACTGAGATCGTGATAACAAGAAATATTACATTAGGAGTGTACCGATTCATTATAAAATCTAGTAAATGATGTGGTTTCCAGTACATTCTGGACGCTACCCACTCAGGACACTTGGATTACATTGGACGAGCAGTATGGAGGAATATTAAGGGTCGGTCTCAAACTGTGCACTCGAGCCTTTCAAACACTGGTTTTGAGTGTGTAGTGCCTTAATGCTGTCATTTAAGCGACGATTCAGTGCACTGAAAGTACCAGGATGTTGCCCTAATAACGGCCAAAAATGAAGTGAAAACAAAGTAGGGCTGGACGATTATGGAAAAAATTATAATCACGATTATTTTGACTGATATTGAAATCACGATTAATATACACGATTATTCATTGATTTTATAAAGTATTTATTAAACCACCAAAACTCAACTTCAAATATAATTTTTAAAAATGAATAAAACCAGAAATAAATTAGAAACAAGCAAAGGAGTAAAATAAGAATATTATTTAAAATAATAGTAGCAATAAAAATGAATACTCAGTCCACAGGCATTCCTGGCCTAGACTCCCTGCAGTTTGCTTCCTATAACTCCACCAGTTTTTTCACTTTAGGATTAATCATTTTTCTTCGATTACAGTGTTTTTATGATTGTAAAAGGGTATAATTGAAATCACGATTAAAATTTGATTAATTGTCCAGCCCTAAAACAAAGCACACTACTCGCACTAAACGGATGCCATCTTGCTGACAAAGAGGAAGAGGCAGGACTTTCGAACTGCTTTCAGAGCTGAATAATCGCGGTAAACGAAGTGATGGCGACCCGTGCTGCATCAGAGGCTGTATTGTACTGATTTAAGTAACATTTATGAATTTATTCAGACATAATTACTAATGTATGTTGTGGCGTGCTACCACGCTGTTCACTCCCTGATGACAGTTATGATCTGGTCATGTGTTTAAGGCCGCGGTTATACCAGCTCAGTAGAGTTAGCTCATGTTAGCGGGTACTGCTAGTCCATCACTTCCTGTAAGTGCAGTGCTCTGTTTGGGTCAGTGACAATAGTGTGCACTACAGATGAAGTACACAGTGGGCACTATGCACTGAATTCCAGTGCACTCGGGCAAGTGCACAGTGAGACATGTTGAGACAGACATTAAGTTTTTGTGGACTTTTATGGACTTTTTGTTTTGAGCGCTGGTCACCTCCATTATATAAAGTCAGCGGATAACGCCCCCCCCGCCCCCCCGCCCCCAATCCCCCGCCCCTCCGGATCTCCAGCTGAATTTGGGATATTAAAGTGCTCTACAGTCTTGCTCAGCATGAGGGTGAATAGTAGATGAAGGACCATCATTCTGTAGGTGTACTACCTCTTTAATTTAAGGTAAATGTGGAGAAGGTGGAAGTGTGTATAGGATTAATGTGTTTCATGTTGTTTCCTGTGTCCAGGTAATGAACATGTACGGCGACCTGGTCATGGACTCTGTTCCAGAAAAGGTAAGAGAACCAGAGCAGGAAATGGTCGCAGACGATAAAACACTGTTTCACAGAGGTGGAAACCTGGCCCGGCAGCCATGATGGTCAGCCTTTTCATCCATATCACACAGTGCAGACTGAACATCGGACGCTCTGAAATCTTCGTTTCCTCTCATTCCTCCATCTGTATCTGTTGTCAATGATCAAACGGGGATGGTTACTCGAGGGAGTCACTCGTCGGAATGTCAGGAGCTCTTGCGTGATCATCCGTGAGCACACGGGCCCTGATTTACTACAATCTCAATGAAGAGTGTCATGTTGTTGACTTCACAAATAGAACGTGCTGCACTCAACATTGGTGGATGATCAGCTTGGACTGCTCGTGCAGCTGCTGACCGACGGAAACAGCCGTATTTAGACGACGATTTACTGTGTCATATGGAAAGCTTTGCCATGGAAAGTTTAGGAAACCACAGAGTCATAAACACAAATGAAATTCGACCTGTGGAAGGGAGATATTGGTGATCGAGGCAAATAAAAAATTGGTAAGAAATAAATGTAAAATTAATCCAACAGGTGCCCTGCAGTGCGTCAGAAGGGGCCAGTGTCCCGCATCGTTGGTGCGGTGTCTGCAGTCCTGTGGCATTGGTGCTCCGTGTCTGCAGTCCAGCAGCAGTTCTGCAGCATTGGTGCCCCGTGTCTGCAGTCCTGCAGCGTTGGTGCTGCGTGTCTGCAGTTCTACAGCGTTGGTGCTGCGTGTCTGCAGTTCTACAGCGTTGGTGCTGCGTGTCTGCAGTCCTGCAGCGTTGGCGCTCCGTGTCTGCAGTCCTGCAGCGTTGATGCTGCGTGTCTGCAGTCCTGCAGCGTTGGCGCTCCGTGTCTGCAGTCCTGCAGCGTTGGCGCTCCGTGTCTGCAGTCCTGCAGCGTTGGCGCTCCGTGTCTGCAGTCCTGCAGCGTTGGTGCTGCGTGTCTGCAGTCCTGCAGCGTTGGTGCTCCGTGTCTGCAGTCCTGCAGCGTTGGTGCTGCGTGTCTGCAGTCCTGCAGCGTTGGTGCTGCGTGTCTGCAGTCCTGCAGCGTTGGTGCTGCGTGTCTGCAGTCCTGCAGCGTTGGTGCTGCGTGTATGCAGTCCTGCAGCGTTCTCCGTGCGTCCATGCGCTCGGTCCAGCTGTCCCGCAATGAATACCTGCTTTTCAGACGTGCTTAATATCTGCGTAGAAACAGCCGCAACAATCACTTTCACGTTTGATCATCATTGTGCATGCAAAGCTGATTTACTTGCATATTCTCATCCCAATATTTTGCGCGCTCTGGCAGACACACCCGTATTACATTTTCATCAGACACGAGTGCAACACGGATTGCAGGAACTATTTTTCGCATTTAACAGCCGTAGTCCTCGTTGGCCCTGTTTGTAAATCAGCTGCAGCATGTTTTTGCCAGTGCAACCATGTCTGTGCACGTTTTATCAGGTGCACAGCTTTAGTAAATCAGGACTTAAGTATGAAAGGTGACAGAAATGTTAATAAATCAAGTGGGTGTTGCATCCTTGTCTTATTGTCCCCCGTTCTCCTCCTCAGGTCCACTTTTTCAACAGCTTCTTTTATGATAAGCTAAGGACTAAAGGGTATGAGGGAGTGAAACGGTGGACTAAAAATGTAAGTACACTTCTGGATGTTCTCCAGGTCTAGTTCTTAAGTTAAGGTCCTGTTGTAGCTTTTTACTAGGGAAGATAGAGTAGTTTTTACAAAGCTGAATTAAAAATTAAGGTAAACGAAGGTGACTTTACCTAACCCTGCATATTTACCTCCATCTCTCCTCTGCTGAGTCAGGTTGACATCTTTCAGAAGGATCTGTTGTTGATTCCCATCCACCTGGAAGTCCACTGGTCCCTGGTCAGTGTTGATATTCCTCGTCGAGCCATTACATACTTTGACTCCCAGCGGACCCTCAACAGGCGCTGCCCAAAGGTAGGACTGGATCAGCACCACCCTGGGGGACTGACAGCTAATCAGAGAAACCATTTCAGAAACCGTCTACATGAAGAACCAGGTCACAGTTCTGGTGTAGCGTGGGCAGGAGGTCTTAACCAGCACAGGAGAGCGACACTGCAGCCGCTCTCGGACCTGCACTGCGGAACGTCAGTGGTGGTCATCCGCTCTGTAGGGCTGTAGCGATGTAGCTGGAACACCAGCCTGACCAGCACCATGTATGAGATACAGTTTGGCCTTCCTCTAGGGATGGGCCATACCCACATTTTTCCTGTCCATACCAGTAGTTTATGGTACTTTTTCATAGATACCGATACTTTTGCGTTAATATATTGAATGCAAGGGCAGTATTAAATATAAGTAAAACTTGAAACCATAAGTACTGGAATTAAATACTTTCAAAACAATAATAAATCATACAGATAAATAAATTAAACAAAAACCTTAAAAATGTCTTTCAATTATCAGATGACTTAAGAAGAGGTTAAGAGTATTTACATTTATACAGTGGAAAATGTTCAAACATAAAATGTAAAAGTAATATTATAAATTTACCAAAACAATAACCCAAAAGATACAAAAACATCACTAACAGCTGTAGCAGCATCATGACATCTGATAGGCGACCACCATTATGTGATTCAGAAGCTAGAATCTGATAGGCTACCACCATCATGTGATAAGGTGTTTCAGAAGCTAGAATCTGATAGGCTACCACCATCATGTGATACAGAAGCTAGAATCTGATAGGCTACCACCATCTTGTGATACAGAAGCTAGAATCTGATAGGCTACCACCATCATGTGATACAGAAGCTAGAATCTGATAGGCTACCACCATCATGTGATACAGAAGCTAGAATCTGATAGGCTACCACCATCATGTGATACAGAAGCTAGAATCTGATAGGCTACCACCATCATGTGATACAGAAGCTAGAATCTGATAGGCTACCACCATCTTGTGATACAGAAACTAGAATCTGATAGGCTACCACCATCATGTGACACAGAAGCTAGAATCTGATAGGCGTTGCCACCATTATGTGATTCAGAAGCTAGAATCTGATAGGCTACCACCATCATGTGACACAGAAGCTAGAATCTGATAGGCGTCCACCATTATGTGATACAGAAGCTAGAATCTGATAGGCTACCACCATCATGTAATACAGAAGCTAGAATCTGATAGGCTACCACCATCATGTGACACAGAAGCTAGAATCTGATAGGCTTAAAACCACCATTATGCGATACAGAAGCTAGAATCTGATAGGCGTCCACCATTATGTGATACAGAAGCTAGAATCTGATAGGCTACCACCATCATGTAATACAGAAGCTAGAATCTGATAGGCTACCACCATCATGTGACACAGAAGCTAGAATCTGATAGGCTACCACCATCATGTGACACAGAAGCTAGAATCTGATAGGCGTCCACCATTATGTGATACAGAAGCTAGAATCTGGCTGCTTTCACAGGTAATTTCATCGTCTAAAACTCTGAGAAGTGAAAAGAAGTTTCATGTTTTGTATCTGTACAGTGGTACAAGTATTGATAATTTGTTTGACTGGTATCGAAGTATCTGCTCCAGGGTATCAATATGCCCATCCCTAGTCCCCTCCATTGGGAAATGATTTCCACTTCTGTAAAAGATTGACTGGACCAATCACTGTGAGGGAGGCCGGACTTTACGACACGTCTTTTTCTGTGAATCAGTTCTGTAACCATAAACGGTCAGAATGGCGGCTGCAGAGGAGTGACGATAGTTTGATGTCCTTAAACCTGCAACAACAGGGGATCATTACGCTTCAGTGTTCCAAACTTCCGGTTTTAAACAGTTAGACGGCCCACTTCCGGCCCAGTTCAATGTCCCTGCTTTACTTTGTAGATAACGTGAATAAACGCCAACCCTACTGAAATTTTCACGGATTCCAGACTGAAGTGATACTAAGGAAGAAGTGGATCAAAGCGATTCTCCAGAGTGAAGGGCCGAACTTTATAATAAAAAACGTAGCATGTTTGTTTGCAGCCGGTGGGAAACGTGTTTAACTTTGTGCGTCTTAAAACACACTTACATCTAAATAAAAATCGGGTCTGTACACCCCCCCCCCCCCCCGTTTCCAGTGGAACAACTGGGGACTGCCAAGAAAGGAGACGCTTTCAGATGCTTGTGTGTTTTCAGCCGCACAAAGTTAGGCACGTCATCAAGCTGGCTAATGCTAACCTGCTAACAGTAGTCCGTCAGCTACTACTCTGTTAAACTTTGTAAATCGGATAATCGCCAATGCCAAGTTTTCATTCCAGACTGAGTGATGCTAAGGAAGAAGTGGATTAAAACGACCGATTCGCCGCGGTGAAGGACCGAACTTTATAATAAAACGACACACGTTTGTTTGTGGCCGGCAGACTGCGCAGTCGTGTTAGCAGGTTAGCATTAGCCAGCTCGATAACGTGCCTAACTTTGTGCAGCTGAAAACACACAAGCATCTGAAAGCGTCTCCTTTCTTGGCAGTCCCCAGTTGTTCCACTGGAAACGGGGGGGTACAGACCCGATTTTCAGATGTTTGTGTGTTTTAAGACGCACAATGTTAAGCACGTCAGTAAACGCTAGCTGGCTAATGCTAGCATGCTGTGAAGTGCCGGTGTTGTGCCCCACCGGGGACAAACAAACGTGTGTTTTATTATAAAGTTCGGCCCTTCACCGCGGCAAATCGATCGCTTTGATCCAGCTTTTGATCCAGTATCACTTCAGTCTGGAATGAAAACTTACGTATGTTTGGAGTTTATCCGATTTAAACAGTATAACAGAGCAGGAACGGCTGTTGTTAACATGGCCCGGAAGAGGAAGTGTCCAAAATCCGGGAAGTTCCGGTAAGCGTGATAATCCCCTACTTGCTGCCCCGAGGACTGTCCTCCTTGTGTTGCTTCAGTGTTTCTCTGATTGGTTCTCTCTGGTTCAATGTGTTCCTGTTAGTCCCGCCTCTTACACTGTGGGCTTATAAATAAATAAACTTAAACTTAAACTCTTGTCTCACATTGGAAATTGGTCTCCAACGGAGGGATCCCTGACAGACCTGCCGTGTATCTCATACATGGCGTGAGTCAGACTGGTGTACCGGGGTAGTAACGATGCGCTGACGGCCCATTTATGCTCGATGCAGACAGACTGTTTCTTGTGCGTTGGTGCGTAATTTGTAGGGCTGGGAAGAAATATCGATACACTGAATATCGCAATATTTTCATATGCAGATTTCATATTGATATAAAACACAATATTGATCTATTTTACCAACAAAATGTCGTGAGATTTCACGAAAACCCTGAAGATTTTGTCACAGAATGATGAAATCTCGCGAGATTTTGTTGGTACTATAGATCCGATATTTAAAAAACGCCTTTTTAAATATAGATATCTGCATTAAAACAAAAATACTGTGATATTTCAGTGTTTTCCCCAGCCCTAGTAATTTGGTGCATTTTTCAAGGGCTTGTTGGTCTGTGACTCAATGCAGAAGATGGAGCAATACCAGCGGAAACCGCGGGGTCAGCGTTGAGCTGTGTAGCTGATGTGCAGAAACAAACCAGAGAAGAACAGGAACAGAACAAAAACCACCCGAGCCAAGTAGCCCAGTAAAAGCGCCTGAGAAAAAAAAATGCAATGTTACGATATCGCAGTGTTGTATCATTACTAGAGCTGTAACGATACCCGTAGCGAAGTGGAAGCACTCAGAGCCACGATCCTGTCTGGTGGTGGGAGAAGGCAGGGCTGCGACACCCTCCAAGCCCAACTCAGACGCTCTAAAACTCCTCAGATCACAGAAAACTATTTGGCTGTTTTTCCATCAGGCTATAGACAAATGTAGCATCAGTCTTAAAGGCACCAGCGGTGAATCATCATGCATGTTTTTTCCTGCAAGTCAAATGAAACTCAGTTTTCTATCTGTACCTAAACCATCGACCAGGATGAGCGACTCACACGCCTGCAGCTCAGGAGTGTGTGATTGAGGTGCGATGGCAGGTCTGCAGACCTGAGAACCGTGAAAGGACAGGAGGAGAATCCTGCTCATGTTCAGCAGGCCCGACGCACGGAGGACGTCCAGCTGGACCGAGCGCGCGTCCGCACGGAGGACGTCCAGCTGGACCGAGCGCGCGTCCGCACGGAGGACGTCCAGCTGGACCGAGCGCGCGTCCGCACGGAGGACGTCCGGCTGGACCGAGCGCGCGTCCGCACGGAGGACGTCCGCACGGAGGACGTCCAGCTGGACCGAGCGCGCGTCCGCACGGAGGACGTCCGGCTGGACCGAGCGCGCGTCCGCACGGAGGACGTCCGCACGGAGGACGTCCAGCTGGACCGAGCGCGCGTCCAAGTTGAGGGTGGAGGGACGTCCGGCTGGACGGTGCGCGCGTCCGCACGGAGGACCCCCCCTGCTGGACCGTGCGCGCGTCCGCACTGGTGGACCGTCCGGCTGGACCGAGCGCGCGTCTGGACGGTGAGGACGCCCCCTGCTGGACGGTGACGTCCCCCCTGCTGGACGGTGCGCGCGTCCGCACGGAGTGACGCCCGGCTGGACCGAGCGCGCGTCCGCACGGACGGTGATGTCCGCCCTGCTGGACGGTGACGTCCCCCCTGCTGGACGGTGCTCAGCGCCCCTGCTGGACGGTGATCAGACCCTCCTGCTGGACCGGTGCGCGTCCGCGGACGGAGGACGTCCCCCTGCTGGACGAGTGATCAGACCCCCCGTGAGAGCTGGACCGTGGATGTCCCCCTCTGCTGGACGGTGATGACCCCCCACTGCTGGACGTTGATCAGACCCCCCTGCTGGACCGTGATGACCCCCCCTGCTGGACGGTGATGTGCCCCCCTGCTGCTCCGCTGCTGGCTTCAGGTGTTTATTTGCTGGGGCTTGTGATGGTAAATCAGAGGCAGTCTTGTCCTGACCCCCCCAACTTGGAGTGATGAGTCCTGGCCGGTCCCTGACGCAGGTCGCGCCATCTTCCGAGCACGGAGAGGAGGACCGGTGTCTGTAGATGATGGAAGCCGCACTGACGACCAACGGGATGCCATGCGTGCTCGCCGTGCGTGAAGAAATGAAGCAATAAAAACAGAATTAATGGATCCCCTCTCTCCATTAGCTTAGAATTCGATCCAGCCTTAAAGAACCTACCGATGTTGCATTATTATACTATTTTCTAAAGGGTAAAATGCTATGAATGAGCTAATGGAACCCTGAAATACAAGACAGACCCACCATTAATAAAATAAAATATTATCCAATTAAATATTAATGAAAACTCCAACAATCCTTGAAGTGGGGTGCACCTCTAGGATTGTCAACGACTGCCTGTCAGACCTTTGATTCTGATTGGGAGGTGGAGGGAATGGGGGGTTGGGTTTAAGAGTGAGGCGGGACTGTTTTATATTAAATAATCTTGCTGTGCTTTCTGAAATGCAAGATCAAAGGTTGCTTTAAAGGAGTCATCACCTGGTCCTTTAATCTGTCCACTCCCTTTGCCAGAGTCCTGCATGAGTCCAGTTTCACCAACCCGCACCCACCCATAAGGATGGCTTCCGAACCCAACCCGTTTATGTTTAGCTCACAACCCGACAGGTAACGCATCAAGTAGCATCGGTTGCACCCGCCCCCCCTTCCTTAGAGGGACGCAGTTATTGTCTGATTAACCAGCTGCATCTGGAGTCCAGCTTCCAGCTTCTCAGAATAAAGTTCTAATTATTCTGCCGGCGTAAATGTTTCCGGAGCTCAGGTGCTGTCAGTAAGAAGCCTACATCAGAATGGGAGCGAGTATGGATGCCGGCATCTGGATCGGACATCCCTCATTTTTATCTAAAATGTTTTATATCATAATGGGAAAGGCACTTTGTGTATTTGAACAGGAAATGGAATGATTTAAAAGCCAAAAAAATGCAAACTGGAAATCCCTCCACATGCTGTGGAGTGGAGCATGTGGTCCAGTGTGGACAGAAGTCCGCAGGCGTGTCAGAGAGAGGCTGGCCGATGCTAACAGCCTCTGTTAGTTACCAAATTGAAGGAGCCAATCAGAATCTCACAATTTCGGGATTTAGCTCTTGTGGGCTGTTCTGATGTGAGGAAAGAGCTCAAATGAAAAAACTGGACCATGTGACAAAAAATGGGGGGGTTTCAGGCAAGTTTACATTTCACTCCAACACCATTGAACGTGTTTTAACTAGAAAAATGCAATTCCAGGTGATTACTCCTTTAACAAGTCAGACCAATAACGGTGGATCGCTGTGAAGAGGTGAAAGCATCCAGACCTCCTTCTCTTTGACTGAACTTTGAACAGCTGATTTCCAGCATGTTGGAGTTTCCAGTGATGCAGCTGAATTAGCCGTTCCAGTCAACGGGAAAGTGAGGTGTGACTGCTTTCCTGGCTCTCTGGGACGCGCTGGTAGGTCATGATTATGCCGGGTTAACGTCGGCTCGTGCTCGGCCATCACGCCACATAACGTTTAAACTCTCCTCTGCAGGGAGCAGAGCAGCCTCTCACCTGACATGTGGACATGATGCTGTTCCTGAAGAAGAACTCTAGTTTTAAATCAAACAGGTTTAATGTAGAAAGCTGTCAAGGCTTTTTGTTATTTAACTTCTTCAGCACTGTTCAATTATTATTTTTTCAAAAGCATTGAAAAATTGAAAAGAGAAATGTATTTATTCATTCAATTTGATTGTGTTCAGCTATGTTCAGGTTATTTGTCACATTAAGTTAAATGTTATAAATGTTTTTTAAATTAAATACTTAAAAAAAAAATTTAAGAATGTAAAGGAAAAAACATTTTGAATTAAAAATAAATGTATTGAATCGTGGGTCAAAAATCGTGATATGAATTTAATCGTGAGCTGGTGTATCGTTACAGCCCTAATCATTACCCATGTATTGTGATGCGTGTCGTATTGTGAAACCTTTGCCAATATACACCCCCACTGATGACATTATGGTGTTTCTGGCGTGTTTAGCTTCAGTTTGCTCAGCGTTCCGTGTAAGAACTGCGATCCCGTCCAGATGACGGATCCAGTTCTACTTCAGAGCAAACCTGAGCTTCATGTATCTGAAAACTAACTCCTGTCCTGCACCTTGTTAAATGTTTTCTCTTCTCTCTGGTTGCAGCATATTTTCAAGTATCTTCAAGCTGAAGCCATCAAAAAAAACCAACAAGACTTTTTGAGTGGGTGGAAAGGCTTTTTAAAATGGTAATTCTTTTTTTTTACTTTTTCTTTTTAAACAAACACATTGCTAAAAAAAAACATTCCTTGGTACATGGTGAATATACAGTTGTGTGAAAAAGTGTTTGCCCCCTTCCTGATTTTTTACTTTTTTGCATGTTTGTCACACTTAAATGTTGAATATGGAACAATTTTATTGAAAGCTATATAAAAAAAAAAAAATGTCCACAGGTTGTTTAGAGGGTTGCAGAATGAAAGTACAACATTTCCTAAAAAAAAAATATATATTTAGCTTGAAAATAATTATAAAATAAATTTTTACGGGTTCAATAATGGCATTTTATTTACGTCTATAAGCCAACACACGCCGCCATTGCGGGTTGCCAAATAAGATCTCTGTGTGGCAGCAGCATGTTGGGCACAGTTAGGCTGGTACAAGGAAACAGTGGAGACGACGAGTGAAGCAGCTGCTTCAGAGCCCTGGAGATGTTATCTGATTCTGAGGAGCAGTGACCTGAGAAGAGCAAAACCTGGAGTAAATTTAGGTCAAGACTTCACTAAATGGACCCACATAAACGTTTTCCACGGAGTAAAACACGGAATTGGCGACTTTTCTCCTGGATGGGTAAGCTAACATGGCTAACGTTAGCTGTCGGTTATAAACTCCTCTGCGTTACTTGTTGGACATGCTGCAGGCTGTTGGACATGATGCAGACTGTTGGACATGCTGCAGGCTGTTGGACATGCTGCAGACTGTTGGACATGCTGCAGACTGTTGGACATGCTGCAGGCTGTTGGTCACTTGCGTATCAGCAGTGATCTGGCATCCCAGCGGCTGGAGTTGTTTTTCTGCCGTTGCAACTACAACGTAGACGCATGTGATGTCGCTGTTCTGTCCATGTTCCATATTCAACCTTTAAGTGTTTCAGATCATCAAATTTAAATCTGAGACAAAGATAACACAAGTAAACACAAAATGCAGTTTTTAAATGAAGATTCTTAATAGTAAGGGAGAAAAAAAAATCCAAACCTCCATGGCCCTGTGTGAAAAAGTGATTGCCCCCTCTGTTAAAACTGTATGCAACTGTGAATGGTGGGTGGGGGGATAAAGTGCAGCATCCTGGGAGCTGACTGATCAGATTGTGACATAGACAGATAAACTAGATAGATGGACAGGTAATGCATTATAACTGTCTGTGGGATTCACTTCAGTTAGAAATGCATGTCGCTGTAGGTAGCCAACTACTCACAAAAACATTAAGCTTCATTAGCGTTGGGGATGTTAAAGCCTCCATTCCATATACCTCCTTACATTTCTGCTTCCACTGTGCAACCGTGGGTGGCAGTGCATTCCTCCATTTTAATGTCACCATTTTTCTACAAGTCATCAGTTGAATATGTAGCAAATACTAAGGATGCACCGAAATGAAAATTTTTGACCGAAACTGAAAACCAAAAATGAGCAAACAAGGCCGAACACCGAAATAGTCATTAGAACCGTAGCATTTTTAGCTATGTGTGCTAAGCTCACTAAAATCAAGGCATTGCAATAAATCAAATACAAAAGTATCAATATTTACCACTGACATTACAGCAATGCACAATATAAATTCAAAATAAAATATTTAGTTTGCCCCCCACTCATGTGTACAGTACTTACTGCCTTTTACATTTTTTTTCTGTAGTACTACAACAAATACTAATATCCAGGCTGATAACTGGCTTGCTGCTGAAAGACTGAAATTAAACATATTCTTACGTAAAAACATAGCGTGCAGAAGTTGCGGGCTGCATGCTGTTTGCCACGTTATCACAAGTTTTGGCCGTGTTGTTTCGGTGATCAATAGGCACATTTGGACATAGAGGTTCTAGATCAGTTCCTAGAACTCCCAGCTGGAGTTTAGTTATCAGAACTACCTTCCTCATCAGTCTGCTCTGGCACATGAGGGAGGACCTTGATAGGAACCATGTTTGACACAATCGTCTGAGACAGACACATTTATGCCCCAGATCATCTGATACAAAACTGAGGTTTCTCATCTCTTTATTCAAAGCTATTATAAAGCTGCTTACCAGCTTTCCATCATCGCGGTCATTTGTATCACGTAAAGGAACCCCCCCTAACCTGATTTACATCATCTGGGTGCGTTCAACAAGTACACGCGGGGCGTTCCCTTTCCTCACGCACTCCATCTGAGTAAGGCGACAGTTATAGGTGATTTCGTCTGGTTAGAGAATAGTAGGAGCCAATCACTAATCGCGGGTGGGACTTTTGAAGGATGGGCGGCGTTTTGGCCGGATGTGATGTAGAAGCACAGGCGACAGCAGTGTAGTCAGTCAGTTATTTCAGACAACAACAATCATGGCGGCTTGCCGTAGGAATCAGAGCGACGAAAAAACGACAAAAGTCGTTCACAGACTGTACACCGCTCGTACTAGCTGTCGCCGCCGCCGCCATGTTGTTTGACTGAAGCTTTTTGAGCTTGATAACATGTTTTGATAACTCGATCCTCTATGCGTGGTGGCTCTGGTGTCGCTCTGAGTTGCGTCACGGGTTGCGTCATTCGGTTCAACGTGAGTGGCTGAAGTAGCGTGTCAGTCAAGATGACGGACAGATCTTCTATCCAATCACATGCAAGAGTTTTAGAAAAAAAAGACTAATTTGAAATGACATCGGGTTAACTCCCTCCCCAGATGGTATTGCAAATACCAGGTGGCGGGAGTCAGGTTAACCCCCCCTCTCGTTGGAAAGCTGCCCTGCTAACGTCTTGTTTACCCTTTGTTGAAGTACCAGCCGCAGATTCTATTGCCCCACTTTGCAGCTGTATTTGGATCGTTAGATCAATATGAAATAATTACCTATGAACATTTCAGAATAGTTTTGGATTCAGGACGTGTACCATTTTGATGGATTTAATAATGAATTGATACACTCCTATTGTAATAGTTCGTTAAGATCTCGGTAAACAGTTGTAACAGCTGTGGGACTTTTTAAATATGGTGGAGCTGGAAGAAGCGGAGATCACGCAAGGGGCGGGGCTTACCAGTTCTACCAATCACCAAACACCTACGTATTTCAGTTCCTATGGAACCCTGAAAAGATCCTGCCTCGGAGTAGGAGCTAAAAAGGTTATAGGAACTGAGGTCTGATGTCCCTTGTTCCTATGTGTCTTAATGCACCAAAAAAACCTGGTTCCCGAAAAGGTCCTAGGAACTCCAAAGGGTTCCTACAGTCCGAAAGCGCCTATGTCTTTCAATTACTGAAAATACACTTTTGGGTCATTTTCGTCTGAAAACTTTCAGTGGCGGAATTTTCAGTGCATCCCTAGCAAATACTTTTGATCTCTGGTGTTCACGTCTTCAGGATTTAGGTCTAAAAGAAACTGTCTCGGAGTGAACGGCAAGTCCTCACCCAGAACCTTGTCTGTCTTACTCTTTACCCCCCTCCAATTACGAAGCATCATTGGGCAATCCCAGAATACGTGTAGGCAGTCCCCATTCCCCCCACATTTTCTCCAGCAGTACATCGCAGCTGGGTTATTCAGAGATTTAGAGACCACTGCGGGTGTCGTAAAAAACCTTGTCTTCTTCTTCCAGTCAGATTCCTTCCAGGTGTTACTATTGTTGACCCTGATGACACCCGACACATATTTCCCATTCCCCATCCTCAGTTATAGTGTTCAATTCCAGTTCCCATTTGCTTTCCACATTAAAAGTGTTATAAAATGGTAATTCTGAACCACCTCCCTGCCAAGGTGATTAAACTCTGCTATGTGTTGGGGAGGGTTGGTCTGATATCGGTGGTGATGTTGCTGTGTTTCAGAACGTGGGTCGCCAGAACAACGACAGTGACTGTGGAGCGTTTGTACTGCAGGTGAGTACAGTGCCATCTCCAGGTGGTGACGGCGTGAACATGGCGTTAGCCTGACCTTGTGCTGTTTCTCCTCCGTCTCCTGCAGTACTGTAAGTGCCTGGCGCTCGGGCAGCCGTTCAGCTTTGGGCAGCAGGACATGCCCCGGCTCCGACGGCAAATGTACAAAGAACTGTGTCACTGTAAGCTCACCCTGTGACCCGACGGCACCCCGCCCCGCCCCTTCCAACATGGAGGCGCGTAACATAGGACAGTTGGATGGATAACAGGACAGCTTTCCTCTGCCAACACCAAGAGAAACAAATTGGGCCGTCTGGATGTGGCGGTTTCTGTTGGAGTCGTCAGTCTGGGCCTCCTCTCTTCATCCTGGACGATACGTTTGAGTTTTTATGTCAGTTATTTACCGCGATTCACAGAGGTCGAGGCTAGCTTCCATGTTGGGAATGTGCTAAACTCTCCATCCTGTTAAAGTCCACTTTTCTTTTCTTTTTCTGAACGGGAACATGAACGATGTTGAGAAGAAATTCGATGAAACCTGTACAGGTAATCCAGCAGGCGGCGACGTGGATGTTCCCCGACCTCCAGGGATCGTCTGTGTAGAACAATGCCACATTTCCAAAGTATACTCTGAAAGTTCCCGTCTGGATAACACCGCCGGAGTTCCTGAGGGAAACCTGGCTCTCCATCCACATTCAGGCCTTTTCTAGGATAAACCTGCTCATCTTTCCGATGGGATGCGCGTCCGTGGATCACAGATCTTTACATTTATCTTTTTCATGTGTTTTCTTGCTGTCCGTAAACGTGGTGATATGCTTATTGCTTTAAACAAAACTGTGTTAAAAGGACAACTTTGTGTTTTTTGGAATAAAGAACATGTTCCATTTAGTATTTCTTTTAAAAAAAACACACAAAGAAAAAAAAAGCCATTTTGGTAAGGACCATGACAGCTACACAGGCACGGTAGGCCCACCATGGAGTTACAGTGCTTTCTTTTTTATAATTAAAAACAGTTTTAAAAATTGTTCAGTTTTTGCTTTGTTTTTATCGGAGTGGTGACAGAAGATTGTTTTCTATGTCTTCACCATTGCTAAAAATAAAGCTGGCAAGCACTGGACCCAGCGGAGCCGATGCTCTGCAGCGGACTGGTCTATGACCTAAGACCCCACCCACATCACTTAAGACCCACCCAGTTCTCTTAAAACCCCGCCCACATAACCTAAGACCCCACCAACTTCACCTACAACCCAACCCACATAGCTTAAGACCCACCCAGTTCTCTAAGGATCCACCCACATACACTAAGACCCCACCCACATCACTAATGACCCACCCACATAATCTTCAACCCCACCCACATCACTTAAGACCCACCCACATAGCCTAAGACCCCACCCATATCACTTGAGACCCACCCACACTAACCTGACCCCACCCACATCACTAATGACCCACCCACTTCCTTAAGACTCCACCCACATCACTAAGGACACACCCACATCACTAATGGCCCCACCCACATCACTTAATGACCCCACCCACATCACTAGATGACCCCACCCACATCACTTAAGACACACCGACATCACAAAGGACCCACCCACATAGCTTAAGACCCCACCCACATCACTAAGGATCCACCCACATCATTAAGCACACTACATGACAAGGCCCACCCACATCACTTAAGACACACCCACATCACAAAGGACCCACCCACTTCACTAATGACCCCACCCACATCACTTAGACCCACCCACTTCTAAGATCCACACCCCCCACCCACATCACAAAGGACCCACCCACATAACCAAAGACCCCACCCACATAACTTAAGACACACCCACATCACTAAGGACCCACCCACTTCACTAATGACCCCACCCACATCACCTAAGACCCCACCCACTTCACTAATGATCCACCCACATCACTTAAGACCCCACCCACATAGCTTAAGACACACCCACATCACTAAGGACCCACCCACTTCACTAATGACCCCACCCACATAACCAGAGACCCCACCCACATCACTTAAGACACACCGACATCACTAAGGACACACCCACATAACTTAAGACCCCACCCACATCACTAATGATCCACCCACATCACTTAAGACACACCCACATCACAAAGGACCCACCCACATCACTTCAGACACACCCACATCACAAAGGACCCACCCACATAACCAAAGACCCCACCCACATCACTTAAGACCCCCACCCCCACCCACATCACTTCAGACACACCCACTTCACTAATGACCCCACCCACATCACTTAAGACACACCCACACCACAAAGGACCCACCCACATAACCAAAACAACCAGACCCCACCCACATCACTTCAGACACACCCACATCACAAAGGACCCACCCACATAACCAAAGACCCCACCCACATCACTTAAGACACACCCACATCACAAAGGACCCACCCACTTCACTAATGACCCCACCCACATTCACTAAGGACCCACCCACTTCACTAATGACCCCACCCACATCACTTAAGACCCACCCACATCACTCATAACCCACCCACATAACCTAAGACCCCACCCACATCACTTCAGACCCACCCATTTCTAAGATCCACCCACATAAGCTTCGACCCCACCCACATCACTTAAGACCCACCCACATTACCTAAGACCCCACCCACATCACTTGAGACCCACCCACTTCTAAGATACACCCACATAAGCTTCGACCCCACCCACATCACTTAAGACCCACCCACATGACCTAAGACCCCACCCACATAACCTAAGACCCCACCCACATCACTTAAGACACACCCACATAACCTAAGACCCCACCCACATCTCTAATGACCCACCCACATAACCAAAGATCCCACCCACATCACTTAAGATCCACCCACATAACCGAAGACCCCACCCATATCACTTCAGACCCACCCACTTCTAAGATCCACCTACATAATCTTCGACCCCACCCACATCACTTAAGACCCACCCACATAACCTACAACCCCACCCACATCACTTAAGACCCACCCACATAACCTACAACCCCACCCACATCACTTAAGAGCCACCCACTTCACTTAAGACACACCCACTTCACTAATGATCCACCCACATAACCTAAGACCCCACCCACATCACTAATGACCCCACTGAAATACACCTTAGACCCCACCCACATCACTTAAGACCCACCCACATGACTTAGGACCCACCCACATACACCTAAGACCCCACCCACATCACTTAAGACCCACCCACTTCTAAGATCCACCCACATAATCTTCGACCCCACCCACATCACTTAAGACCCACCCACATAACCTACGACCCTACCCACATCGCTTAAGACCCACCCAAATAACCTACGACCCCACCCATATCACCTAAGACCCACCCACATCACTTATGACCCCGCCCACATCGCCTAAGACCCCACCCACATCACTTAGGACCCACCCAAATCATTTAAGATCCACATCACCTAAGACCCACCCACATGACTTAGGACCCCACCCACATCACCTACGACCCACCAACATAACCTACGACCCACCATCACCCTTCAAGACCCTACCCACATATCTTAAGACCCACCCACATCACTTATGACCCCGCCCACATCGCCTAAGACCCCACCCACATCACTTAAGACCCACCCACTTTCCTTAAGACACACCCACATCACTTAGGACCCACCCAAATCATTTAAGATCCACATCACCTAAGACCCACCCACATGACTTAGGACCCCACCCACATCACCTACGACCCACCAACATAACCTACGACCCACCATCACCCTTCAAGACCCTACCCACATATCTTAAGACCCACCCACATCACTTACGACCGCACCCACATCACTTAAGACCCACCCACTTTCCTTAAGACACACCCACATCACTTAGGACCCACCCAAATCATTTAAGATCCACATCACCTAAGACCCACCCACATGACTTAGGACCCCACCCACATCACCTACGACCCACCAACATAACCTACGACCCACCATCACCCTTCAAGACCCTACCCACATATCTTAAGACCCACCCACATCACTTACGACCGCACCCACATCACCTATGACATCCCTGATGCTTATCTAGTTACCTTCTGCTGATTCCCCAAAAAACCACAAGATTCACAAGACCTCCATCCAGACAGGGTCCAGAGAAGACCTGACGACATACTGGATCCGTCACAGCGAGACCTGGACTACGTACTGGATCCGTCACAGCGAGACCTGGACCGCATACTGGATCCGTCACAGCGAGACCAGGACTACATACTGGATCCATCTCTGCAAGACGTGGACCACATACTGGATCCATCTCAGCAGCAATGCTGGAAAAAAGGAGAAGAGTCCAGCAGCTGAAGTGGTCTACCTGCAGTCCAGAGTCCTGCTGCTGAAGTGGTCTACCTGCAGTCCAGACATTTCACCAGAGGTCCAACAGCTGGTCTTTTTTGTTCCAGAAGTTTAGAAAAAGAGAAGAACTCCAGGCAGGACCTGGATCTGCTTCCTGATACAACGGCTTTATGCACGACTCCACTACTTCTGAACTTCAGCAGCTCTGGTGTCTCCTGTCCTTCATTACTGAACAGACTGATTAATCCAGGTGTGTCTGGTCATTGTTGTCATGGTTACTGAGGTCAGTCACACCTAGATTAATCGGTTTGTCCAGTAATGACAGACAGAAAACACCACAGCTGGCTAAAGTTCAGGAAGTGGTGGAGTTTTGCAGACCACCGGTGTATGATCCCTCCTCATCAGTATTTTCCACAGCTGCCCGGTGCCCTGGGAAATGGAGTTGTATACAGCTCTCGCCTTCCACCTGGAAACTGAAATGTTTCATATTTCATAAATTTAGAAATAATTACATTTCACATTTCCTTGGGTGCTGTATTTGGCAGCCCACTGCGCTCAGGTTCAACTTGAGATGGGTTAAATGCAGAGACCGAATTTCCCAATTGCGATTAATAAAGTATAACTTATTATTATAAAGCTGTTGGAGAAGCTACTGTGATTCTGTGTTCGGCTGAAAATGTTTGGAAATCTTCTTTTTTGCAGCTTGTTTCACTTCCATTTCAGGAAAGCTGCTAATAAATGACTTTTTTCTGAATGCGAGTAAAAGTTAGTGTAATTACAGTGTGAAATATGTGGGTTCGTGTAGTAACTGGAGGATTGGGAGGACCAGTGATCTGATCATTGTTCTGATATCTGTTTCTCAATCACTCCAATCATTCATTCATTTTTTTAATTCATTCATTCATTCTTTCAGCATGATGGGCTTTTGTGGCTTCTGTTTCTTTAAAGGAATAAAACGTAAAGTCTGCCTTTATGTTGAAAACGTAGTGGAGAATCAGCCAATCACAAGCATCGTGGGCGGGATCACAGCTGAATGACGGCGGTCTCCTCCAATGAGAAGGCCTGATGATCCGTTCAGCGTATAAAAGACATTCCTGCCACAGTTTCTTTCTTTGGAATAATGTCGGCCGAATATGATAACAGGTGAGTCCATTTACGGCTGCAATTCTCGTGAAAACCGACATTTTCCCTTTAGTAAGTTTGATTTCGTAAGGAAACGACAGTAAACTGGTGAAGACTGGTCTGAGGAAACGGGCTTTAAGCGGTTCGTCTGGCTATTTCTGGACCGGGCCCGCGGTTAGGCCCGTTTGTCCCCGAACCGTTGAGGAATAAACGCTCGCCGCAAACCAACCGCCAGGCCTGGTCGCAATCCGGGTTTCAGGGTGTTCCCGGACGCTGATCCGTTGGTAGGGTTGTTTCAGGGGCAGGGGTGATGGCGGCCGTTTATCCAGATCATGACCGGGTGAAATGAGCCGGCGCCTCGCGCGGCACGTGAGCGATCCGGGCCTTCACCGGTTCTGGACGTTAATCTCCGTCGGTCCAGATCAGGCCGGGAAGACCGAGCTGTGGCGGATCAGGGGGATCCCAGACCTGGTTTGACAGTTTTCAGCGCGTCAAGCGGTGGTAAAACCGTGAATCTTGAACTTCCGTTAACGGGGCACATGGCGGCCGGCAGAGCTAGCTATGCTAACCGCGGCTAAACGTTCGGTGACATTTTGTTTTTATTTTTGTTTGTTGTATTTTCCCCCCTCCCCGTTAAGTATCAACTCAGATACACATCAGCATCTGTAAAAACAAAGAGTTGTCCGAGTCGTAAAGCCGCCCCCGGAGTGACTGGGCAGGCAGGCCTGAGCGGCCGCAGCTAACCGCTAGCAGGCCGCGGCTAGCTCCTCTTTATTCTCCCGCTTCACGTCCGAGACCCGCCTCAGAAAAACCACCAGCCCGTCCATGTTGGCCCAAAACCCACAGAAAGGGCTGTCGGCTCAACGTGCGGCAGCTTTGTGGTGGTTTTAGCGTGGTATTTACGTTTCCTTGTCCTCACCGGAGGAAGGGTGGTGTGTAAAGGGTTGGAGGGAGAAATGGCGGACTGAGGTTGACTCAACATGTGGGTGACACGAAGTCTGACATGTTCCCACTCTCTCATCACGGCACGCGAGCATCTCTGCGCACCGGAATGTGTCGGAAGGGAGGTGGGGATTGTGTTGTGGAGTGAATGGACTGGTGGTATGCTGATGTGGCAGGAAAACCGCAGTTTTCCATGGAAAATGCGGTTCTTTAGGAATAATGACTAACTGTATTGTCTTCCTCAGAGACAATGGCCCGGAGGGCATGGAGCCAGATGGCATCATTGAGGTGAGTCCACTTACCTGTTCAGTCAAGTCAATGTGCATCCTTTTTAGAGATGGTCATACCGATACCCTGAAGTCGATGGCAGCCATGCAAAATATCTTATTAAATGCTTTTGAGTGTGGAAATACTTGGGGACGCACAGTAACTTTAAAGAAAAAAAAAAGAGAGATTGATCAATAAATTTCAGCTTGTAAAGGCCGATTCCTATCAATTTTAAACGATACCATAATAAGGTATTGTGTGTGTTATCAATACTGTAATAGGCGTGATGACAGCAGTAAAAACTGGTTCATGTAGGTGACATTACTGCATATGTAAATACGTCACTTTTTACAGTGGGGAATTGTTTTGGCAGCTAGACCTTCCTTCCTCAGTAAAGAGTTGGGTGCGGTAATGATATGGAGCTTTACCCGGAGACCACGTTGACTTCATTTTGATTGGCTACCTTATTTGGCTATGACCTTATTTAGAGAAAGTAGGTCAAGCTGCAGTCAGTTTGCTTAAGACTATCTGTTAGCAACATGTGCATTTCAGACAGTGATCTATGTTTATCAGACAAGACAGCATTTAGAAAATAAACTTACAGGTAATGACAAGGTTGTGGTCCCCTCCCTCAATGTCGCTGCACAAGTTTGCTTTTAAATCCATTTGTTTTGAAAACCCAGACCTGACTGCTCAGCAGTTGCTCACCCCCACTCATGCAGTTGAATCGGGGGCGGATTCAACCGTTTCTGAACAGAGAAACAAAACTGACAAACCATTAACAGGAACTTTGATTCTCACTCTGGACAGTTACATGGCCTCATCAGTGCACAACAGATCAGATTATACCCCCAAAACCCCAGAAAAGGGAAATTTAATGTTATGGCATCTTTAACAAAACCAAAAAGACTTTCCATTCTTTCAATGAAGAAGAAAAACTATCAGTATAAGAGTCTTTCAAGCATTTTCTAAAAGATATCAAATTATTCGATATCTCAACTGCACATCAACTTAAACAAGGTGCATTGCTTACTGATTCAAAAATAAAGGCTCCTTGAACTGATGCAAATGCATGTATTGGGATTTACAACTAAAAGTGCAATCAAGTAAAAAAAAAAAAAAAAAAAAACAACCAGTAAATGACGCTGACAAGTTAAATTCAAACATGTTTGTCGACACGATCTGGAAAATGTTATTTGTAAACAATAAATGACTGACAGGTCAGAATTGTTTATGCAAATAGGATACATTTTTAAATGACATTAAATCCGATCTCATAATGTGAGCAAAGCACTGTTGTGCTGACAAAAATATTATATATGTTATCGCAGCAAGGAGTCATGATATCGAACTTATCGGAATGATGTAGTAATCTCCTGTTATCTGCCTGATAATTATCAGACCAATAGTTGGCGTGCACCTCTAGAAACACTGATCAGATACTAAACATGCAGCTTGTGGTAGCCTATCAGATTCTAGCTTCTGTATCACATGGTGGTGGTAGCCTATCAGATTCTAGCTTCATCACATGATGGTGGTAGCCTATCAGATTCTAGCTTCATCACATGATGGTGGTAGCCTATCAGATTCTAGCTTCATCACAGGATGGTGGTAGCCTATCAGATTCTAGCTTCTGTGTCACATGATGGTGGTAGCCTATCAGATTCTAGCTTCTGTATCACATGATGGTGGTAGCCTATCAGATTCTAGCTTCTGTGTCGCATGATGGTGGTAGCCTATCAGATTCTAGCTTCTATGTCACATGGTGGTGGTAGCCTATCAGATTCTAGCTTCTATATCACATGATGGTGGTAGCCTATCAGATTCTAGCTTCTATATCACATGATGGTGGTAGCCTATCAGATTCTAGCTTCTATATCACATGATGGTGGTAGCCTATCAGATTCTAGCTTCTATATCACATGATGGTGGTAGCCTATCAGATTCTAGCTTCTATATCACATGATGGTGGTAGCCTATCAGATTCTAGCTTCTATGTCACATGGTGGTGGTAGCCTATCAGATTCTAGCTTCTATGTCACATGGTGGTGGTAGCCTATCAGATTCTAGCTTCTATGTCACATGGTGGTGGTAGCCTATCAGATTCTAGCTTCTATGTCACATGGTGGTGGTAGCTACTCAACAGTGTGTGGGGAATGTTTCAGGCTGGTGATTGGTTGGATTTGGGCTGTTTCTATGTGAATTTATTAAATACTAAATAAAATTCTCTGACTTAGTTAAACCTGAGGTAGTGGTCAGTCAGAAAGCCGGGGTGAAGGTGTAAACGGACATCCTGAAGTTCTCGGCTGGGGTTCCTAAGCTTCCTCATTAGTTTGGGCACCCTTTAAACTCTGTCACATGACGTGTTTGAGCCCAGACCCGGCTGGTCTGTTGCTCCATCTTGTGGTGTCGGGGGTGTACTGCCCATGTCAGGATGACGACCCTGAATGTTGGCTGGACCTGAGCCGCCTGTCCTCTCCGCTGCAGAGTAACTGGACCCAGATCGTGGACAGCTTCGATGAGATGAACTTGCGCGAGGCTCTGCTCAGGGGAATTTACGCCTATGGTTTTGAGAAGCCTTCTGCTATCCAGCAAAGAGCCATTATCCCTTGTATCAAGGGTGAGTACGAGACCCGGGGTGAGTCGAGAGACCCGAGGCGGTTCTGGGACTAACGGTTTTCTCCTGTCAGGTTACGATGTGATCGCTCAGGCCCAGTCTGGTACTGGGAAGACTGCCACCTTTGCCATTTCCATCCTGCAGCACATTGACGTGGAGCTGAAAGGCACCCAGGCTCTGGTTCTGGCTCCCACCAGGGAGCTGGCCCAGCAGGTAGGACCCTGCTGTCACATGACTGTTTATCACCAACCCGTTGCCATAGTTACCTCTGTCTCTGCTTCCTCTCAGATCCAGAAGGTGGTCCTGGCTCTGGGCGACTACATGGGCGCGAGCTGCTACGCCTGCATCGGCGGCACCAACATCCGCAGCGAGGTCCAGAAGCTGCAGGCCGAGGCCCCTCACATCGTGGTGGGGACCCCCGGGCGAGTCTTCGACATGTTGACTCGCAAGTACCTCTGTAAGTTACTGAGACGTCCTGTCCTCTCATACCTGGTCCTGGTCTGAAGGCTTTCCTGAGCAGGTCCAGGTTTACTGCTGGACCTGGTCTGTACGGTGATGAGATCCATGCGTGTCAGCTGACTCCTGGACCTCCGGCTGTGCTGGGGGTCCAGCCAGCGTTCTGGTGGCTGGACTTCTCCGCTCAGCAGGAACCCAGAGGACTGATCTTGCATCCATGGTTCTGAGTACAGCACCGGGTCTACGGGGGCCAGCACTGGAACCTGGTTTGGCTTAGAACTTCTCCAGGTTAAGAATTACTTTATTAATCTAGGGATGCACCGAGCTGAAAATTCTTGACCAAAAAAAAAAAGGGCAAGCCAAAGTCAAAACCGAAACACCGAAAGAAATGTCAGTAGTTAGAACCGTAGCATTTTAGCTACGTGTTCTAACCTCACTAAGACCAAGCCACTGCAATCAATCAGTTCCAGAAGTATCAATGTTTATTTACCACTGACATCACAGCAATGCACAATAAAAGTTAAAATTCAAAATAAAATATTTACTTTGACCCACTCGTGTACATTACATAATGCCTTTTACATTTTCCTCTGTAGTACTACAACAAATACTAATAACTGGCTGGCTGCTGAAAGACTGAAATTAAATATGTTATGTAAAAATGCGACGTGCAGAAATCGTGTACTGATGTGTTTGCCGGCATTACAAGTTTCGGCCGTGTAGTTTTGGTGATTTTTATGTCTTTTGGGGTCATTTTTGGCCGAATCGGTGCATCCCTAATTAATTCCTTACAGGAAATTATTTTTCAGGGGTCTTAAAGTAAAAAATTCTGGTTCCTAAAAATCGCTGTTTCTTCATCAGAGGTCTTACATTAATGCAGACAAGTCTTAACTTTTACTTTTATTTATTCTGGAGGAGCGCTGGCACACAGAATAATCTCAGAAGCTTATTCTGGCTGTCTTGGTGAAAGGCTCAGATGGTTATTACAGACCCTGTTATTACATTTTTTTTTTTTTTTAAAATCAAGTCCCACCCCTATTTGGGATTTCTGGGAATATTTTAATGTTTCTAATAATGCATCATGTTGGCCCTAAAGTTAACTCACTGAAAGCTGCAAGAACCCTGTTTTTCTGCGTGGAGAAAGTAAGACTTCAAGAATAAAGTAAAATAGAATAAACCGTGAACAACCCCTCCCATATTAACATTCTACTGGAAATGAAACCAGTAGAGTCCAGTTAGACTGCCATATGTGATCCATTTGGAAAGCTGCTGACGTGATGATGGTTTTTCAGCTTCCAAGCACATCAACATGTTCGTGCTGGACGAAGCCGACGAGATGCTGAGTCGAGGATTCAAGGACCAGATCTACGAGATCTTCCAGAAACTGTCGAACAACACACAGGTGAGAGGAGGTGGTTCCCTGCAGCTCAGGCCTCCACACCTTTTACACTGCTGACATTTTTAGGTGCACAAGAATATACTTGGAAAGCAAATATTCACATTTTCTATGGCTGCTCAATTATAGAAAATCATTTATCATGATTATTTTTAGTTGCACCATGCATTTATTCAGCATTTCTCTATGCAAAATGTTCAAATTGAAAACATAGGCTACAAACATGAACCTTACAGCTGTTATGCAATTTATAAAATTAAATAAGGTAAAGAAAAACAAATGTATCCAAAATAAACTTATGTATCCAGATGTTCTGCAATTTCTCTATATACTTGAAGAATAAAATACCCCAAAATAAACGTTGTTCTAGTGCAGTGCTTCAGCTGCGTGAGTGTAGGTAGTAGCAGGGTCGCATGGAAGGGAATGTTTTTGTACCTCCGGTCTGTTCGTAGCTACTAACGAACTCTACACATGCTCTCGACTGTGAAGCGCTGGTGTAAATTCACAAACACACACAAATGCTCGTCCCCGTTGTAAATTTCAGTTCATTATGCTCTTTCATGGACAGACCATGAAATTCCCATAACAGAGCGCAGTGCGAATTGAAATTGTAATTTACTACAGGGACAAGCGTTATTTATGTTCGTGAATTTACACAAGCACTACACACAGTTGAGGATGTGTGGAGTTTGTCAGTAGCTACAAACAGATCGCCGCTCAATGCCAGCGCATCCCTGAGTCACCTCAAGGTGATGAGACGGGCTGTGTCTGCGTTTATTATATATACAAATATCAATGGAACATCGCGCCCCAGCATCTATCATGTACGTGCAGTTATTATCTGAAGTGTTCAGGCAACATTACCCCCCTAAAATAGTGTTGCTGAGAAATGGAGGAGGAGGGAGAAATGACGAGTAGACGGTTATTGATTTTTCTAAACGGTTGTGATTTGTTATCCATGTACCCGTTGACACCCCCAGTTCACAGGTCACGGCACATTTTATGTTGCAGACTGGGACTTTACTCAGTCTCATGTTTTAGTTGTGGTGCCAGGTTTATCAGCAAATTTCATGTTCCTGCATGTTGGTGGGAAGTGGTGCAACAGATCAATGACCTTATTGTCCAAATCGGTTTATGGTTGAGTCATGGATCGGATCAGCAAAAAAAGAGTACATACAAGTTTACTAATTAACTTATTTCCCTCCCTCCCTTTTGGGATGAATGAAGTATTTTTCATTTCAGTATTTTTGCCTATTAAACATTCAGGACTCATGCCACTCAATTATATAAAAAGGAGTTCATGAAAAAGAAATTCTGATAGAGACCTGGAACAGGAGTCATGCGTGATGTCACAGTTCATGTGATAACCACGATGGAGAGCTGGACCCAGAGTGAGTATCTGTCAGTAAAAATATTCACAATAAAACTGCAAATTTACTGGTCGCACGTGTGCAAGTAGAAGAAAAATTTACCCCCACGTTTACGCTCTGTCTGGGGCCCTGCACTAACCACGGCTCTAACGGGGTCTCAGGACCAGCTGTTCCACATCAGTGTACACGGGAGAACCAGGGAGTCCCGGTTCAGGCGGCGGCCACGTCGGCAGCCAGATAACTGAAGCACCAGCTTCCCGAGATCAGGCCTGTCTTTGCTCTGGTTTCCTTGTTATTGCACTTTAAACCAGTTCAATCCTGGTCTGGGTCTGGTCTCTGCTCCTCAGGTTGTCCTGCTGTCAGCCACCATGCCAGCTGATGTTCTGGAGGTCACCAAGAAGTTCATGCGAGACCCGATCCGGATCCTGGTGAAGAAGGAGGAGCTGACCCTGGAGGGTATCCGCCAGTTCTACATCAACGTGGAGAAGGAGGTGAGGTCCGGGACCCTGAAGGCCCCTTTATGCTTCCTTTCATGTGTGAATGGCCACGGCCGTTCCATGTTTGGCCACTAGGGGGCAGCGCTTGCTGTCCCTGTGGTGATGTGATCATGGATATGTGTGTTTTCACACTCGGCCTCTCCTCAAAGCTCCATCCATGTGTGCACATGCTCTCTGTTTGGCATCTTCGTTCTCAGCTGCTTTTATTTGGCTCATTGAATCTAATGAAAAACCATGTCCAAACTTTTGATATGGTGTGTGTGTGTGTGTGTGTGTGTGTGTGTCAAACGATTCAAGAAAAGCTGACCTGACAAAGACAAGGCAGTGGAGGGTTTGGAGGAAAAACAAATCGGTTAACAGCAGCCTGGTTCCATTTCCAGTAACATTTATTTTTTTTTTTTTGCTGAATATTAAAAACTTTCTCATAACTATTTGTATTAAACACCAAGTCTGTTTACATGACCACTAAAATCAGATATCTGGGAGTGATCAGGAAATTGTAATGATCTGGGGGCCCACTGTTTCAAACAGAATCCACCGGGATTGATTATTTTCTTTTTTTCCAAATCTGATCAGAAATTGGGTATTTCAAACTCTATTTTATTCTAAAGATCTAAATCCAGATCTGTGAATCCAGATTTTTTGGGTTATTTCAAAAGTTGGGGCCCAAACCTGGATCATTTGGATGTGGATTAAAAGTTGTGAAATACTGGACCCTGATGTGTCAGTTTGTCCTGCAGGTTCACAGCCACAAATGCTGTAAGAAAAGCAGAATTTAAGATTTAACGTCCCGATGAAGACCGTTTCTTTCATCAGTTCAGATCTCAGATGAGGTGTTGACATCAGAGGTGGAAAGTAACTAATTTACATTTACTCAAATTGCTCCAAGTAATTTTTGCCAGTAATATGTAATTTGAGTATTTTTTGAAATTGGTAATTTTACTTTTATTGAAGTGCATTTTTGACCTAAGTAATAACTTTATTAGGTCCACAATTGCTGAGTAGAAACGTAAATGCAAGGGGAGGAAAATCCTCCTGAAGCAGTGTTTGTTCATGTTAGAGATGAAGAAGGAAATCCTCGACCATGTCTCAGCCGGTTCTTTGTCTTCAAACACAAACGAGACGATAATTCATCACGCAGATGCTACAAATGTCTCACGCGAGTTTTCACTGGGCACAATATTCTGTGGAGCGTCAGCCTTCATTTCTTAAATCAGTCTGAACAAATGACAGCTGAAGATTTATGACTAATTCTTGTGATTTTTTAATAAACACAAAAGAGCACAATTTGTTAATAAGGAACAGCTCAACATGTCTACCATCTTGGAAGCTTTAATTTGTTTGTATTTTCTCCTTTTTTGCAGTAAAGGTTTATCAAACAGATTTATAACTCGTCCTTTTTTACAGCAACTTACTGAAAGTAACTTAAAAGTACTTTTTACTTTTACTCAAATACATTTTAGATGGGTACTTTTACTTGAGTAGAATTTAAGAAAAGTAGAGATACTTTTACTCAGTTAGAATTTTTCAGTGTTTTTCCACCTTTGGTTAACAATAATAAAACTTGTGACTCATTGAGTCTTTTTTTTTTTTTTTTTTTAACTGTAATACGACTCGGATTCCACCATGAAGTCTGATCAGCTGTGCGTTCCCATGATGAGCATGATGTTTTTGGCGTAATATTGGAGCAGGAGAAATACTCCAGCTGCTCCTCGCTGGAGGAAGACAATGTCCATCTTCGTCTCCCTGGCAGAGCTCCATAAGCGTCTCATCTTGGAGTCTTTTCTTTAAACAGCCAGATTTAGCGGCTGACGCGCGCGCACACGTGTGTGTGTGTGTGTGTGTGTGTGTGTGTGTGCTTACAACTCCACGTGAACACCAGCAGTTATGACGTGTCGTTGTGGAAATCGTACCAGCAACACCAGACTGACCTGCTGTGGAGAAAATGACCAGCTCGGGCTCAGAAGCTCAGTCTGAACTGGAGCTACAGAACCGTCTCTGTTGTAGATGATCAGATCTCGCCACGTGTCCTTAGATCACGCCAGACTAGTCGCTCCGCTGGAACAGAAAAAAAAATCCATCTTTTGATGTTAAAGGTGTCATAACCTGGTGTTTTACATCCACAATCCTTCTTAAATTATCTTCAAATGAATTTTTAATTACAGTTGGGTAGGACGAAAATTTAATGAGCTGATTTTTATCCTCTTTTTATCCCCAACTTCTGTTTTGTGGCGAGAATACGTACGAGAATTAGACCTGTCTGTAAGCGCGCAAACGTCAAAGCCAAAACAAAGTTTTATCAGGACAGAGCAGGTGAAGGAAATGATGTCCCAACAGAGAAACGTGAAAATGTAACTGTGCGGTTGATAGAGAGGATCCGGAGTAAAAGGGCTGGACTCTGATGGATATACGGACGTCTGACGTGAAGCTAACCAAACACTGTTAGCTTCTGTAGCTACATTAGCAGCTTGTCCGCTCATCGTTTACTGGTCTCTGACACAAAAGATAATAAGTTACACAGCAGCAACACTTACCGACTGCACATCCTCACTGATACATATAATCCACTGCTCCCTGGTAAAGCTGTCCCTCCTGTTACACTGAAAACTGCCGAAGCAGCTCAGCACCACAGGTCCCCCCCCCCCCTCTTCCTTGTCATCCTCCTCCTCTGACAAAGCTGGTCATTAAACGCTACTCTGCAGCAGGTAATCAGCTGATCTCAGGTGGCGCTAAAGAGGCTAGCTTAGCAGCCTCTGTGGATCACGTCATTAACGGAGATAAAAACAAAATGGCGTATTGTGGAGAGCGCCTTCTTGTGGCAGATTCTGGTGAGAAGAGAGCCTGCACTCAAAGATGAAGCCACTTTCACTGTCTGGAGTTTCGGGCACGTTTTAACTGAGGTGCTGTTCCACATGTTTAATGTGAAAGTGAGATTTCCGGGTGATGACTCCTTTTTTAAGAATCGATCTTGCATGAATTAAGCCTGAATAGATTAAACTTTTTTTTAACCCACCCCCTATTTAAGACAGCCATTGGTGGCAGCTGTGTTCAGCAGGTCAGGATGTGGGGTGAAACTGGAAGGTCTGATGTCGGTCTGTCTGTTCGTCTCCAGGAGTGGAAGCTGGACACCCTGTGTGACCTGTACGAGACCCTGACCATCACCCAGGCCGTCATCTTCATCAACACCAGGAGGAAAGTGGACTGGCTGACGGAGAAGATGCACGCCCGAGACTTCACCGTGTCTGCTCTGGTGAGGACGAGTCCTGACGGACTGCTGCGTACCGGGCCGGGACCGCCGGCCCTGCAGGAGCTTCCGGCTCTAAACTGGTCTGTTTTATCCTGCAGCATGGAGACATGGACCAGAAAGAGAGGGACCTGATCATGAGGGAGTTCCGTTCTGGTTCCAGTCGGGTCCTGATCACCACCGACCTGCTGGTAGGTTCATCAGGTGTCTGCAGATCGGGACGCTGGGGAACCAGCGGTACCGGTCTGGACAATGGGTCCAAGACTCCCTCTCCTCCCAGCTGCCGTGTTGGTGGAGGACTGAATGTTCTTGGAATAGAAACTCTCTGCCCTCCACTGTAGTCTGGTCTAAGTTCTGGACTCACAACTAAATGGCAGCTGACATGCGATGAAGATGACGACGTAAAACTGACCTAGAACCTCCACAGTTTTAACATGGACCAGTTCTGAGTGGGTGTCCTGGTTGTGTCTGCAGGCCCGAGGCATCGATGTCCAGCAGGTGTCCCTGGTCATCAACTACGACCTGCCCACCAACAGGGAGAACTACATCCACAGGTGAGTCTGGACCAGGTCTGGTCCCACATGTCCTGGAAAATGATTTTCCTCCCTCTGCTCTTCTCAGCATTGTAGCCAAACACAAGCAAGTTCAACTCTTAACACGTTTGTTTGAGCTGCTTTTAAACGGCGATATTGATCTGTAGCTTTGTCTCCGCTTCGTCTTCGTACAGAATCTAAGCTACAATTGTAGAAACTTCTCCAACAGCTTTAGGTGGAAGTTATTAGTCTATGTAGTGGAACTGGACTCGTACTGTAGCAGCTGGAAACGTCCTGTGAAATAACTTCTAGAGAAGAGTGGGAACCCTGCGTTAGTGAGGGAGGGAGCTGGCAGCACTCTGGTCTGGTCTCTGTCAGGTCCAGGTCTACTGCTGGACCTGGTCTGTACAGTGATGAAATCCATGCGTGTCAGCTGACTCCGGGACCTCCTGCTGGTCTGGGGGTCCGGCCAACGTTCTGTTGGCTGCTTCTTCCACTCAGCAGGAACCCGGAGCGATGATCTTACATCCATGGTTCTGAGTGCAGGACCGGGTCTGCGGGGACCAGCACTTGAACCTGGTTCTGAGTGCAGGACCGGGTCTGCGGGGACCAGCACTTGAACCTGGTTCTGAGTGCAGGACCGGGTCTGCGGGGACCAGCACTTGAACCTGGTTCTGAGTGCAGGACCGGGTCTGCGGGGACCAGCACTTGAACCTGGTTCTGAGTGCAGGACCGGGTCTGCGGGGACCAGCGCTTGAACCTGGTTCTGAGTGCAGGACCGGGTCTGCGGGGACCAGCGCTTGAACCTGGTTCTGAGTGCAGGACCGGGTCTGCGGGGACCAGCACTTGAACCTGGTTCTGAGTGCAGGACCGGGTCTGCGGGGACCAGCACTTGAACCTGGTTCTGAGTGCAGGACCGGGTCTGCGGGGACCAGCGCTTGAACCTGGTTCTGAGTGCAGGACCGGGTCTGCGGGGACCAGCACTTGAACCTGGCTTGGTTTGAACCAGCCTGGTTTAGACGGTCCACGTGTATGATGGTGGGACGAGGTCCGGTCTGGACTGGTCCAGTCTGAACCAGCCTGGTTTAGACGGTCCACGTGTATGAGGGTGGGACGAGGTCCGGTCTGGACTGGTCCAGTCTGAACCAGCCTGGTTTAGACGGTCCACGTGTATGAGGGTGGGACGAGGTCCGGTCTTGACTGGTCCAGTCTGAACCAGCCTGGTTTAGACGGTCCACGTGTATGAGGGTGGGACGAGGTCCGGTCTGGACTGGTCCAGTCTGAACCAGCCTGGTTTAGACGGTCCACGTGTATGAGGGTGGGACGAGGTCCGGTCTGGTCTAGTCTGAACGGCGTTTCTCTGTTCCAGGATCGGGCGGGGGGGCCGCTTCGGCAGGAAGGGCGTGGCCATCAACATGGTGACGGAGGATGACAAGCGGACCCTGCGGGACATCGAGACCTTCTACAACACCACCGTGGAGGAGATGCCCATGAACGTGGCGGACCTGATCTAGTCCTCCTGTCCTGCTTGTTTTAGAAGTAAAATCTTGTTTCTGAGCTGACTCCTCCATGACTGTACCTTCCTCATCAGACACCTTGGCCCGTTTTAGCCCGGTTCCCGGGACCAGTCCTGGACCGGGTCCACAGCAGCCCGGCGGCCTCCACGTTTTAACAGAACACCATTAAAGTTTTAGGGCCGTTACTAAACTCTGAGAATGCTAACGTGCTAACAGAGACGGCGCGGCTCCAGTATCCTCCAGTCCGCCTCTGGACTGGCCCAGTAAACCCAGTATGATAACCCATCTGGAACCAGTGGAACCAGCCACTTTCTCCTATTCCTCCAACACTTTTGTTTTCTAGACGGTCACTTTTGGGGGGCGGGGGGAGGGGAGGGGGGTGGGGGGGCGACTGACCTGAACGGACCAAACAGATTAGAACCTCTGTCACCAACGCTGAGCTGATATTAAAATGCTTTCATCATGGGATGTAAGGTTGTTTCCTGCCTCTGAATGACTTGATGAATTGTTAACCTTTTTGAGACGCTGTTTCAACTTTTCTACATTGGATTCTGTAAAGTATTTATTTTAATGGTCTTACAAATAAAAGGTTTCTCCATTTAACAGCAGCTGGTCTCTGAGTCCACTGGGACGGAAGCTGAAAACGCCGTATTTCCCAGACTAGAAGTCACGCGTTTTTAGTTGGACTGCTCTGCGACTTTAGCATCCAAATATATACAGTTTAACATATTTCTAAATGCTGATTCATACTGACCGACATGAGCCAGGCAGTCAACATTCCCGTCTAGCTCCACATCAGGCGCCCTAGGCTGGTGACCACGATATTCTGCTCTGAGGACAACGATCCCAGAACAGCCTTATCTCAGCGAGACTTCATTTCACGCATCTGGCTGTACTGTCTGAGCATTTGCTCCACCACACAGTTTTATCCTTAATTATGTTTTGATCGTTTCCATTCATCACTGTGCAAGGCTACTGCTGTGGACATGAAAAATGAAAGAAAAAGCCTGCACACTTACTCCCAACTGCATTAATGTCAATGTTCCGATCACATTGATCCTCCTCAGTTATATTTGGAGTAACATTGGAATAAATGCAGTCGGGAGTAATTGTGCAGGCTTTCTCTATTTTTTATCATTTACAGGCATTAATTTTGGAATCGGACTGATTGGGGAATTTTTAGCAGTAACAAATAGGATATGAAAACTCTGAAAATCACCCTATGCTAAATAAATAAATACAACTTATAGTCCAGTGCGACTTTGTATGGGTTTTTTTTTTCCTTTTCATGAAGTATTTTTTGACTGCTGCGACTTGTAGTTCAGAAAATATGGTGGTCTCCTAACAGCTGGGCCCGGCGACACGCACCGGAACAAATAAACTCGACTACAGCGGTACAGGGTCACGGATTTTCTGCATCCCATGTCCCAGTGTGAACCTCAGCTCTCCACCATGAAGCCAAACCTGTCCCAGTACTGTTCCATGGTCTGTCCACGCTACCCAGTTCCCAGCGTGCTCGCTCAACTTCTGCAGCCCCCAGATGCCTGGTGGTGTGTAGAAACCTGCTACCGTAGGTATACAGGTTTCTGTGCTACATTAGAACACAATACCATGGTTATTCATGCACGTCAGTTTTGTGTGAATAAAATAAAGTTGGTTCAAAGGTCGATAATGAGTTAATGACTGTTAACTAAGGCAAGTAAACCCTTAATTTTCAATCACGGATTTCAGAAAGCATGATGGACGGTCAGAAATCAAACTTCAAATAAATGAAGGTAGGATGTCTCGACAGTACAGATTACAACATCAAAGCAGAATTCTACCTCATATATGCAGGTAACATGATACCACACCATTTAATGTTTTATTCAGTGACCGACGTTTTGACTTTTTTTTATTTTTATATATATATATATATATATATATATTTATATAAGAAGTGATTAACATGGATGTGTGTGCATATGTATGTATGTATATAGGTGTGTGTGTGTGTGTATTATATATATATATATATATATATATATATACATATATATATATATATATACACACAGCTGTGTGAAAGTGTTTCCTCCTCCCTGATTTTTTACTTTTTTGCATGTTTGTCACACTTAAATGTTTCAGATCATCAAACAAATTTAAATATTAGACAAAAAAAAAATGCAGTTTTTAAATAAAGATTATTAGTAAGGGGGAAAAAAATCCAAACCTCCATGGTCCTGTGTGAAAAAGTGATTTCCCCCCTGTTAAAACATAAATTAACTGTGGTTTATCATGTTTGGAAAGCTGAGTTCAGTTTCTCTATCCACATCCAGGCCTGATAATTGCCACACCTGTTCTCCATCAGAAATCCCTTAAATAGGACCTGCCTGACAAAGTGAAGTAGACCAAAAGATCCTCCAAAGCTAGACATCATGCTGCCATCCAAAGAAATTCAGGAACAAATGAGAAACAAAGTCATTGAGATCTATGAGTCTGGAAAAGGTTCCAAAGCCATTTCTAAAGCTTTGGGACTCCAGAGAACCACAGTGAGAACCATTATCCACAAATGGTGAAAACATGGAACAGTGGTGAACCTTCCCAGGAGGGGCCGGCCGACCAAAATGACCCCAAGAGCACAGCGACGACTCATCCAAGAGGTCACAAAAGACCCCAGAACAACATCAAGAACTGCAGGCCTCACTTGCCTCAATGAAGGTCAGTGTTCATGACTCCCCCATCAGAAAGAGACTGGGGGGCAAAAATGGCTGCATGGCAGAGTTCCAAGACCAAAACCACTGCTGAGCAAAAAGAACATAAAGGCTCGTCTCAGTTTAGCCAGAAAGCATCTTGATGATCCCCAAGACTTTTGGGAAAATACTCTGTGGACTGACGAGACAAAAGTGGAACTTTCTGGAAGGTGGAGGTCCCATTACATCTGGCATAAAAGTAACACGGCATTTCAGAAAAGGAACATCATAGCAACAGTAAAACATGGTGGTGGTAGTGTGATGGTCTGGGGCTGTTTTGCTGCTTCAGGACCTGGAAGACTTGCTGTGGTAAATGGAACCATGAATTCTGCTTCTACCAAAAAATCCTGAAGGAGAACGTCCGGCCATCTGTTGGTGACCTCAAGCTGAAGCACACTTGGGTTCTGCAGCAGAACAATGATCCAGAACACACCAGCAAGTCCACCTCTGAATGGCTTAAGAACAACAACATGAAGACTTTGGAGTGGCCTAGTCAAAGTCAAACACTTTTTCACACAACTGTATACAGGTACTACCCAAAAAATGAGAATATCCTGTAAAAGTTCATGTATTTCTATAATTCAGCTTAAAAGGTGCCATTTGCATCTTGTTTAGATAAATAATATGTGAATCAATATATTTCAAGCTTTTATTTGTATGAATGTTGCTGATTAGAAGTTGCAGCTTAAGAAAACCTCAAATTCAAAAACTCAAAAAATTAGAATATTGCATGAAGTCAATTATAAAAGGACTTTAAAGACAAAAATATCAGGCCTCCTAAAGTAAATCTTGCATCTGTACTTAGTACTTGGTTTGGGCCCTTTTGCATGAATGACTTCTTCACCCGGCGTGGCATGGATGCTACCAGCTTCAACCCGGCGTGGCATGGATGCTAGCAGCTTTAACCCGGCGTGGCATGGATGCTAGCAGCTTTAACCCGGCGTGGCATGGATGCTACCAGCTTCAACCCGGCGTGGCATGGATGCTAGCAGCTTTAACCCGGCGTGTCATGGATGCTAGCAGCTTTAACCCGGCGTGGCATGGATGCTAGCAGCTTTAACCCGGCGTGTCATGGATGCTAGCAGCTTTAACCCGGCGTGGCATGGATGCTAGCAGCTTTAACCCGGCGTGGCATGGATGCTAGCAGCTTTAACCCGGCGTGGCATGGATGCTAGCAGCTTTAACCCGGCGTGGCATGGATGCTAGCAGCTTTAACCCGGCGTGGCATGGATGCTACCAGCTTTAACCCGGCGTGGCATGGATGCTAGCAGCTTTAACCCGGCGTGGCATGGATGCTAGCAGCTTTAACCCCGCGTGTCATGGATGCTAGCAGCTTTAACCCGGCGTGGCATGGATGCTAGCAGCTTTAACCCGGCGTGGCATGGAAACTAGCAGCTTTAACCCGGCGTGGCATGGATGCTAGCAGCTTTAACCCGGCGTGGCATGGATGCTAGCAGCTTTAACCCGGCGTGGCATGGATGCTAGCAGCTTTAACCCGGCGTGGCATGGATGCTAGCAGCTTTAACCCGGCGTGGCATGGATGCTAGCAGCTTTAACCCGGCGTGGCATGGATGCTAGCAGCTTTAACCCGGCGTGGCATGGATGCTAGCAGCTTTAACCCGGCGTGGCATGGATGCTAGCAGCTTTAACCCGGCGTGGCATGGATGCTAGCAGCTTTAACCCGGCGTGGCATGGATGCTAGCAGCTTTAACCCGGCGTGGCATGGATGCTAGCAGCTTTAACCCGGCGTGGCATGGATGCTAGCAGCTTTAACCCGGCGTGGCATGGATGCTAGCAGCTTTAACCCGGCGTGGCATGGATGCTAGCAGCTTTAACCCCGCGTGGCATGGATGCTAGCAGCTTTAACCCGGCGTGGCATGGATGCTAGCAGCTTTAACCCGGCGTGGCATGGATGCTAGCAGCTTGTGGCATATCTCAGCTGTTATGGAGACCAACATGCTTCCATCACAGCCTTGAGCTCTTCTTTATTGTTTGCGCTCTTCCCGTTCAGCTTTCTCTGACGATGTCCCACATGTTTTCAATGGGGTTCAGGTCAGGTGGGTTTGCGGGCCAATCCAGCATGGTGATCCATAGTTGGTGAAGCAGGATTTGGTAGTTTTGGCAGTGTGGGCAGGAATTCAAAACAAATAAAAGAACTGGAAACTTTTTATCTATTTATTTTTTAAAGATGGGGTAGGAATAAATATGGCTACAACCTCCCCATCAATCCTGCCCTTCCACGGGACAGGAGATGGTTAATTAGGTCTACGTTGTAGGGTCTATCTTTTCCCCTTAAATTTCTATTCCTTATAGTTTATTTATAGGTGTTTAGGGTCTGAAATGCACCTAAAAATGCAATGTATTATTATTATTGTTATTGTTGTTATTATTGTATTTATAATTATTATTATTATTAAGGGTTTGAGTGGTCGTGGATAACATGAGGCGGGAACTACACCAGTAAGTCCTTGTCCGTGTCTGAAAAAACCCCAAATCCAAATAAAATTGTGCAGAGGATTTGTGAACATTTTTCCCGTGTGTTGGCATAACCTCCAGTTCTGCTTCATGTTTATCTGAACGGAATAACTTTGGGGGGGATAAAAGGTTACAACACATTCTGTGTTACTTTGCTGAAGCTGCCAAATATCCTGTCCAGGTTCTTTTTTATATGAAGGCTGTTTGAAATAATTCTGTAGTGTAATCCCCCCAATCTCAATCTCAATCCCCCCCCTAGTCTCAATCTCACTCCAAGCAATTTTCAAAGCTTGAGAGCCCTGAGTATGTATTCCTAATATACGTGAGTAACTTCTGTGATCTGTAAAGGACATTAATTTTGCTGTATGATGTGTTTACAGTCGTAATCCTAATTCACCTCATCATACTAACTCAAAAGCTATCAGAAAATGGGAAAGATAAAACAAGCCTTACGTTTTACATTTAAATATTAACGAAACCTCACGTGGACCTTAGGAGCGATCGTCGTGTTGCATCTTGTGGGAGGTTGACGGTTGAAACGGACGTGCGTATTTACGTATTGAAATGGAGCTTACGGAAGGTTAGATACGTCACTGATGAGCTGTGAGGTTATTAAGATGCTCAAACTTCTAACTATTAAAAATGCGTACAATTTTAAACCACAAAAACCTTCGGACGGCATAATGTACGCAGAATGCGTACTTCAAATTTGGCGGGAAAACCCTTTAAACGTGTGTGCTGCGATGGCCGAGTGGTTAAGGCGTTGGACTTGAAATCCAATGGGATCTTCCCGCGCAGGTTCGAACCCTGCTCGCAGCGTTTTTGTCTTTTCACCGTCCGGCTAGTTTTCAGTCACATGATCTGTCGAGAAGCCTGGCGGGCTCTCAGCTGAAAATAGGGATCGGCGAGTCGATACTTCGATACCAGCCAGACAAAATAAAGGAATTGATATATTTTTGAGTATCATGATACCACTGTACAGATAAAAAAAATCATGCAATTTGTTTCTACTTCTGAGAGTGTTAGGCAATGAAATGATGAAGACAGCCAGATTCTAGTAGAGTGCCTAGAGAGAGAGAGTGGCATCAACTCCATTCACCGCAATGGTAAATTTTTTCACAGCAATGGCGGACGGCGGAGTTCGAAAAAAGTTCCCGGAGGTTAGCACAAGCTAACTGCCGCTCTTTATATTCCAACGGAGCAGCTGGTCGAAGCAGCACTTGACCGAGGTAAAAAAGTTTAAAGAATTAAATTTCTTATCAGTGGGGCATCTGAACTTGCCTGGTACACCAGGCTGACCAACGCCATGTATGAGATACACGGCAAGTCAGTCTGGATTCCCTCCATTGGAGACTGATGTCCAATGCAAGACGAGAGGCGGGACTAACAGGAGGAAAGTGAACCAGAGAGAACCAATCAGAAGTGACTGTAGCTGGAGTTAGAGTGTTGAGAGAGAGAGTGGGTAAGGAAGTTAGAAATCCGGGAAAAAAGGGAGGGTATAAAAAAAAAAAAACAAAAAAAAAATAAAAAAAAAATGAGAGAAATAAAATAATTAAAAAAAAAAATATTATTTTTATAATAATTATTTAAAAAAAAAAAAAAAATTTTAAAAAAAGTTTATTCACTTAATAATTATAAAAAAAAAAAAATTTATAATTTTTTATTTAAATTATATAATAAAAAAAAAAAAATATTTTAAGAAAAAAATATAAAAAAAAAAAAAAAAAAAAAAAATAAAAAAAAAAACTTTTAATAAAAATATAAAAAAAAAATATTTATAAGAAGAATAAAAAAAAAATTATTAAAACAAAATAAAAAAAAAAAAAAAAAAAAAAAAAAAAAAAAATAATATAATATAAAATATAAAAAAAAAAAAAAAAAAAAAAAAAAAAAGAAAAAGTAAAATCCCCAGAAAAAAAAGAAATTTTAAAAAAAAAAAAATAAAAATTATATTAAAATAAAAATTAAAAAACGCGTAGCTCGGCACTCTGTTGCTATGGCGACGCCGGAAGTCAGCGTTTACACGTTGTTTTTCCCTCTCTATTTAATGTAGTTTTCTTGTGTATATTAACATAGAATGTTTGGTTTTATTATCATAAATACTCTGTTACGTGTCAGCATTGTTTATTACTGAACTACTAATATGAGAAAGCGTTTCTGTCGCACGTCATGTGACTATGACCCGGAAGCTGTTAGTTACGCACCAAAACAGAGCAGAAACAGCGGTGGAGACGTCGGAGGAGTTTTACGTTCATCTGTTAATAATTCTACTGCTGCGCTGTGATTGGTCCGGTCAGTTTTTTACCCATGTGGAATCATTCTCCAATGGAGGAAACCCAGACTGACTTGCCGTGTATCTCATACATGGTGTTAGTCAGGCTGGTGTATCAGGCTACATCTGAATTAAATCGAAACAAGTTATTAAGTACGTTAGTGGATTTTATCCGTCTATATTATAGGATTTAGAGAATATTAACAGCTAAAAGTTTAGGATAAGGATAGCAACGTGTGCAACATGCTGATAGCTAAATGTAATTTCTGCTCGCTAAATATAACTTAATCCAACTCTGCCGATTTATAGTCGTGGCAAGGTTAACATATAGGGAAGTCAGGGCTGTGCAGTGCGAGCGTTTTACTCGCATATGCGCCTAAAAATATATTGGTGCTAGTACCCGAAAAAAAAAAAAAGGAGCATGTGCGAATTTCATCCCTCTAATTTACACTTTGCTCCTAAATAAGTCAGGATTGATTTAAAGTGGAAATGAAACTGCCAACCAAACTATTTATTAATTTGCCAGTTTAAAAATACACGAAAAATATGAGCAAATAAGAGAAAAACGTAGCGACGTTTTTATGGTCAGGACGCCGCCATGCGGCAACTTTGAAGTCACTGCGTTGCTCCACATTGAACCATCGGTATCACCAGCTACACAACAACTAACAACCGTGACACAATTTAGAAGATGGACATGATGAAAGGTGAAGCTGAAAGACCAGTCCAGCATCCAGATCCTGGTGCAGATGCTTTCCAGTCCGTAGGCCGCGTGACTAGAGAGGAAGCCGGGGCTGGTCTGTAGGAGGGGGGGCTGCACCTGTGCGAGCGGCTTCAGCGCATCCAGGCTGCAGGATGGTGAGGGAGAGTGCCACGTTTGGTATAACGGGACCTGCCGCTGATTACGGGGAGTCCCGGATAGAAACAGCTGACGGTCATGTCAGAGAAACCTGCTGCAGAGCTGTTCCGATCATCGGACTGTAGCGAAGGGATTTATGAGTGTTGCCGATTGAGGTGTTTCTAATAAGAGGCTTAAAGAGGAACGGAGTTGGTGAATTACGCAGCGATGTTTGTAAGGACCGATACCGCAGATACCGATACCGGTAAACGGAGCTCCGCTGGTGATATTAAAAACACTCAGAGCAGCTTCAGGCTTTCCTCTGCGGGCCTCTAGTTTATCAGACTCCAAGTCTTCAGATCATTTTCCTCATTTTCTCTATAACATGTTCACACATGATCAGGAGTCAGAGGTTTCCTCTTCAGAGCCGAACCAACCAAACTGGTGACGTCAAAGTTTAGCTTTGCAAGCGTCTTTGTGGGCTTTAAATAATAATTATAATCAATATTCATGATTATTATCATCATCATCATCACCATCATCATCATATTAATAATAATACATCTGGGAGATTTTCTGATTGAAGGTGATGTTTGGTTACAGCTGTAATCTAAACCATTAGACGTCTCTTTTACATCGTTAGCATGGCTAGTCCAGCTTTTCTTCCATGTAGTGAAACTAATAGGGGATTATCACGCTTACCGGAAGTTCCCGGGTTTTGGACATTTCCTCTTCCGGGCCATGTTAACGACAGCCGTTCCTGCTCTGTTATACTGTTTAAATCGGATAAACTCCAAACATACTTAAGTTTTCATTCTAGACTGAAGTGATACTGGATCAAAAGCTGGATCAAAGCGATCGATTCGCCGCGGTGAAGGGCCGAACTTTATAATAAAACACACGTTTGTCGCCGGTGGGGCACAACACTGGCACTTCAAAGCATGCTAGCATTAGCCAGCTAGCGTTTACTGACGTGCTAAACATTGTGCGTCTTAAAACACACAAACATCTGAAAATTGGGTCTGTACCCCCCCGTTTCCAGTGGAACAACTGGGGACTGCCAAGAAAGGAGACGCTTTCAGATGCTTGTGTGTTTTCAGCCGCACAAAGTTAGGCACGTCATCAAGCTGGCTAATGCTAACCTGCTAACAGTAGTCCGCCAGCTACTACTCTGTTAAACTTTGTAAATCGGATAAACGCCAATGCCAAGTTTTCATTCCAGACTGAAGTGATGCTGAGGAAGAAGTGGATCAAAACGACCGATTCGCCGCGGTGAAGGACCGAACTTTATAATAAAACAACACACGTTTGTTTGTAGCCGGCAGTCTGCACAGTCGTGTTAGCAGGTTAGCATTAGCCAGCTCGATGACGTGCCTAACTTTGTGCAGCTGAAAACACACAATCATCTGAAAGCGTCTCCTTTCTTGGCAGTCCCCAGTTGTTCCACTGGATACGGGGGGGTACAGACCCAGTTTTAAGACGCTTGTATGTTTTCACAAGCGAAAAGTTGGTATCGTCAGCTAACGCGAGCTTGCTAACGCTAGCTGTAGTGTAGTCTGCATCATTGAAGTGCCGACTACAGACATACGTGCAACCTTGTTTTATTTTAAATTTCGGTCCTTCACTCCGACAAATCCCTTTCATCCACTTCTTCCTTAGTATCTTTTCAGTCGGGAATCCATGAAAACTTCGGTACGGCTGCCGTTGTTTATTAGATGTACACAATGGAACAGAGCAGCAACATTGAGCCATTCCTGGCCCGGAAGAGGAAGCTTCAGATGTTTCAACTTCCGGAAACCGGAACGCGGAAGCGTGATAATCCCCTATAATGAGTCTCTGGGTTTTTATGAGAACCTTTGCGGTCATGAGAACAGATATGGGGGGTCACAACATGGCAACTTCTCTCCATATTGCTGTTTAACAAAGATTAAATGAAGAGGTTACCTGCTGCTGACAGTTAAGTATCTGCAGAAGAAGAATCAGGGAGCAGGTGTTATCGCCCCCTGCAGTCACAGGTTTTCATGGGTCACAGGTTTTGCTGTAACACCGGTTTGGTGCCCTTTTTAACAACAATGCATAATGCAAAATCAACATCCATACTAAAGCCCACCTGACCCAGACCAACCCCACCCAGACCAAGTTCTGCTGTGGACCGCTGGATGGACACAGCCAAGTGTGCCAGGTGACTGGACAACAAAAACTGTAGGACAGGGAAGTTCTCTGGATTTAAAACTGTTTGTTTCTCGGTGTAATGCATCATTTGGCCTATTGCCTGGGTGAAGGTTATTATTATTAATATTTAAATGTGCTATTTAAGAAAATTCATAGTACTCCTAAATTTCTTTCTGTGCTCCTAAATTTTTTCATTTAGGAGCACTAGTGCTCCTAGTGAAAAAGCTAAGCGTACAGCCCTGGAAGTGATTGCAGTTATAAATAGATGTAATATCACTGAGGCTGCGGTAAAACTTATGATAAATCACTGATATCGATTATGACTGCGGTTTTGTAATCTAATGCTACTGATAAACTGTCTTGCAAATAATAATAGAGGATGGTTCTTTTTAATCTAAATACTGCTACAATAAATACTATGGTGTTTCTAAAATGCATAAACACTGTGGGCAACTATTTGATTTTTCAAAGGCTGATTATACTGTTATAACTGGGCAAACAACCAAATCAACAGGTGTGTCTACTGTTGTCATTTTGTTGTAACGCATTGCTCGTTGTTTAATCCTTTAATATAAAACACAACCATTAAGAACCTGAAGCAATGACAAATGTGCTACACATCAGTGACTAATTATGCTGTACTTAAGTGACCATGACACTTATTTCTCTGCCTTGTATTTCCTGCACTAGACAGCATTGCCAGGGTGCAGGAGGAGGCCAGGGTGCAGGAGGAGGCCAGGGTGCAGGAGGAGGCCAGGGTGCAGGGAGATGCCTCATGTGGGACTTCTGCTTATCTCTCTGCACTTGTCCAAGAATGTCCTGAAGCCTCCTCAGCTGTTCTGAGGTTGCCAATGTTGTTTTACACTGTACTTGGTTTTGCATTTGCATTTGCAAACAGTAATCATGGTGTTGCAAGTTCAGACATAATGCAGTCAGTTGACAAAATCATTTAGTCACCTGTCTGCTTCACTCAAGTCTGACAGTAAATCTGGGAAAAATGGATCGATTATGCACCTTGAATAGTGTGACATTTGGCAACAATGCATGTGTATGTATGTATGTGTAATAGAATATCTTGATCTTTATCTGTACCACCCATGATGATCTCATGTTCTTTGTACTTGTAAATAAAAAGTAAAAAAAAAAAAAGTCTGACAGTAAAAAGAGAAAATGTGGTTTATTAGTTTAGTGGTTTAGTAACAGTTGAAACACCATTAATATAAGCATATTTACAAGGAAGAATAGGTAATAAGTAGTTGTAGAACTCAATTTATTTGCAAGGAATTGAAATGAAATTTTAAGTGTTAAAGACACACAACGGAACTTTCAGCAGTTTTCTCAGTGACGCGCCCTATCGGCGACTAAACTAGCATCCATCTTGTATCATACCTGCACCGTGATTCACTCCAGCCAGTAAAAGACAGTCTTGTCTTGACTCTTGTTCTGTCCCTTCCTCTCTTCCTCCTGTAATGTTTCTTTACCGAATCCAACACGATGTGCGTTCAAAACATTCGCGGGGTTGATCCCTGGTTTACATCCGGTTGCTAGTGAGTGACGCGGTGCTGCAGCCAATAGTTGGCTGCAACGTCACAGTCGCGTCCCGGATGGGAATCTTACATTGTGCTGTTTCTGAGCCCCGGGACGGCTCTGGGCAGTGACGGCTCAAAAATGCACAAAATGAATGTTGGTGTGACATCAAAACGAGTCAGAAACACAGATTTTTAAGGTCTAAAAGTTACGTTGTGTGTCTTTAAGTGGCGGACTCTCCAAGGCTAATGGAAACACTGAGACTCCGTCAATCATTAACTATGTTGGATTACTACAAGATCGTAAATGAGTATTGATCATATTTTCTCTGTACTTAAACATTACAAATGTCAATATAGTAAAAAAAAGCTATATTTTACTGTAAATATATTAGCTTCTACCACATAACGTTAGCATTTATTGACATTATTTAGCGATTGTTGTGGTTTTCCTAATGTTTAGAATGTCCCGCCAAGCACTTCCGGGAACTGTTTGAGGCTACATGCGGCCAGATTTTTGAACTTCCGTTGACGCCACTTTCTCTCTCTAGGCACTCTAGATTCTAGCTTCCGTATCACATGATGGTGGTAGCCTATCAGATTCTAGCTTCTGTATGACATGATGGTGGTAGCCTATCAGATTCTAGCTGCTGTATCACATGATGGTGGTAGCCTATCAGATTCTAGCTTCTGTGTCACATGATGGTGGTAGCCTATCAGATTCTAGCTTCTGTGTCACATGATGGTGGTAGCCTATCACATTCTAGCTTCTGTGTCACATGATGGTGGTAGCCTATCAGATTCTAGTTTCTGTGTCACGTGATGGTGGTAGCCTATCAGATTCTAGCTTCTGTATCACATGATGGTGGTAGCCTATCAGATTCTAGTTTCTGTGTCACATGATGGTGGTAGCCTATCACATTCTAGCTTCTGTGTCACATGATGGTGGTAGCCTATCAGATTCTAGCTTCTGTGTCACATGATGGTGGTAGCCTATCAGATTCTAGCTTCTGTGTCACATGATGGTGGTAGCCTATCAGATTCTAGCTTCTGTGTCACATGATGGTGGTAGCCTATCACATTCTAGCTTCTGTGTCACATGATGGTGGTAGCCTATCAGATTCTAGCTTCTGTATCACATCATGGTGGTAGCCTATCACATTCTAGCTTCTGTATCACATGATGGTGGTAGCCTATCAGATTCTAGCTTCTGTGTCACATGATGGTGGTAGCCTATCAGATGTCATGATGCTGCTACTGTTAGTGATAATAGGCTCGTTCGGATTGACTGCGTCTGTCTACCGTCTGACTTCATGGTCAGACGAGAGCTGCGTGAGTCTCGGGGGCGGACCATAAATGCAGCGCATCTCAGCTGGACAAGTTCGCCAACGAGAAGACTGCAATAACGGAGGATCTCGCGGCATTTGCCTTTATTGAGCTCAAAGTTACTGAACGCTGTGCAGATGTGATCAAGTCTGATTTCAGAGTATTGAAACAGCGTGTTGTTGACGCTGATTACATGAACTTGTGCTGGACTGTAGTAGACAGAATGTTGTTTACCTGTTAAGGTGAAACACAGAGGACAATAATCTGGTAAATGTCCAGGCTCAAATATAAAAACCATAAATGCTTTGCCTTGAAGAATAAATTTAAAACAAATAAAGAAATAGAAACTTATTTTTTCTATATGAGGCTGGAAATAAATATTATATATTATATATTTTTTATTTTATTTTTATTAAGGATTTGGGTAGCCTACCTTATGGATAACATAAGGGGGAGCAAGTGGAAAGGTGGATACACACCAATAAGTCCATCAAATACAAATTATGAAGCGGATTTGTGAAAGTTTTGGTATAACTTAGTTAAGCTTTATATTTATCTGAGTAGAATAACTTGTGGCTGCAACACGTTTGTGTTCCTCTGTTGCTGCAGTCAGATATCAGCCTGTCCAGATATCAGTCTGTCCAGATATCAGCCTGTCCAGATATCAGCCTGTCCAGATATCAGTCTGTCCAGATATCAGTCTGTCCAGATATCAGTCTGTCCAGATATCAGTCTGTCCAGATATCAGTCTGTCCAGGTTTGTGAACATCAGCCTAACTACAGTATGAAACACCAAGGCTGATTTTGTAGCCTGTTTAAAACACCTAAATGGATTTATTACTGGGGGACAGTCCCGTCCAACAATCGGAGCTTGCGTCAGTGAGAGGTGAAACCAATCAGAACCAGGTTCCGGCGGCGGTGGAGGCAGGTCCAAAAGCTGCAGTTGCTGAGGAGGAACTGCACGCTCCGACTGCAGACGGACGGCTCCCGCGATGTTTGATGATCATGTGGTCTGGTCACGTTTTCCGGTGCAGTGCAGGCGCAGTCTGAAGTCGGACAAAGTTTCTAACCAGCATGCAACATTCCAGGACCACAATCCTTCACTTCCAGCCGAGTTGCGCTGCAGATAGCCAAAGTCGAACGAGCCTTATCAGATGTCATGATGATGCTGCTACTGTGATGATGATGATGATGATGATGTCTTTCAGTGGTTTAGTGCAGGTTATCGTACATTATGTTTCGGTTAATTTGTAATGGTACTATTACATTTTCTGTGTTAACATTTTCCACTGAATACATGTGATTATTTTAGTGAGTGTATATTATGTTATTTAATAATTGAAAGGCATTTTCAATCTGTTTTTGTTTAATTTTATCATCACCATAATTCATTATTGTTTTAAAAGTGTTACTTTCCAGCACTTCTGTTCTCAGGTTTTACTTATATCTAATATTGCCCTTACATTCAAGATATTAAACCAAAATGTGCAATCATGATTTTCTTTTAAAGGACAAAAAGTATCGGTATTGATATCGGTGTCACTGAAAGAGTGCCATAAATTACTGGTATCGTATGGACATGAAAAATTTAGGTATCGCCCATCCCTAGCTGACACACTACATAATAACTGTTGAAATCAGCTGTCAGTCGCTGAGAAGGAAAGATCCAGAAATAAGTTGGAAGTGTTTGATACTCGTGACCCGCATAGAGCCGTTTAACATCACCACGTCCCTGCTGAGCCTGAACTTAGTGATGTTTATCTGTTTGAGAATTTCCCCTCGGGGATCAATAAAGTATCTTTATCTTTACCGTACACGCTACCAGAATGAAAGTATATCCACAATTTTCCTGAGGCGGTTGCGGGGGGAGGGCCCTATCATAAATATCTATATAATCTACGATTCTTTTTTCTTTGATCTCTTTTATCTCCACATTACTAAATGTGTTATAATTGGTTGTTAAAATGAAGATGCTTGTTTTCCTAATCAGGCATCTAATTATGTTTCAGGACATGATATCTAACTCGGGGTGAACAGACGAGTAGAGCTTTGACTTTTGCTCAGAAATCCAATTTGAAGTTAGTTAGTTTTTTCATAACTAAGTTCAAAATATCCAAACATTTATAATTTAACCATTAAATTTGTATTGGCATCAACTTAGAGTTGTACATGTTGTGGCCATCAGAGGGCAGTGTAGCTCTATCAACGGTAATGGACTACGTGCAGGAAAGGTTTTCAAGTATTTGGGTGAGTTAAACTTGTTATTAATGAGCAAACAACATAATTCAGTGTTATAGTGACGATGTAATGAGCAGAATATAACAGAAGATGCTGTTATGACACAGTTAATGCTCCGTCGGTCGCGATTCTCAACTTCACCAGACGGTAGATCCCCGACGATGACTTCCAGTTCAGAACTGTCACATCTGGACAAAACAGCATTTTACACGTTTTTTTTAGACCTCCTGCACATCATCGTGGACGATGTTCACCGGATTTATCAGAAACACACAGCGATGTCTGCCAGTAAGCGGGTGAAGCGATTTAAGCTGTATAACCAACTTTATTCACGGTGCTAAAGAGTTTAGCTAACAGCGGTAGCTCGGAGGCAGCATCATCAGAAGACAGTGACACAAATAGATGAATGTGTTTGTATGATTAAGACACCGTGTATAAGAACGAATATTAAGCTCACATTTAACACAGAAATCTATTTGTACTGTTCTGTGAGATAAATCATTGCTACTTATATTATTTTCTTAGGTTAGCACTAGCTGGATTTGCTAATAAGCCACTAGGCTGCTACTTATCTTTCTCATCCAACAACACGAGCTTGAACTGCTTCTCCAGTTTCCATCTTCTCTGGTCCAGCTGTACGTTCCCAAACAGTCTTCTCTAATCAGGAGTAATGAAATAAAAGCAGAACAGCGCCGGTTTCAGCTCCTTCCTCCTCCTTCACTCGGCTCTCTGACGTCCTGGAGCTCAGACACGGTGTGACCTGATGTTCACAATCCATCTTCATAGTTGATCATCCGAGAGAAATGCGTGAAAACTGATTGTAGGATTATATTATTTAGCTGACGAGGTCGTCTCTTCATCATACTACTGTTATATCAGCCTGCTCAGAGCTGGATGCTCTTACTCTCTGAACCCTTCTCTAGAAAGCGCCGCATTAACCCTGTTTACATGCTAACGCTGATAAACAGTAATACCCATAACATATAACATAAGCGTGTTTATTCTCACGTCATTCCTGCCTTTAGTCCCTTTAAGTGTAACATAGAAAAAAGAAGAAATCAGGAAGGGGGCAAATACCTTTTCCCGCAGCTGTATGTCCTGTTACAGACATCTGTCAGGCCTCCAGGCAGTGATTAGTGGAGATCTTCCAAGTACCGGAGTCTTTGCAAATCCGAGGTAACATTCCTGCAAGGAAATTTACCCCCATGGGCTCCCTGGTACACCTTCTGAGGAGAGGGAGAGAGGGAGAGGGAGGGAGAGAAAAGTATGGAGGTGCCGCACTTCAATATGCCAGCCTAATAACAACGGTAATAATCTCACTGCGGTCAAGCCAGCCGCCTCTCGCATTTACGTGGTCAAACCAGCCGCACCTCCGTTTTCAGTGCGCAATTCATAGCGAAACTACGGTAAATGTGGAAACAACGGGGGGAATTCTGAACCCATCTCAAAGTCAACTGGAAATGTGTCATTCTGGTTATCTTTGCAGAAGTATAAAACACTCATTTTAGATAAGTAGTCCAAGACAATGGTACTGCTGGATTCAGTACTTCATGGACTACTACCACAGCTACTATCAAGTACTTTTTACTGTATACTTTCTGAGTAATTCCCTTTTCCAAAGGATACGATCAAATCTCACGACAGCTCTGAGTTCGTGTACGCAAGTTTGAGTCAGTGAGGGTTTGCAGCGCAGCGCAGCAGAACATGAAAATATTTATTAACCAAACGGCAAACTGCCATTTAAACATAAGTATTCACATATCAGCACTAAAAATGAACCCATTTGCAAAGAAAAAGAAAAAGGAAAAAGTGAATGTAGAAAGTATTCCCAAAATTGCAAGCTGTGACTGAATTTAATTCCTCCATTTATCACAACAAATTATTAAAAATCGTTCAGTTACGTATTGCTGGAGACAAGTGTTTTGCACTGTTCGTGCATCTCCTCATCCCGCTGGTAAAACTGCCGCATAGGAGCGGAGAAAGGCATCAGTACGCACACACGCGCAGGTGCCCAGGTGGAGAGCGCTGCTTCGGGCTGCAGAGCAGGTCGGTGTCGGACGGTCCGACTCGGACCCTGCTGGATGAAACGCTGCTTTAGACTCTGAGAAAATCTGCAATACACTCCTGTCCTGTGCAGTGCTGCACATCGCTCGGACCGCTGGAGAGTTTTGATACGCAGTCAGAGGAGAAGATGCGGCGGGAGCCGCCCTGCAGCCCCCTCTGGGCTAAATGGAGGAGGCAGCAGCTGATCGGTCATTTCTAATAACTAATCAATACTTTAAAGTTGTGTAAGTGCTCAGTCAGACTGTCCCTTAGTTTTGCAAATGCAAGTAATCTTTTTCTGTCCTTGTCTGGTTCAGGCTCGGATCTGACCGGCATCCACCTGTCACCTGTTAGAGCGCAAGTTGGGGGGGGGGGGGGGGGTGCCGGTGCAACATCTTTTGGTGGCGAGTTTCATATTGGACCACTTTTTCTTGACACATTGGCTAAAGAATTGTGACGTTGCCATCGGATGTGGGCTATTATTAAATTTCATAACTAATAAAACGAATAAACCATATAAACCAGGCCTAGATTGAGACTTTTATTAATATCTCAGCCGGAGTCGTTCACACCGGTGAGGCTGACTGATCCTCTTCCGTGTAGCGTTGTTGTCCACGTCTCTGACTTCGGATTTAAACTGCCAAACGGCACCTCTTTAATCTTTCCCACCTCACAAATGAGGAATTCTGTCTTGATCCCCCCCAAAAGTTTCCTTTTTGGGCAGAATCTCTCCTCTCCACGGTTCAACCTCGCCGGGTGAAGCCTCATCATTATGCATGTTTAAGGGCGTAACCGTGGGCGTGACATTTAAATGACGATGGATTTCAGCTGTGGAATTTATCAAGACTCTTTTGTTCGTACGACGAGATTGGACCGATACGAACGTTTTAATAAATCGCACGTGGGTCCAATCGTACGACCATTTTTACGATCAAATGTGCGATCATTTCTACGATCGTTTGATAAATGAGGGCCAATGTGACGCTGAAACTCGTAAGATGCTTTATCTCATCATACTACTGTTATATCAGCCTGCTCAGTGCTGGATGCTCTTACTTTCTGAACCTGAAGTTCTCTAGAAAGCGCCGCGCATTAACCCTGTTGAA
>JALJCO010005775.1:0-10326 GCA_023101725.1 Atherinomorus stipes
TGGATCCTATTTACAAAAACATGCTCATATTTGTGCGTTTCTTTGGGTGCCCATTTCGCTTAATTTGGCCGTATTTTATGTGAAATCGTGGGTAATCTCATCGCACTCTCGTGTGCCTGGAAAATCTCTGTTTCGATGGCCAGATAGTCCAACCACCCCCTCGGTCTTGAACTGGAATTGGGACACCACTGCCCCTTCCATCATGAATGCACAAAACAAAGGGTTAGGGACAAGGGTAATGCTAAGAGGGGAACTGAAATCTACCCTAAGGGGTTTCTTAGGCCATTCCTAATATAGATGATCTACATTCCAGATTAGGCCTGAAACCTTTCCTTTATTACCATGAAGGAAGGTTTCAGGCCTAATCCTGAATGTAGATCTTCATCCAGTTTGACCTTCAGCCTTGCCCAATGCATACAAAGATTCCCCTGATTCTCTGAATCTTTAGATGATATCATACGCTGTAGCTGGTGGATCTTCAAACATCCTGTCAAAACAAAGCATTTTACCTGCAGGAAAGAAGATCCTCTTTTTTATCATTTGGTAGATCTAAAAACAGATTAATTACAGCCTCCTGCATGTTGTTTTTAGTTACATCTAATGTTCCATCTGTTCTTTAGAAATGTGTGTGAAATTATTGGTCCTTTTTGTGAAAACAGAGACGTCATTTTTCATCACTGACTGCAGACAAACTCCCTCTCCTCTTGAACTCGCCGTTTTATTGTCTCTGTGAGTCATTCAGCTGTAATTTCACTCCTTCATGAAAACATCTCATCATTTCAGGGAAGATGCAGAAGCTCCCAAAGCCAAACTGATGAAGCCCGGTTCCTCCTCCTCATCGCGCTGTGGAAGCTCCCGCTCAGGCTCCTCCTCCACCCGCTCCATGGTGAACCGCATGGGGGCGTTCAGCCAGCCGTCCGGCGTTCCTGTCAGCACCGGCCACGCTTCCACGTCTCCTCAGCCTGGATACGACCTGGCCTCCAGGTCCGCCCGTACCTCCAGACCAAGCCCCCCTCCTGAGCCGAGCCATGGGACCGCCGCCCACACAGGAGCCCGACCCCGACACTGATCCAGATCTGAACCACCGGAAGCCTTTTCCTCCGTGTTGTTTATTTGAAAGGGGAAGTTCGTTTTTTTCCAACCTGGATCTATTTTCCAGCATGAATCCGTTCATTTCCTCCCCCAGACAGTTTTGGTGCAACTTGAATTCCTTCAGGAGATATTTAGATCCACTCCAGATCAGTGTATGTCTGATATGATGGAAGTGATGGGGCAACCTCGCAGCCACTAAATAAGGCATTATCTACCACAAACTCCTTCATTTCACCAATGTTTTATTACCAAACATTCATCGGACCCCCCCTGTGAGCTCCAAGCGGCTTTGAGTTGCCTATTTGTGGTGATCCGTCCTTATTTAAGGACATTTTTACTGCGGCAGCTTTGATGATGTGACTGTTATGTGACATCATCGCAAGTAAATGTAAGTAAGGATGGATCACCACAAACAACCAACTCAAAGCTGCTTCGAGTTCACGGGGGGTCCGATGAATGTTTTGTAACAAAGCACTGGTGAAATGAGATGTGGCAGATAATGCCTTATTTAGGGACTGCGCCAGGTTGCCCGCATCATTCATACTGGACATACAGCGGGTACGGAAAGTATTCAGGCCCCTTTAAACTTTTCACTCTTTGTTTCATTGCAGCCATTTACTAAAATCAAAAAAGTTTATATTATTTCTCATTAATGTCAGTCAGCTCCATAGACTGTATATAATTACTGGACGTAGCTTCCGGTCTCTTCTGAATAGAGAAATGTGAAGCCAGGTGGGCATGTCTTAGCGTCGCCATCTTGCCGTGTCACGTACGTCGTCACTCCACGAAAATCCTAAAATGGGCACAGCGCGGCCGCAGGGCAAATGATTGACAGCTGACGTACTGTGGGCTAAACGCTAACTGAGCTAACACGAAACTAAGAGGAGCTAACAAAGATAAGCCCCCTAACCGGCATGGTTAAGGTAAGACATGCTTAGACTTGCAATTCGCTGACTAAACACCGCCGTTGTGCGACTCTGTAACAAACTGAGACCTTATTAAGAGCAAAGAAGGAGCTAACTAGGAGCCTCCGGTCGGCAGGCGGAGCTTCCGGTCTGCCGCATGTCAATCATAAGGATACGCCCTTAATTATGTGTAATTTGAAGAATAAATAACATCTAAACGAATGAGTTATAAAAAAATTCACCCCCCCTCACAGTTGACATGAAGGTAAACGTGACCTAATAAACCTAAAATGATTTTTTGAACCAGGCTGTAAACCTGTTTATTTCTGCTGTGAAGTCGGCGTTTTTAACATGGGAGTCTATGGGGATTTACTCGCTCTTGGAGCCAGCCCCTAGTGGATGAAAGGAGGATTACACTATTTACAACAAGCAAGCGAGCTTCACTGTTCTGAGGCGGAGTTTGCCCCTTGGTCAGCTCCCATCTTCACAGAAAAAACAGAAATGTAGAAATTTTTGCAAATTTATTTTTTTATTTTTTTTATTTTTTTGTTGAACAGTTTTGCTTTACCAAACGGAGCTTTATGAACATAAGGCTCCACTTGATATCATGTTTATTCATTTTATTTCTTTAATTAAACATTTGTCTATTACACCATTCCATTTCACATTGCTGGGCCTGACAAGGGAGAAATGAAAGTTAACAGAGGTAATGATAGAAAGTGAAACAGAGAGAAAGGAGTAAGTAGGAGGAAGAGAGAGAGGAGAGAAAACATGAATCCACTTACACAGTTCACTGGTACATCTGTACAGCGATCCCTAAACAACCAAGGTCTCTGTTGGAAAACAAAACAAGCAATCCCCTACAGGAGGACCTGCAGGTGGCTTAAATATCCTCAGATCATACAAACACACGCAGAACTACGCAGATAAGAGGTACAACCTAGTCATCGCAATGGGAAGTAGTGTCACAGTGTCAACATGCATAATAAAGGGTCTCCATGGTGATACAGTCATGCAGATGCAGCCTCGTCTCTGCAAGGAGGAGGAAGCCCGCAAGGCTCACGACCCAGGCCCCCAGCAGCCACCCAGAGGCCCAGATCCCAGGAGCGGGACCCGGGCGGCCCAACCGAAACCCAGGAGGACCGGACCCCCCAGACGACACCCCCCCCCAGGGCAGGCCAGCCCCCAACCCAACGTCCCTGCCCCACACACCTGACACCAGGGCGCCACCACCTCTACCACCCCCCTACCCCGCCACCACGCCTCACACACACACTCCCCACACACCTACCCCAACACCCCCATGTACTCCCCCCCCACACACACATACACCCACCCACCCGCCTCCTCCGACCTTACATACCCACACTCACTCCTCCCTCCACCCCCAACACTCTCCTCCCTCTACCGTCCACACACCTACCCCCACCTCCTCATACCCTCTAACACACACATGCGCTCCCCCCACATAACTACACCAACCCCCTCCCTCCACCCCACACATACGCCCCCACCTCCCTATACCCCCAATACCCCATACAGTCCCCCCCTTACATGTCCAGCCCCGCCCATCCCTCTGACCCATCACACTCCCGCCCTTCCTTCCTTCAGCCCCTCACGACCACGACTAGACACTCACGAGCATGCCACTCCTTCCTCCATCCCCCCTTTCCTCTTTTTATTAAAAAAGAAAAAACTGAACTATGACATGGTGATAAGTATAAGCAGAAGTGCCTCTGAGCTGGTACAGCCATGAGCCTTCTTGGGAATGATGTAACACGTGTTCCACACCTGAGATTTGGGACCTTCTGGTTCTTCTTGCAGATCCTCTCCAGTTCTGTCAGGTTGGATGGTGAACGGTGTGGTGTTCAGCCATTTTCAGGTCTCTCAGAGATGCTCAGTTGGGCTTAAGTCAGGGTTCTGGCTGGGCCGGTCCAGAATGGTCCAGGTGGCTCTGATCCACTCTTTGTTCTCTCAGCTGTGTGCTGAGGGTCATTGTCTTGTTGGAAGGTGAACCTACCGCCCAGTCTGAGCTCCTGAACTCTGGAAGAGCTTTTCTTCCAGGATCTCTCTAGATGGGGGTGCTGAGTGACATTAATGAGAATTAAAATGAACTTTTTTTAATTTAGCAAATGGCTGCAATGAAACAAAGAGTGAAAAGTTTAGAGGGGTCTGAATACTTTCTGTACCCAATTAATGCTGATCTGGAGTGGATCTAAATATCTCCTGAAGCAACTCAAGTTGCACCAAAACTGTCTGGGTGAGGAAATGAACGCATTTCATGCTAAAAAATAGGTCCGGGTTGGAAAAAAAACAACTTCCCCTTTAACGGGAGTGATTTCTAAATGAAAGGAGCTGAACTGACACTGAGAACTGAAGCTGGGTCAGATGATGAGGTGGTGCATGCAAACTTCACTGTGGTGTGATTAAATCATTTCATAAAAGGAGAGGAGCGTCATGTGTCAGCTGCGGTGTGTTTTTGCAACTTTGAAGCTTCTCTGCTGAGGACAGGACTCCACGGCTGCCCTCTGTCATGTCTCTGTTCAGAACTTTTATGGACAGAATTTCTAGGATTAACCGATGTCTTAAGGACCCCTATCATGAGAAATTGATTTTTAAGGGAGCTGTGTTATTTCCTCATAAAAACTTAATTGAAGTCGTTATTTTTCTTCATTCATGTATATTTGAGTAATCTATATGAATCTATAGGAATATTTAGTCTATGCTCTTTTTAAACAACTGTCTTAGAAGTACTTACATACAGTTGTGTGAAAAAGTTTTTGCCTCCTTCCTGATTTTCTTTCTTTTTTTTTTTTTTTTTTGCATGTTTGTCACACTTAAATGTTTCAGATCATCAAACAAATTTAAATGTGAGACAAAGATAACACAAGTAAACACAAAATGAAGTTTTTAAATGAAGGTTTTTATTAGTGGGGTGGGGGGGGATCCAAACCTCCATGGCCCTGTGTGAAAAAGTAATTGCCCCCTCCTGTTAAAACATAAATGAACTGTGGTTTATCATCTTTGGAAAGCTGAGTTCAGTTTCTCTATCCACATCCAGGCCTGATTACTGCCATGCCTGTTCTCCATCAGAAATCCCTTAAATAGGACCTGCCAGACAAAGTGAAGTAGACCAAAAGATCCTCCAAAGCTAGACATCATGCTGCCATCCAAAGAAATTCAGGAACAAATGAGAAACAAAGTCATTGAGATCCATCAGTCTGGAAAAGGTTCCAAAGCCATTTCTAAAGCTTTGGGACTCCAGAGAACCACAGTGAGAACCATTATCCACAAATGGTGAAAACATGGAACAGTGGTGAACCTTCCAGGAGGGGCCGGCCACCCAAAATGACCCCAAGAGCACAGCGAAGACTCATCCAAGAGGTCACAAAAGACTCCAGAACAACATCCAAGAACTGCAGGCCTCACTTGCCTCAATGAAGGTCAGTGTTCATGACTCCCCCATCAGAAAGAGACTGGGGGGCAAAAATGGCTGCATGGCAGAGTTCCAAGACCAAAACCACTGCTGAGCAAAAAGAACATAAAGGCTCGTCTCAGTTTAGCCAGAAAGCATCTTGATGATCCCCAAGACTTTTGGGAAAAATACTCTGTGGACTGACGAGACAAAAGTGGAACTTTCTGGAAGGTGGAGGTCCCATTACATCTGGCGTAAAAGTAACACGGCATTTCAGAAAAGGAACATCATAGCAACAGTAAAATATGGTGGTGGTAGTGTGATGGTCTGGGGCTGTTTTGCTGCTTCAGGACCTGGAAGACTTGCTGTGGTAAATGGAACCATGAATTCTGCTTCTACCAAAAATCCTGAAGGAGAACGTCCGGCCATCTGTTGGTGACCTCAAGCTGAAGCGCACTTGGGTTCTGCAGCAGAACAATGATCCAGAACACACCAGCAAGTCCACCTCTGAATGGCTTAAGAACAACAACATGAAGACTTTGGAGTGGCCTAGTCAAAGTCCCCACCTGAATCCCATTGAGATGCTGTGGCATGAGCTTAAAAGGCGGTTCATGCTGGAAAAGCCTCCAATGTGGCTGAATTACAACAATTCTGCAAAGATGAGTGGAACAAAATTCCTCCACAGCGCTGCAGAAGACTCACTGCCAGTTATCACAAACGCTTGATGCAGTTGTTGCTGCTAAGGTGGAACAACCAGTTATTAGGTTTAGGGGAAGATCACTTTTTCACACAGGGACATGGAGGTTTGGACCCCCCCCCTTACTAGTAAAAACCTTCATTCAAAAACTGCATTTTGTGTTAACTTGTGTTATCTTTGTGTCTCACATTTAAATTTGTTTGATCTGAAACATTCAAGTGGGACTAACATGCAAAGAAATAAGAATTTAGGATGGGGGGCAAACACTTTTCACACAACTGTATTATTTTACCAATCATGACGCGGCTAATACACGTGCGCAACATCGTAGCAACATGCCCACTTTTCTGGAGGAGAGAGACTCCAAGAATCTGAATGTGTCACCAACTCGGTTTTCTCAAATGGAAGACATTCCAGGGGTACGTCCATTCTTTAAATATCTAAGTTCTTGTTTTGAATAATGGAAAAACATTCCTTAACAAAAATTTATCTAATAAAGATTTCAATAAATTCAGGGCCGTGCAGTGCGAGCATTTTACTGGCATATGCGCACTAAAAATAGATTAATACAGAGTAGAAGAAAACAAATAGGAACTAACGACGTGGAAGTATGCATTTCACCATCTGATCTACCTTTGCTCTATAAATGAGGTCAGGATTCGGTTTAAAGTGGAAATGGGGGCTTTACCAACCAAACTAAATGTATTAATTTGACAGTTGAAAAATACATAGGAAACATATGAGCATATAAAGAAAAGCGTAGCGACATTTTATGTTTTTATTGTCAGGACGCCGCCATGCGGCAGCTTTAAGAAGTCATAACGTTGCTCCAGCTCCACATTGAACCATCGGTATCACCAGCTACACAACAACTAACAACCGTAACACAATTTAGAAGATGGACATGATGAAAGGTGAAGCTGAAGACCAGTCCAGCATCCAGATCCTGGTGCAGATGCTAGACAGCCTGGGGCAGCGTGACTGGAGAGGAAGCCGGGGCCTGATCTGCAGGAGCGAGGAGGTCCATTTGGACCCAGGTAGCGTCAGGAGGTCCACGTGGACCCGGTCACGTCAGGAGGTCCACATGGACCGGGTCCACGTGGACCGGGTCACATCAGGAGATCCACGTGGACCCGGTCACGTCAGGAGGTCCACATGATCTCGGGTCACATCAGGAGGTCCACATGGACTCGGGTCCACGTGGACCGGGTCACATCAGAGGCCGCGGCGGGACCCAGCCCATCAGGAGGTCCATCAGGACCCGGTCACGTCAGGAGGTCCACGTGGACCGGGTCACGTCAGGAGGTCCACGTGGACCCGGTCACGTCAGGGGAGGTCCACATGGACCGGGTCACATCAGGAGGTCCGCGTGGACCGGTCACATCAGGAGGTCCCTGTGGAACGGGTCAGGTCAGGAGGGGTCCACGTGGACCTGGTCACATTAGGAGATCCATGTGGACTGGGTCATGTTTAGGAGGTCCACGTGGACCGGGTCACGTCAGGAGGTCGCGCGTGGACCCGGTCACGTCAGGAGATCCACGTGGACCCGGTCACGTCAGGAGATCCACGTGGACCCGGTCACGTCAGGAGGTCCGCGTGGACCCGGTCACGTCAGGAGGTCCGCGTGGACCGGGTCAGGTCAGGAGGTCCCTGTGGACCGGGTCATGCGTGGAGAATTTTGTATAACAGTCTGGATTCTACATCTGGACTTTGGTGCCGGGGGGGGGGGTTCTGGAGGCAGCATGCCGTCTCTGAACGAGATCTGAGCGTAAACAGCAGGTACGCTAAATGTTAGCTAACGTTTGTAATTGCTGGTGATTTAATATAAAACAAAGTAAGTGGTTTAGCGAGACAGGGGCATGATGGGAAAGATGCAAAGCATGCAGGCTGCAGGATGGTGAGGGGGTGTTTGGTATAGCGGGACCTGCCGCTGGTAACGGGGCGTCCCGGTTAGAAACAGTTTATGACGGCATTTCAGAGAAACCTGCTGCAGCTGTTCTCATCTTCATCGGACTGGAGCGACGGGATTTATGAGTGTTGCTGACTGAGGCAGGGGCGCCGTATGGGAGGGGGTGGGGGGGGGTTAGGAAGATTCCAAGGACCCATGGCTGTGGGGGGCCCCAAAGATGTGGAAATTATTAAACCTTCATTTCAAATAATGTTTATATAGATTTCAAATAGAACAGGTAAATACAGTAGAATAAATTACCTTCGTGTTCTCGCTGGTTTTTCAGAAGTAAACGGCAAAACAAAGCATGAATATAATTCCAATTCCCCCCACCCCCCCGGTGAAAGTGCAAGAAATGGTTTGGTCCTCAGGAACTGCCTCGGTGCACCAGTTCCTGCCTGTCAGCAGCGGTTTGCTGGTATCGGGCCTTTATCGCTGCACTCGCTTCATTTGACAGAATGACAGCAAATTAAACCAAGAAAATGTGTAAATAAGCAGCAGTATGAAAAAGTCCATCCGCGATCTAAGAATGCAGCACCCGAAGAAATGAAAGTATGATTTTCAAATGAGAACAGAAAGAAAGGAGAAAGAAAAGAAGGCAAGGCAAGCGTAAGACAGTTTTTAAAGATAGTTTATTTGCCTGAGTTCAAATGAACCTGTTGAGTGAAATAAGCTAATTATCTGCAGAATATTACAACTTAGTTAATCCTCATATGGGTAGAGTGGGATCACATGATCGATGATGCGAGTAGTGCACGTCTTAAGTGAAAGTGATTTCCCTCTTTTTCTTTTCTAAGACAAATGAAAGCAAGACTCTGCAGCATCTGTAATGAGCTTGTTGTGTGTCTGTAACTAACACAGAAGCAAATAAGCCAGAAAACTCACAGAGCTGAAAATTACATTTCCATAACCAGACCAGGAAAACGGGTTCTCACAACATCACTGAGTGCTATTGTTAAGCAAGATACTTATATTTAATAACTGTCCTTGTCCCTCCGTAATCATATGTAAGTGCAGAGATGATCCCCAGCAGCAGCCCCGTCTCTTCACCCCCACCTCCCTTTCCTGTCCCAGTGAAGAAGGTAAGCAACACTGGGACCAGTTAGCATCATTACAGAGTCTGCTGTGGGAATTTGTCTCATTTTACCATTCCAAAAATAAGAATGAAGCATTTTTTAAAATAAAAATTGAAACACTTAAAAAAACAAAACAAACAAAACCCATAATGATCTCTATAAAATAAAAATGTCCTGTAGTTGTAGTTGTTTGTACAGGAGTAATACGTAACTGAACGAAAACACTGAGTCGCCCTAGCAGCCTGTATTAAAATCAAAGTCACGATTTAAATAGTTCAAGTTAGATTTTTACATTCAGGTTAAATTACAGCATCAAAAGACGTCTATAAATCCTGATTATTCTCATGACGTCTGACTTATTTGAGCAGCTTAAGCTGCAGCATAAATACCTGTTTGCAATCTGGCTGTGAGGTCACACTGAGCGGCTGGTAACTGATGTCATTAGATGATGTAATTTGTTAGTACATGTATAATGTTACATTCTTGGCTTACATTTCTCAGGTTTGGCCAGAAAGAAGAATAGAAATGGAGGAAGAAGGGAAAGACTGACAGTGCAAGAGATGAGAATGAGTAAAAAGAGCAGAAAAAGTGATGAAAGAGATGTTTAAGGAGAAGTTTTGGAGAACTCTTTCGTGTTAGGATAATTTTCCGTTGTTGAAATTTGGAACAACAAAAAATTAGGGCTGTCAAAACATCAGTCCCAAATTAATCATATTGTTAAACAAGATATTTTTTTATTAATTAGTACTGCTGTATGCAGAAAACACATGAACTTTTGTTTTATAACTTAAAGGCTAAAACCAAACCATAAATCTGGGAGTAGTCCAGGACTCAGACCTGATTTCAGCTTCACATTAATACAGTTGTTAAGTCAGCCTGTGAGGACCAGCAGCATTCTGGACTAAACTGCCGTCTGAAGGACTTTAGGGAGACATAAGGACAGGAGTTTCAGTAGTCTGGTCTAGTAAACATAAATGCAGAATTCCTGCTCAGACACCTTTAATCCTAAATGTGTTCTAGAAGTGATAAAAGTGATTAATCAGGATTAATTTTTTGACAGCCATACAAAAAATACACTGAAACCGTAAATAATACTCTTTATAACAGCTTTAAATCTTGCATCAATTTTTCAAAGGGAGGAGGGCCCAATATGAGTGTCTTTCATGGGGCCCGAAATTCCTGGCAGCACCCCT
>JALJCO010005780.1:0-7500 GCA_023101725.1 Atherinomorus stipes
AGCATACGACAATAAACTCAACATAAAATGAAACAGCGTTCATGTTTAAAGACGCAACGTGACGATGTGCTGGTTTAACGTTGCTGCTACAGCACGTGAACCTGTGCAGGTTTCACAGCTGCTGCCGTGACGCGACGCGACGCGACAGGTTCGGAGTGACAGAAAAAAACAAGCACACATTAAATTATCTGTGTATCACAGTTTATTTCAAATCTACTGTGTTGGTTTTATTTGCTGTCCAACAGATAAAGAACCGAACGTTCCCACAATTCAGAGAAACGGAAAATAACCAGACAGTTTCCTATTAGACATTCATGAATGATCATTTCCTCATTAGTTTGTGTACAAATGTAGGCTACATATTTTATTTGTGATTGGAAGTAGGGCTGAACGATATGGACAAAATTTCATATCTCGATATTCATGCCAGGCATCTCAATATCGATACGATACGATATGACTACGGGTTCGTTGAAAACCAAGCACTTTGGTGGAAAGTGCAGTTTTGTTTGTGACTTCCAGAGCTTTATATGCAGGACAAGCGCAGGGGAAATCTAGATCTTTTATATAGTTGCTTTTTCAATATTAATATATTGAATGTTCATATCTGGATATAGAAACGATAACAGTATATCGTTCAGCCCTAGTTGTAAGAATGTAATTGATTGGAGGAGGTGTCACAATAAAGTAAAATAAGAATAAATAAAAGAAATAAAATAAAACATCCTGTTCTGTCTGATCACTTCTTAATAACGTTTGAGTTTACTTTACTTGACCACACGATGGCTGAGAATAAATTGCATTACAGTAGATGTTTATCAGATAGTGCCGTTACCAAGTTTAAAGAATCTATTTCATCACTATTTCCTACAATGCCAGATGTTAACGTCACAGAAAGCATCTATTCAAGCTTTACTCCAGTTCAGATTGATCAGCTTGCTGATAAAATAGCAGTTTATCCCGCACAGATAATGTGGCTCCGTTAAAAAAGAAGATCATCTGTCAGAAGAAGGAAGCTCCTTGGTTTAATTCCCAGCTACGAGCTTTAAAACAGACATCTAGACGTTATGAGAGGAAATGGCGCGCATCTGGCTTAGAGGAGTCTCGCTTAATCTGGAAAGAGAGTCCAATTGTTTATAAAAAATTCTTACGTAAGACTAGAACAGCTTACTATTCATCATTGATAGAGGAAAATAGGAATAATCCCAGGTTCCTTTTCAGCACTGTAGCCAGGCTGACGAAGAGCCGCAGTGCTGTTGAGCCATGCATTCCCCCGACTCTGAGCTGTGACGATTTCATGAGTTTCTTTACAAACAAAATTGTTTCTATTAGAGAGAAAATCCATGACATCCTCCCAGCTACTAACGACATCTTACCCCCAGCAGGTTTAGAGACATCTGTAGATGCTGAATTATGTCTGGATCATTTCTGTCCTATACAGATATCTGAGTTAACCAAACTAATTGTGGCATCCAAACCTTCTACCTGCATTCTGGATCCCATCCCAACCAAGTTGCTAAAGGAAGTCTTTCCTTTGATTAACACTTACCTACTAGATCTGATCAATTCATCTCTACTGACAGGATATGTACCTCAGTCCTTTAAGACTGCAGTAATAAAACCTTTACTTAAAAAACCAACTCTTGACTCAGGAGAATTAGCTAATTATAGACCGATATCCAACCTCCCCTTTATGTCTAAAATTCTTGAGAAAACAGTTTCAGCTCAACTTTGTGCCCATCTGAGCAGAAATAATCTGTTTGAAAAGTTTCAGTCTGGTTTTAGAGCTCATCATAGCACAGAGACGGCACTGGTGAAGGTTACTAATGATCTTCTCATGGCTTCAGATAAAGGACTCCTGTCCGTACTTGTCCTGTTAGATCTCAGTGCTGCATTCGACACCATTGATCACAACATTCTGCTACAGAGACTTGAACATGTTATTGGAATTAGAGGAACTGCATTAGACTGGTTCAAGTCATACTTATCTGATAGATTTCAGTTTGTTAATGTTAACAACGAGTCTTCATCACACACCAGAGTAACTCATGGAGTTCCTCAGGGTTCTGTGCTCGGACCAATTCTCTTCACATTATATATGCTTCCTTTGGGTAATATCATCAGACAACATGGCATAAATGTTCATTGTTATGCAGACGACACTCAGATATACTTATCTATGAAGCCTGATGAAACTAATCAGTTTGTTAGATTACAAAGATGTCTTGGTGACATAAAGACCTGGATGACCCTGAACTTTCTGCTTCTAAATTCAGACCAGACCGAGGTTATAGTCTTTGGACCCGAAAAACTCAGAACTAAATTATCTAGGTTTATAGTTGATCTGGATGCATTAATTTGGCTTCCAGCACTACAGTGAAGAATCTTGGAGTCATTTTTGACCAGGATTTGTCTTTCAGCTCCCATATAAAACAGGTTTCTAGAACCGCCTTCTTTCACCTACGTAATATTGCTAAAATTAGGAACATCCTCTCTCAGGACGATGCAGAAAAACTAGTCCATGCTTTTGTTACTTCCAGATTGGATTACTGTAATTCATTATTATTGGGCTGCCCCAAATATGCCTTGAAAAGTCTCCAGCTGATCCAGAATGCTGCAGCGAGGGTTCTGACTAGAACCAGCAGGAGAGATCATATTTCTCCAGTTCTAGCTTCTCTTCATTGGCTCCCTTTTAAATCCAGGATAGAATTTAAAATTCTTCTTCTCACATATAAAGCTCTCCATGACCAAGCTCCATTATATATTACAGATCTCATAGTTCCAGATATTCCAAGCAGAGCACTTCGCTCTCAGACTGCAGGTCTGCTGGTGGTTCCAAGGGTCTCTAAGAGTAGAATGGGAGGCAGAGCGTTTGGCTATCAAGCCCCCCTATTATGGAATCAGTTACCACTTCAGGTTGGGGGGGCAGACACCCTCTCTACCTTTAAGATCAGGCTTAAAACCTTCCTTTTTGATAAGTCTTATAGTTAGTGATGGCTAGCCTTCCCTTAGTTAAGCTGCTATAGGTTTAGACTGCTGCGGGACGTTCATGATGCACTGGGCTCTTTCTCTCCCATGATGCACTGGGCTCTTCCTTTCCCATGATGCACTGGGCTCTTCCTCTCCCATCATCTCTGCTCTCCATGTAGAAACCTGTGACAGTATTGCATCATTAACTGTGTTCTCCTCTCTCAGCAGATCTGGCTGGATAACGCTGCAGTGTTTGTTGGTCTCCCTCCCTCTCTCTCTCTCTCTCTCTCTCTCTCTCTCTCTCTCTCTCTCTCCCTTTCTGTCTCTTTCTGTCTTCTCCCCCCCAGCCGGTCGAGGCAGATGGCCGCCCTACCCGAGTCGGGTTCTGCCGGAGGTTTTTCCTCCCTGTTAAAAGGGTGTTTTCCTTCCCACTGTCGCCACCCCTCCGTGCTTGCTCAGGATGGGGGATTGGACCGGGTCAAGTCCAGATTCCATCCAATCTGCTGGTTTCCTTAACGAGGCTGTTATGAATCTGACCTGAACTTTTCTGTCTGCTTAAGCGCCCTGAGGTGACACTGTCATGAATGGACGCTATACAAATAAAGTTGAATTGAATTGAATTGAACAATGTTCCAACTCCTGACTCCAGATTCCACCTTCAAGCTATGATAAAAGTATCGGATCAGGACTCGGTATCGGCCGATCCTCAAAATCAAATGACTCGGACTCGGGGGCAAAAACCCTGATCGGGACATCTCTAGTGTTTATGAGCACTAACATACTGAAGTGCAGATAACTACCTCTAGATAAATATGAATACATCAGTAGAACCAAGTTCCACTGTTGGTTCAGTGAGAACCTGAAAATGACAGAGGATGTTTGGCTTTGGAAAACCATGAGAAAGTAATTCAATACAGTTTTGGGGGGTATTTATTTGAGATTTTATTTTTAGTTAATCGTGCAACAGGGAAATAATCGTTAGATTAATCGGCTAATTAGTCGTTAGAATAGTCGACTATTCGATAAAATAATCGGGCGAATAATTATTTTAAAAATAATCGTTTACCCCCGGCCCCTTTGGACGTGACAGAAAACACCTGATTGCAGTGATTGTTTTTAAAAATGTTGCTCAACAACATTTTAGCTTCAGAGCCCCATCATGCTTGTTTATTTGTTTTATTGTTTTCTGTTAAAACAAAATTCAAAATCAGTGTCTTGATTTAATTTTTTTTTCATGTATAATTCAGGGATGTTTGATATTGTCCAACTCTTAAATTCCAATATCAACCAATACCGATCTCTGCAGACAACTGTGATGTTGAAAAGGGGGGAAGGGAAAAGATATCGATATTGGGGAATAATAATATATATATTTAGGGGGAGAAATGAGGAGAAAAAGAAAAAAGAACAAAAAAAAAAGGAAAAAAAATAAAAAAACGACAACCAAGACATCATTAAACAATCTCATATTCTGAAAGATGCAACTATATTCTTCTCTGAGATCAAAGATCCCAAAATCTCCTGAACTCAGCCAGATATCAGATACTAGCAGGTATTAGAGTAAAGCTTGAAAAGCTGCAATGAACACATTTTTGTGTTTATAACATTGTTGCGTTGAAACTGCTGTTATTGAGGCTGCATATGCACATAATTACATCTATCTCTATTTAAAATACAGTAAGGAAAAATATATAACACAGTGCCATATCCACAAAACTTAGTCATTGCATTATCAATAAAACCTAGTTAATGAGGGACTGTCATGCACATATCACATGCAGCACCAGCACCCAAAGGAGATCTGTCTGTGTGGCGTGTGCAACAATTAACTTTTAAATATCTAACTTGGGTAACTTAGAGTGGGATGACACGTTAATTAAACTGAAATGGGGTTTTTTCTGCCTCTTATGACTTGGAAGAAGGTCAGGTCATCCAGACAGTTAAACAACATGAAAAAGAGAATGTGTGTAGTGATGGATGCTGTATTCCTCAAAATAAACATTTTTACACAGAAAGCTACAAATTTTTATATCTAGGAAATATGTATATGTATTCTAATAATCATCTTCATCTAATAATCATCTATTTATTTATCTATTAATGTTAATTCATTAGTATGATTTGTTGTTTAAATAAACATACAATATATTTATATTAGCTACAATCGGATACTGTATATATTAAATGAATAATCATTCATTCAACTTTACAAAGTCAACATCCTAAACTATCAGTCAACTAACCAAACCACCTAAACTATGCTCTGACATCTTCTGACAAAAGCACAACCAGACAGGAAACTGATCCTGCAGTGTTGCTTTCCTGATGCGTGATGATGTCACACATGATGTGACGCGCGCCACAGAAAACACTTGCAGACATATTTCACAGTTTCCCTCATCATCTACACTGACGCTGTCCAACCAAGGACGGGCCTGGTCCCTCTCAGGTGCTTTCTTTAGCAAGATAAGGACATTTTAGGAGGCGCGGGTGCTGTGGGGAGCGCGCGTGACACCAGACGGGAGGATCCTGCGTAGATCCCGATGTTTCCTTGCTGGCTTTAAAAATTATTTGTTTTATTTTGCTCATTATTGTTAAATTTTTTTTTTTTTTTTTTTTTTTTTTTTTTACTTTATTTTTTTTTGCAAGTTAAGATAGTTACCAGTACATGGACAAAACACTTTACAATTCAGATTAGAAAAACACTCCAGTAAGATGTCACTTATATCATGAATAACATACTGTTTTTTTTTGTTTTTTGTTTTTTTTTTTAAACATAAGAATGAACAGCTGAACAAAACAAAACACAGGGCATAAAACAAGAAGTTCTAAAATACTGATGAGAATAGAAAAGTGTATTTACAGATATGACAGTAATTTAAAAAGAAAAGACAAAACAAAAAAAAACACAACCAAATGTATAAATAAATAAATTGACAGAGTCAAGACAGGAAAAGCTCCACCCCGCTCCATGTAATGATCTAAGTGTTAATCATCCAGAGACTGAATAGAGTTAACATAAGAAAGGAAAGAACCCCAAGTTTTGTTAAAGAGATCAGAGCATTTTCTCATGCTGTATTTAATTTTTTCTAGGTAAAGAAAAGCCATTAGGTCTTTCAACCAAGAATTAGATGGAGGGGGTTTAGAGTCCTTCCACTGGAGTAAGATGCGTCTACGAGCCACAAGCGAAGCAAAAGCGATAACATCTGTTTCCCCACGAGTAAAGCAGCTGGGGTCGGCAGGGACACCAAAGATGGAGATGGCGGGGCTTGGGGTCAAAGGTCGATTAAGAATTTTTGATAGTGTACCATAAAAGGAGGACCAAAATAGATCCAACTTTGGACATGAAAAAAACATGTGGGTATGATTACCAGAGGAAACAGAGCACCTGTTGCACATGTCACTTACATTGAACATCTTTTTAAGTTTAACCTTAGAAAGGTGTATTCTGTGAACGACCTTAAATTGTATTAACGTTAGGCTGGCACAAGGTGATGTAGTGTTGACCCTTTCTAGGGCCCTTTTCCACCATTCAGTTTTAAAGGTGATACCCAGCTCTTTTTCCCAAATACTTCTGACTGCTAGGGGACTTGAGGAAGATGTAATTAATCTCATAACTGCTGAAATAAATTTATGATCTGTGGGAAAAGACAAAATAGTCTCAGTAAAGGAATCAGAAGGTAGATAAGGAAAGTTGGGGATATTGTGTCGCACAAAGTTGCGGACTTGAAAGTATCTAAATAAGTGAGATTGCGGTAAGTCAAACATAGCTTTAAGGCTGTTAAAGGAAGCAAAGGTATTGTCAATAAAAAGTTGCTTAAAACAGGATAATCCCTTATTCTTCCACACGCTGAAAGCCGTGTCAACTGATGAGGGAAAAAATAGGTGATTGTTGCAGATGGGCATCAGTGGTGAGGTGGAGGAGATATTAAATTTGTGCCTGAACTGCTTCCAAATTTTCACAGTGGATAAAACGACTGGGTTAGAGGTGTAGTTTGAAGGATAGGAGTTAAGAGGAGCACAGATCAAGGCTGCTAATGAAACAGACTTACATGAACCTGCTTCCATCTGACACCAACCAGTATTATTATTGTTAAATTTAACGTTTATGTGTGTGTGACAGATATGTGTGTTGAACTTTTATGAAAATACGGGACAAATTGCGTCCTGTATTGGTTCAATATGGGCTGCAACGTTTAACTGGCAATTAAAGGACGATTCCGTATTTTATGGGACGGGTGTTACCATACCATAGTGGGTTACCATGGTGATCTCATCCAAGTCCCCCAGTAAACACAGTGTGGGGCTTGCAGGAAAGTTACACCTGAGCCACGTTGACAGGTCATCACATACCTGAAGCCAAAACCTCTGGACAGGTGGACAAGACCACAAGGCGTGAAGATAATTGTCTGTTGTATTCTCATTGCAGTGTAAACAAATATTTGAAGGTGACAGACCCATCTTGAACATCCTCTGTCCTGTGTAATGTACTCTGTGTAAAACCTTGAATTGTATCAACTGCATATTTGA
>JALJCO010005780.1:12500-24370 GCA_023101725.1 Atherinomorus stipes
GATTTAATCTTAATCATAGTGCAGCGTAGCTGCTGATTCCTGATGATTTCATAAAGATCATAGTGCAGCGTAGCTGCTGATTCCTGCTGATTTAATCCTAATCATAGTGCAGCGTAGCTGCTGATTCCTGATGATTTAATCCTAATCATAGTGCAGCGTAGCTGCTGATTCCTGCTGATTTAATGTTAATCATAGTGCAGCGTAGCTGCTGTACCTGATGATTTAATCTTAATCACAGTGCAGCATAGCTGCTGATTCCTGATGATTTAATGTTAATCATAGTGCAGCGTAGCTGCTGATTCCTGCTGATTTAATCTTAATCATAGTGCAGCGTAGCTGCTGATTTAATCTTAATGATAGTGCAGCGTAGCTGCTGATTCCTGATGATTTAATCTTAATGATAGTGCAGCGTAGCTGCTGATTCCTGATGATTTAATCTTCATCATAGTGCAGCGTAGCTGCTGATTCCTGATGATTTAATGCGGAGTCAGAGCTTAAACCAACCCAGTGACATCAGCGCTTAGAGAACTGCAACGTGGCGGGGCTGTTGTCCCACAAACATAAAACTTTGTCATGTTTTTCTTTTATATGCTTCTATTTTTCACGTTTGGTATATAATTATTGATGAGACCAGGACTCAGTCTAGTAACTAAAGTTAGGTTGGTTCACCGTTTCATTTCCACTTTAAGATGACCCACACCCACCAGTGGCGTCATAGAGAAATCTCTGGAGGTGATTCTGAGCATTGGTGGTTGTTCTCATGCTCATGTCTGCAGACATACGTGATATTTCCCTGGTCACACTGTTAATCCAGTTGATTGTCCCACACAACATGCAGTCCATCTCCTCACTGACCGTTATTGGATCACAGCTCAGGTAACTGAGTTAGGGACCGTCTGCAAGGCGTCCAGACCTCCAGCTGTAGGGAAGTAAGTCAGGAGTGTCTGCCATTCATACAGCAGTAAATAAATTAGGGATTTCTTTCAGAGGAGCAGTTTGGGTTGTGAATGTGGAAGGAAGCATCAGCTCCTCACTTTAATGAAAAGTTAAATGACGTAGGAAGCATCTGAATGGTGAACAGCCTCAGCTGGGTGGTATCAGGGGAATTAATTAGCATTGCTATCACTGGTTTGTTTATGCTTTAGAAAGATTGTGAATGTTCCCAAATGAAAATCATAAGTTTATTTACAACATATGACTTCATATAAATGCCTTTAAGAGCATTTGTGTTTGATTTAAAATGAGAATTGTTGTGTTTGGTTAATTTCTCTCATTATTACTGAGCTAAATCTACATCTACTCGTTACATGTATGAAAAGATACCATGAGGTCATGACAAAGACAACGAACTGGCAGGAAGATGTTCATGTAGTAAAATCAGGACATAAGAACAACTTTTAAAATCTGATGTCAGACTTAATAACAAAAAACACTTATTATTCTATTTCGCAACAGCAAATGAAAGAATAATATGTTTAATATGTTTTATTATATTTAAGGTATTTACTATGTTTAATATGTTTAATATATTTAAGGTATTTATTATATTTAATATGTTTAATATATTTAATATATTTAAGGTATTTACTATGTTTGATATGTTTAATATGTTTAATGTTTATTATGTTTAATGGTGTTTGTTTTGTTTCATATGTTTAATATGTTTAAAGTGTTAAATATGTTTAATATATTTAAGGTATTTACTATATTTAATATGTTTAATATATTTAAGGTATTTACTATGTTTGATATGTTTATTATGTTTAATGTTTATTATGTTTAATGGTGTTTGTTTTGTTTCATATGTTTAATATGTTTAAAGTGTTAAATATGTTTAATATATTTAAGGTATTTACTATGTTTAATATGTTTAATATATTTAAGGTATTTACTATGCGTAATATGTTAAATATAGTAAATACCTTAAATATAATAAATATGTTTAATAAATTTAAGGTATTTACTATGTTTGATATGTTTAATATATTTAAGGTATTTACTATGTGTAATATGTTTAATATATTTAAGGTATTTAATATGTTTAATATATTTAAGGTATTTACTATGTTTGATATGTTTAATATGTTTCATATATTTAAGGTATTTACTATACAAGTCAAATTGAATATCTTGGGCATATCCTAACAGAAGATTTGTCTGATGATGCTGATATAAACAGGCAATGCAGGACATTATATGCTCAGGCAAACACCTTGGCACGTAAATTTGGATCCTGCACAGACAAAGTTAAGAATAATGTTGTTTAAATCATATTGCACAAGTTTATATACAGCTCATCTTTGGTTCAGTTTTAAAAAAGAAGCATGCAGAGGCTGCATGTGGCCTACAATGATTCTCTACGGGTACTGCTTAGGAGGCCGAGATGGTCTAGTGCCAGGGGTGAGGTGTTTGTCTCAGCTGGAGTGAGCACGTTACAGGCCGTGCGGCGTAAGCTAATGTACAGTTTTATCCGTCGCCTTAGCGTGTCTACAAATCAAGTAGTGGTGTCGTTAGTTGATGTTACTTTTAGTAGTGTCCGCTATCAGTCCTCATTATGGAAGTACTGGTATAGCTGTCTTTTGTGTATTTAACTGTCTCTTGTTATTATGTGTCCTGGGGCTGTTTGTTTGTATGTTTATTTATATGTTTTTATGATATTTTTGACTGCGAGTCTGTAATAAAGTTGAATTGAATTGAATATGTTTGATATGTTTAATATGTTTAATATATTTAATGTATTTACTTTGTTTGATATGTTTAATATATTTAAGGTATTTACTATGTGTAATATGTTTAATATATTTAAGGTATTTACTATATTTAATATGTTTAATATATTTAAGGTATTTACTATGTTTGATATGTTTAATATGTTTAATATATTTAAGGTATTTACTTTGTTTGATATGTTAATATATTTAAGGTATATACTAGTGTAAATGTTTAATAAATTTAAGGTATTTACTATATTTAATATGTTTAATATATTTAAGGTATTTACTATGTTTGATATGTTTAATATGTTTAATATATTTAAGGTATTTACTATGTTTAATATGTTTAATATGTCTAAGGTATTTACTATGTTTGATATGTTTAATATGTTTAATATATTTAAGGTATTTACTATATTTGATATGTTTAATCTGTTTAATATATTTAAGGTATTTACTATGTTTGATATGTTTAATATATTTAAGGTATTTACTATATTTAATATGTTTAATATATTTAAGTGTTTTTTATTTGTTTAATATGTTTAATATATTTAAGGTATTTACTATGTTTGATATGTTTAATATATTTAAGGTATTTACTTTATTTGATATGTTTAATATGTTTGATATGTTTAATGTGTTTAATATATTTAAGGTATTTACTATGTTTGATATGTTGAATATATTTAAGGTATTTACTATATTTAATATGTTTAATATATTTAAGGTATTTACTATATTTGATATGTTTAATATGTTTGATATGTTTAATGTGTTTAATATATTTAAGGTATTTACTATGTTGAATATATTTAAGGTATTCACTATGTTAAATATGTTTAATATATTTAATGTTTTTACTATGTTTAATATGTTTAATATATTTAAGGTATTTACTATGTTTGATATGTTTGATATATTTGATATGTTTAATATGTTTGATATGTTTAATGTGTTTAATATATTTAAAGTATTTAATATGTTTGATATGTTTAATGTGTTTAATATATTTAAAGTATTTACTATGTTTGATATGTTTAATATATTTAAGGTATTTACTATATTTAATATGTTTAATATATTTAAGGTATTTACTATATTTGATATGTTTAATATGTTTGATATGTTTAATGTGTTTAATATATTTAAAGTATTTACTATGTTTGATATGTTTAATATATTTAAGGTATTTACTATATTTAATATGTTTAATATATTTAAGGTATTTACTATATTTGATATGTTTAATATGTTTGATATGTTTAATATATTTAAAGTATTTACTATGTTTGATATGTTTAATATATTTAAGGTATTTACTATATTTAATATGTTTAATATATTAAAGGTATTTACTATGTTAAATATGTTTAAAGGCCTCCTTCCACTGAAAACCCATTTAACTTGCTCCTTCTGAAATACGGAGGGTTTCCCCTTGTTTACTTACACATGCTGACTTGCTAGTGTTGCGTTCCCCCCAGTCGGCTGTGCTTTCTCTTTAGAGAAACAATACGAAGAAAAGAGCGAATCGGGAACAGCCTCGCACTTCTACGTAACATTGCAAATAGCGTATCCCACGTGGGGTTTCTATCTGTCCATTGGAAGGCAGGTAACCCTCCACTACACACTAGAAGTAAAGACGGCACGACTGTAGCTTCGGAGTTGAGAAGCTAATTAGCGAACTGTTTGTTAGCATGACGGAACAAACTTGTTTGTCGGCTCTATTTCCTGTCTGTAACAAAATAAGAGCGGAGGGCGGAGCTTCCTTCATACACTGATGGGAGGCAGCCAATCAGACGGAAATTCATGAGAAGGACCCGGAAAAGCTGCCGTTGGACCACAAGCCTCTCTTCTAGTATACAAATACAGCTGGATACAAAGATACCAGAAGGTTTTTTTAAACAGAAACGATGCAGAATGCATTCAATAATAATGGAGAACACAGAAATATTAATGAAATGACCATGGAAGTACAACTTTAATATATTTAATGTTTTTACTATGTTTAATATGTTTAATATATTTAAGGTATTTACTATGTTAAATATGTTTAATATATTTAATGTTTTTAATATGTTTAATATGTTTATTATATTTAAGGTATTTACTATGTTAAATATGTTTAATATATTTAATGTTTTTAATATGTTTAATATGTTTAATATATTTAAGGTATTTACTATGTTAAATATGTTTAATATATTTAATGTTTTAACTATGTTTAATATGTTTAATATATTTAAGGTATTTACTATGTTTGATTTGTTTAATACTATTGATATATTCACTATGTTTCCTTTCAGCATTGATTCAGCGTTGTTTTGGTTTTGGTTCAGGTTTGTTGTTTTGTTTACTTCTGAATTGCAGCGTTTCCATCACTGTCATTGCGTGATTGTCACAGGATGTCTTCATCGCCCCTCCTCCTCCTCCTCCCCCTTTAACAGGCCTGCAGAGGGATGAAGAGGTTGCTGCACAGATGTTCTCTCTTCCTCTTCATTATGTGTTCGAGCCCTAATGACTCGTATATACGACTTCATCAAGCAGCAGAGGGGTTCCTCTAATTCTTCTCCTCCTCCCTCTTCATCCTCCTCGTCTTCCTCGAGTGCTGATGAAGCTGTAGTGTGATTAAAATGTTCCACAGATGTTGTTTCCCTCTCACTCCCCCTGGTTCTCCTTTGAAAGTATGAAATTGTGCAACCCCCTCCTCCTCTTCCTCCTCCTCTTCGTCGTCTGTCCTTCAGTCTGTCTCCTTTCCTCTTCCTCTCTAAATCTACAAGTCCACCTTCGTCTTGTCTTCTCCGTCTCCTCTTCCTCCTCGACGTGTTAAAGTGCTGATGAAGTCACAGTGTGATTAAAGAGGAGCTCCACAGATGTTTCCCCTGTGATTGATCACTTCATTTATTGTCTGAGGGCTGAATGTAATAAACTCATTAGTACACTCCCCGAGCAGGCGGCGTGTCGGACTCAGGATGTGTGTGTGTGTGTGCGTGTGCGTGTTGTCATGACCTACGGTGTCCATCGCCGCCTCTCAGCATCTCTGGCAGGTGATTAATGGTGGTTTTCTTGTCTCGGAGGTGAGTCGCCGCGTCCTCCCGGTTTGTTTGACTGAACTCGGCAGGTTGACACGTCAAGTTACAGAAAAGTTTGTATGTGTTTGAACTCTGACATCAGCGGCGTGTCCAGGAAATATGATGAGGTGACCGAGATAAGGCAGAAGTTAGTGTGGAGATGGAAGTTACTACGCTGTAAAAAAGAAACAAGAAAAGAAAGAAAAAAAAGTATATTAAAAAAACGGTAATATTCCGGCAGCTGGAGCGCCAGAAAGTTACCGTAAAACCTACTGTACAGAGACAAACTTTCTCATAAAAATACAGTAATTTTCCATAATAAAAATACAGTTTATAACTTTGCTTTTGCATGAAATCTTTGTTTTTATTTTGGCATTTTAACCTGTTCTTAATTTAGCGTACCGCCCACGGGACACCATGTATTTTTCATAAATATGTATTTTGCTCAGTGTAAATTCTAAGTACCTACACATAATATACACCATTGGAAAGCTGATATTTTTGAAATTTCAATGATCTAAACCGTTCCAGGCTGCAATCATATCTGTAGATTCAGAAAACACTTATTTCAAACCAGCCACAAATACAAAAGTTTATGTATTTTACCTTTGAAGCTGTACTGTAGTCCAGTAACAGGTGATACTGTGACAAAAATGGTCCTTTTACATCAGCAAAGGTCCAGTAGAAGTATTCCAGAAAAATAGTTGGTCCACAGCCAGTCTTTCATCCATAAAGGCCCGTTTACCGCGGCCGTAAGCGTGAATAATATCCATCTGATGCACATATATTCCACATATTTCCCACCGCAGCGCCGGTTAGCCGCATCCTGTTAGCCGCTAAGTGCTACCACGTCATCTCTGAGCTCTGACCTTTTGATTGACATATCATTTCCTCCAATAGACCAGTTTACTCTCCCTGTATGGCACAACAGCCAATGAAGACAGGTGTGTGAAAAAGTGCCCGCCCCCATTTTAATGAATGCTAGCCCTCATGTGAGGAATAATCCAGGAAAGTTTCACGGTGATACCAGTTACATTTTTTACCCTGTTTGCCTGGAGTGTCTCGTCTTAATGTTTAATGAAGGATGTTCAGATGTGTACAATAACAAGAAAATCACTTAGACATACGGTCAAAACTGTTAGAATACAGAAGATCGGGGTAAATATCACTGTTATCCAAAAGTCGCCAGAAGTCACAAAATGACATCACAGCGACGTACAATCAATGTCGTACATGTGCATTACCATATCGTGGCATCCAACTTGTTTGTTAGATAAGCTATGTTGCTAATTTATAAGTGTACTGAAGGGCTGACATACACATTTGAGTCATGGAGCAAAGAAGATCCAGACGTGCCACAAGGCATCATGGGAAATAAGCAGCAACTGTTACATCAGGCTATAATGGACGATTTACGATTACAAATGTATTTGTACGATGGACGTTGCAGCAAAAATAAAATAAAATAATGCCAAAGGCCAAAATGCACCTTATCATGCTGAGACCAAGTTGAACCAACTTAAAAATATTTCTTCAATTGGTCACATCTAATAAAATTTAGTTGAGTGAACTAAATAAAAATTTAATTGAAAAAAATTTTTTTTTAAATTCAACTCAACTTATTTTTATTTAGTTAATGCAAATTGAAATAGTCACAGAAAAAATCTGATATTACAGTTTTTTTAAACAGTGTAGATGTCACAACTGCAACATCAGCAGGATCATCGTTAACTTTAGTTACAATCATGCCAAACAGAGTAAAACAACTTTAAGCTCCTTCTGTCCCAAAATAAAACTGTTCACAGATTTTTAAAGACAAATAATTAGAAGTTCTTCATCTCACAGAGGAAAGAATCTCTGTAAGCATGACTCATACTGCAGAGTAAACACAGAAAATCCAGTTATCAACCAATCCACAAATGTTTGAAGGCTAACAGAGTCAACCCCCCCCCCAAACGCTGCTTGCCCATATTTCACACACTGATAAGCCACAAATATGCTGACTTTATTGGACAAATACATCGGTAACGTTTATCGTCACCTTCAGTGATTAATCAATATAACAGATTTTATGTATTTTTTATATCTCATTTATACACAGAAAGTGTACCTTTACAAACAAAAGTAACAATGTTGGAGAGAAGAAAAACAAGTTCTCAAAGATTTAGGTAAAAAGAAAAGAGAAGGAAGGGGAAAATATGAATGAATATATCAACACAAACATGTAAGCAGTCGTTTAGACGGATAATTGATCATTGGAGAAATGAAGCATCAGCAGAGACATATATATTAATATATGAAAATATATTCATTTGTATATTTGCAAAGTTTATAAAAATAGTTTTAAATTTGTGGTAAAGACATATATGAAGATTACAAGTTTTAATAATAATGATATTAATAAGAAGAACCATAATAATAATAGTAATCATTATTATTATTATACAGTAATACTACAACTGTCCTTATTAAAATAAAAATGACAATATTAATGATATCAATTGTAATAATAATGATGATAATAATGATAACAATGATTATATTAAAAGTAATAGTATTATAAGTAATCATTATTAACGCCCCGGCACAATAACAGGAATGATCTTAGCAATCTTTATCAGCTAGTCAGGACCTCTGAAACCAGCTAACCATCCGTTGCAGCCTCGCCTCGTGTTTTATACCTGAGAGACCGGTTTTTCTTCAGGGTGGGGCTCTGACTCAGACGGTCGGTCCCAGCCTGTTCACGCCTGCCACGTGCACAAATACCACCCAAACCGTGCCGGAGCCCTGCCCTAGTTTCCATAATGACAAGGGTCTTTTTGGGATTAAAGTTTCAAATCAAATCAAATGAAATTTTCTTTGTACAGCACTTTTCATGCATAACAGCTTTACAAAGTGCTTCACATATTAAAAACAACACATTACATCAGCAGCCCCCCCCCCCCCCCCCCCCCCCCGTTTATCCCAAATAAACAACACACACATGCATACACACACACACACATACATACATACTCTCTCTGATATGCACACTGATTGAATTACCCCCCCCCAAAAAAAAAAAAAAAAACCAGCAGACTATCCCAAAGTACGACAAATGTCTTGGCACCAGGTGAGGGAACCATATTGTGGGGGTCCATCCACATCAGGGCCCTTTAACCCTTTAACACCAGAGACGATCATGCCGTCTTTAAATAACCTTCAACTGTTTATGCCATCAGTGTAATTCCAGCGGGGTCTGATGGTCGGCCCGGCCGTCTCCACGCTGCACAGAAAAAAAGATCATCAGAGGGGGGGGGGGGGGGGGGGGGGTGGATGACTGCACCAGCAAGTTTAGTGATGTTTTAGGTGGTGTTTAGTTATATTTTTCTGCATAGCGTTTGAACTATATATATGTGTGTATATATGTATATATATATACACATATGTATCATTTAAACACTATGCAGAAAAATATAACTAGTTCTCTTTATATATATATATAAAATATATATATATATATATATATATATATATATATGTATGTAGATGATTTTATTTTCATTTTTTCAATATCATAAAAAATAATTGACATTAAAAAAACAGTACAAAACGAACAACCACAGCGACTTCAGTCACACTCACGTTCACTCACATTCTCACTGCATCCGTTTTCCTTCAGTTGTTTCATCTCCTCCTAATTCAGATTATTCTTTTCCCTTCACGATATTCTGTATCACTTCTCTACTGCCTTCATAATCTCTCCCAACACGCTCACAAACAGGTCTGTTCTGTTATCATCTGAGGCTTGTTAGGTACATCATTTCATTTTTCCACTGTTTTAGTGTTGGAGGTTTAGTTGCTTTCCAACTTTTTCATGAGTTTGAATCTGTTTGAATTGTTATAAAATAGACACATTTTCTTTCTTTTCTTTTTTTTTTAGTCTGGAAGTTATGTTTACAGTGTCAGCCCCATGTGTTGAAGAAATATCAATATCTAGGCGATGCTGGTGTCCAGCCCCCTCTTACCATGGCCCCACCAGCACCTGCAGATATGTCAGCTCTCCCACTCTGACCAGTCAGTCTGCTGATGCTTTACCACTGTGTTTGTCAGCTCACTCATGTGGTGCCCGTAGCAGCCACAACGTTATTGAGCAGTTTAGACCACAATTATGTGATCGTATACTGCATAATAACAGTAAAGATTGGATCATTATAATAATAATAATACATTTTAATAACAACTGTAGTTATTATTTTAGGTAATCAGAAAGGGAAAAAATATTGTAAAAAGTTCTAAAGTCTTCCAGTCGGTGTTGAAAGTGAATAATCTCATATCAGGTGATGTCATATATAAAGCTGAGATGATGAGACTTGGTGGACTCACCACCAGATCAGACTGTAAATGACCAACGTGATCTGATCTGATTGTTATGTTATCAACCTTAAGATGCCTTTTAATGAATAAATAATCACCAAAGCCCCCCTGCACGTCCCTGGTTCACACCATCAATTTCAGCGCCTGCTTCACCATGACTGGAGGAGCTGATGCTGAAAATGAACAAAGCAATGCTGATCCCGACACTTGTTGCCATGAACTAGCCGTCCCTGTGGAAACATTCCTGTCAGAGGCAGAAACCTCATCGGGTTCACTTTCACTGCTTGTTTTCACGCGGAAAATTGAGTTTAAGTTCTCCCCGAGCTCACCTGAGGAAGCCGTTTGAGTCAGCTTACACTGAATACGAATATAAACTCAAACAGCACATTCTCCATGAGGTTTATTTGTAAAGAAGCCACAAACAGGTAGAAAAGAAAGCGGGAGAGATTTGTGTCATACAGCATCAATCAAAGCAACAGCAAAATGCCAAGTGATCAGAAGGCGAGGGAAGTTTATGAGTATAGCACCTTCATGTAGAAGACGACTCCAGCTGCGTCACATAAAACAAGTTTTAAAAGCGTTGCAGCAGCATGCAGAAGCAGCATTATTTTATTTGACTAAATTGTAATATTTAAAAATGTATCTATTATTACTTTTTCGAGTTTCTTGTTATTTGAATAACTATTGTGAATTTGGCATTTTCTGATGAAAGTGGTGAAATTTCCTCCTAAATATTCCACAGTCAGCTGTCAGCTGGATTATAAGAACATGGAAGAGTTTGGGAACGACAGCAGCTCGGCCATGAAGTGTTCGTCCACATAAACTGATGGAGCGGGTCAGTGATGCTGAAGCACATAGTGCAAAGAGGTGGCCAACTTTCTGCAGAGTCAGTCACTACAGACCTCCAAACTTCATGTGGCCTTCAGATCAGATCAAGACGGTGACAGAGAGCTTTATTGAAATGGGTTTCCATGGCGACCATCTGCATCCATCCATACATCACCAATGCAAAGCGTGGATGCAGTGGTGGAAAGCAGCTGCCACTGGACTCTAGAGCAGTGGAGGCGTCTCTCTGGAGGACCAATCACGCTTTCCCATCTGCAATCTGATGGAGGAGTCTGGGTTTGGCGGTTGCCAGGACAACGGTACTTATCTGACTGCATTGTGCCAAGTGTAAAGTTTGGTGGAGGGGGATTATGGTGTGGGGGGTGTTTTCAGGAGCTGGGCTTGGCCCCTTAGTTCCAGTGAAAGGAACTCTGAATGCTTCAGCATACCAAGACATTCTGGACAATTCCATGTCCCAACTTTGTGGGACCAGTTTGGAGCTGGCCCCTTCCTCTTTCAACATGACTGTGCACCAGTGCACAAAGCAGGTCCATGAAGACCTGGATGCAGAGTCTGGTGTGGAGGAACTGGACTGGCCTGCACAGAGTCCTGACCTCAACCCCATAGAACACCTTTGGGATGAATCAGAGCGGAGACTGAGAGCCAGGCCTTCTGGTCCAACATCAGTGTGACCTCACAAATGTGCTTCTGGAAGATGGTCAAAGATTCCCAGAAACACTCCTAAACCTTGTGGACAGCCTTCCCAGAAGATGAAGCTGTTCTAGCTGCAAAGGTGGACCAACGTCATCCTGAACCCTACTCTTCATTTTTTCCTTGGCTGTATATACATATATATATATGTGTGTGTGTGTGTGTGTGTGTGCGCGCGTGCGTGCGTGCGTAT